>WNWK01000014.1:890000-1235000 GCA_009830355.1 Cherax destructor
GAAGGAAGAAGAAAGAAGGAAGAAGAAAGAAGGAAGAAGAAAGAAGAAATTAGAAGAAAGAAGGAAGAAAAAATAAGAAATTAGAAGGAAGAAGAAATAAGAAATTAGAAGAAGGAAGAAGAAAGAAGAAATTAGAAGAAAGGAGAAAGAAGGAGAAGAAAGAAGAAATTTGAAGAAAATTAGAAGAAAGGAGAAAAAAGAAAAGAAAAAAAAGAACAATGAAAAACAAGAAAAAAAGAATGAAAAAAAAAAAATGAAAAAAAGAAAAAAAGAATGAACAACAAAAAAAAGAATGAAAAACAAAACAAAAAGAATGAAAACAAGAAAAGAACAATGAAAAACAAGAAATAAAGAACAATGAAAAAAAGAAAAAAAACAATGAAAAAAAAGAAAAAAAGAACAATGAAAAAAAAAAAAGAAAAAAGAACAATGAATTAAACAAGAAAAAAGAACAAAGAATCTTGAGAAACAGAAAAAGCAGAAAAGAAAAAGAAGGAAAAGAAAAAAAGGAAAAGAAAAAAAAAGAAAAAGAAAAAGGAAGAAAAATGAAAAAGGAAGAAAAAGAAAAAGGAAGCTAATGAAAAGAAAAAAAGAAAAAGGAAAAAGAAAATTACGAAAATAAGGCCAATAATATATAAATAACTTAGCGACAGTGAGTAGGTTGTGTTAGGTTAATTTGTGCTATTATGAATGATGTATTTAGAGCTTCTTATTGGTCATAATGATAATGTAATAAAGTATGATGTAGTATTCAGCAGATTGTGTAGGAACAATGTTGATTTCATGTTACATATTAATACAGTGGTCCCTCGGTTTTAGCCGAAAATTCGTTCCAGAATGCTGCTCAAGTGCCATTACCGAACGAATTTACTTCCTTAAGAAATAATGTCACGTAGGTTAGTCTATTTCAGACCCCCAAAAATACACTTGCAACAGCACTTACGAAAATACACTTACATAAATGTTCGAGTTTGGAGATGCACGAAAACCGAGGGACCACTGTATATGTATACTCATGTATATTGACGTTTTAAATAAAATATAAAAAAATATATAAATAATAATAATAACAACGAGGAAATTATGACTTGTTTCCAATGTGGTCCTTTGATCCTCTTCCTCGGGATGCAATCCACTACACTTGGCTAACACCTGGGTACCTACATACAGGTGTAAGGAAGCATGCCCAATATTTCCTCTAGTGCTGGGATCACACTCACGAAAATAATGTCATAGAGAACATATATGGCAAGAAAAAGCAGGCAGTAGGCTGTCCTGGGGCAGGGGTGCCTACCATAGGCCCTATATAAACCACACCAGACTTGGGCCAGTAGGCCTACTGCAGTGCTTCTTCTTTATAATGTTCTAATATCATAATTATAACTAACTAATAGCATGGAGGGCTCCTAAAACTAGCAAGTTAGGTCAGATTAGACTATCCTTAACTACGTTAACTTAACCTACCATATGAATTACTTTTTTTTTTTTTAGACTTTATAAATTAAAATGATGTTCATGAACTGGCACATTCTCCAGGTGGGCAGCTGACCTATCATATTTAACCCTCAATTTACAGTACCTTATAGACAGATACCTGTTATATTAGTAGTATATATACGCTGCCTGTAATACCAAGGCTCGTAATTTCTGGTGCATTTTCCTACTTTAAGCATATAAATTCCCCTTTAAACACGT
Organism: Cherax destructor; assembly: GCA_009830355.1. NCBI lineage: Eukaryota > Metazoa > Arthropoda > Malacostraca > Decapoda > Parastacidae > Cherax > Cherax destructor. Next base: position 891,696 of record WNWK01000014.1, read on the forward strand.
GAAACACACCTGAGAAAGACCTCCAGCCCTTGAAACACATCTCATAAACTTTAATTTTAAACAGAAATGAAAATCGTAACATAATAAAAGTAGAAAATGACGTCTTTCCTGCTTAAAACAACAATTTACCCGTATCTCAGGTAGGCCTGTGTGCACATCAGGCTACTCTCTACTCAGCATACTTAAGAAAAACGCCATTTGGAGGCGAAAAACACGAAATTTACCTTCAAATTCTGACGATAAATTTTGACGAAACAAATCTGGGTCTCCTTGTTTTGCCAGCTGAAATTGAATACATTTCTCGGATGAAACTGAATATGAATTCCCATTCATCTGAATGCATCTATAACTATCTTTTAAATTTCAGACATATTGCATAAGTTGTCTACTTGAAGTAATTACCTGGAAATCTTTATAAAATATAAATAACACAGATTGCACTTAGAAATACAGAGGATAAATTTTGGTGGGAGATTTGAATATTAAAACTCCATTGGAATGAAACTAATATATTATCTTATAAAATATCCCAGGTTATGATATTTTCAAATTAGTAATTAGTAATATATATCACTGAATTGGACAAATTAAATATAAAAGGTTCTGTTTATTAATAGTAAGACAGATAAGATATATTTTTGATAGACTTTGCATCTCTTATCTCTCACGATTGTCAGGTCATATATCACCTCAGCGCAACTCATCCTTATAAACCAATTGAGATTTATTATAACAATACTTTTATAAATGACTTGGGATCTATTATAGCACTTTTATGAAGCACTTGGGATTTATTATAGTATATTTATGAAAACTTGGGTTTTATTATAACGATATAATAAAACACTTGGGATCTATAATACTTTTATTAATCACTTGGGATCTATTATAATTACGTATATGTATCACTTTAAATGAATTGTAATAAGTATATATAAAACTTGGGCTCTATTATAAAAATAATAATATATATTACTTAGGATATATTATAATAAGTATATGGATATATTATAATAATTATATGCATCACTTGGACAAAAAAATTAGACACATATTGTACACCATTCATGTACAGCATTTGGAATATATTATAATAAGTATATGTATCACTTGGGATATATTATAGTAACATCAGACAGAGAGACTGCCTGTCTCCTAGCTGTGAGTGCACATCACTCTGGGGACTCCCTCCAAACAGTTCCCATTTCGGCAATGGGAACACGCCTCGACCCTAAGACCCTCCATATTGCAGTGGCTCTGTGCCTTGCTGCCCAAGTTCACACGGAATATACGTGTATTTGCGGCGATGTGCAAGCTCACCAATATGTTCTACATGGTCTAAACTGTTCCAAAACCAAGGGCTGGCATGCAAGACACAATGAAGTCAATGACATCATAAAGAGAACCCTTGCTACAGCTGGATGCCCAGCCGAGAGAGAGCCCCGATCACTAGCAGCCAACAATACCCACAACCCAGCAAACCGCCCTGACAGGATCACCATCTATCCTTGGAAGAATGGCAAGCTCTTAGCATGGGACTATACCTGTGTGTCGATGCTAGCTGACACCTACATCCATCACAATGTCGGCCGACAGGGAGGAGCTGCTGACCACAGGGAGGAGTACAAGATCGGCAAAGTACAGGGACATAAGCCAACAGTATCAATTTGTCCCAGTGAGATCAGAGACCTTGGGATCATGGGGAAAAAATGCAACACGTTTCCTTAAAGAACTGGGTTCCAGACTCATCGACACCACCAGGGACCCAAGGGCAGCCACTTTCATGTTCCAGCACCTCAGTGTGGCCATCCAGAAGGGAAATGCATGCTGCATACTGGGCTCGCGTCCTGCTTTGGGGAAGCTGGAGGAGATTCATAATCTTTGATATATTGTACCAATGTATTCATGTTCATGTTTGTGTTTTCTGCCAATGTATTCTGTCTATTAATAAAGCACTTATATAATATATACAGGGGGTAGTAGGGAAGAAAATATTCAAATAGCTCCGGGGAGAACCTCGAGTTTTCCCTGAGGTACGTTTATTGTCTTCTCTGAGGATCAGGGGTCCCCAGTAAATTTCTAGAGGTGGTACCTCCCTTATAGTAAGTATATACCACATAATATAGGTAATAACTTGAGGTTGCGAAGGCAAAGAATAACAGCGGCTACAAGAGGCCAATATATCTGAAATACGTAGGGAGACACTGGTCGGAGAAATAGTAAACATCGAACTAAAACTAAAGGAATCTTACAGGAATCAAGAAACGCGGCAAGAACTAAAAGCCATAAATGAAATTGAAAGAAACCCAAAGTATTTATTTTCTTATGCCAAATCAAAGTCGAGAACAACATCCAGTATTAGGGATGGGTCCTACACAGATGACAGCAAGGAAATGAGTGATCTACTAAAGTCCCAGTATGACTCAGTTTTTAGCGAGCCGCTAACCAGACTGAGAGTCGAAGACCTAAATGAATTTTTATGAGAGTGCCACAGAACTTGGTAGACGCAAGCCTATCTGACATTACCCTGACGTCAAATGACTTCGAAAAGGCAATAAATGACGTGCCCATGCACTCCGCCCCAGGCCCAGACTCATGGAACTCAGTGTTCATCAAGAACTGCAAGAAGCCCCTATCACGTGCTTTTAACATCCTATGGAGAGGGAGTATGGACACTGGGGTCGTCCCGCAGTTACTAAAAGCAACAGACATAGCCCCACTCCACAAAGGGGGCAGTAAAGCAATAGCAAAGAACTACAGACCAATGGCGCTAACGTCCCATATCATAAAAATCTTTGAAAGGGTTCTAAGAAGCAAGATCGCCGCTCATTTAGATACCCATCAATTACACAACCCAGGGCAGCATGGGTTTAGAGCAGGTCGCTCCTGTCTGTCCCAACTACTGGACCACTACAACAAGGTCCTGGATGCTCTAGAAAACAAACAGAATGCAGATGTTATATACACAGACTTTGCAAAAGCCTTTGACAAGTGTGACCATGGTGTAATAGCACACAAAATGCGTGATAAAGGAATAACAGGAAAAGTTGGTAAATGGATCTATAATTTCCTAACAAGTAGAACACAAAGAGTAGTAGTCAACAGAGTAAAGTCTGAGGCGGCTACGGTGAAAAGCTCTGTTCCACAAGGCACAGTACTCGCTCCCATCTTGTTCCTCATCCTCATATCGGACATAGACAGGGATATAAGCCACAATGCCGTGTCTTGCTTTGCAGATGACACCCGAATCTGCATGACAGTGTCCACCATTGAAGACACTACAAGACTCCAAGCAGACATCAACCAAATCTTTAAATGGGCTGCAGAAAACAATATGAAGTTCAATGATAAGAAATTTCAATTACTCCGATATGGAAAACGTAAGGAAATTAAAATCTCATCAGAGTATAAAACAAATTCCAACCACACAATAGAGCGAAAAACTAATGTCAAAGACCTGGGAGTGATCATGTCAGAGGATCTCACCTTCAAGCACCCAAGGACCATAGCACTGTAGCAATCGCGTCTGCTAGAAAAATGACAGGATGAATAATGAGAACCTTCAAAACCAGGGATGCCAAGCCCATGTTGACACTTGTCAGATCGCTTGTTCTATCTAGGCTGGAATATTGCTGCACACTATATGCACCTTTCAAGGCAGGTGAAATTGCTGACCTAGAAAATGTGCAGAGAACCTTCACGGCACGCATAACTGCGATAAACCACCTCAATTACTGGGAACACTTGAAGTTCCTAAACCTGTACTCCCTAGAACGCAGGCGGGAGAGATACATTATTATTTACACTTGGAAAATCCTAGAGGGATTAGTACCAAACTTGCACACGAAAATCACTTTCCTACGAAAGCAAAAGACTCGGCAGACGATGTAACATCCCACCAATGAAAAGCAGGGGTGCCACTAGCACGTTGAGGGACAACACAATAAGTGTCAGAGGCCCATGACTGTTCAACTGCCTCCCAGCATACATAAGGGGGATTACCAATAGACCCCTGGCTGTCTTCAAGCAGGCACTGGACAGGCACCTAAAGTCGGTACCTGACCAGCCAGGCTGTGATTCGTACGTTGGATTGCGTGCGGCCAGCAGTAACAGCCTGGTTGATCAGGCCCCCCCCCCCGGAACTCTCTCCAGGTAAACTCCAGGTGGTAATTCCGGTGATCAAATATAGTTTTTAAACTACGGTGTATTGAGTGGGATTTGCATTATGTGACCTTTTTTCGGGCTATCCTGGGCAGTTTGCTATGTGAAATAATTGTAATTATCCAAAAATTGCGTTAATTGTGTTAAATTGTTGCGCAAGAGGTCATCAGAGTTAAGGGCGCTCATCTGCCCTCACCTACTATAACTGTTGAGTTATTTCTTCTCTTCGCTTCAGGATAGATGGTTTGATCCAAGGAAGGAGGGAACAGATTCAGTTCCTTGGATCAGGAACTCTTTATCAGCATTTTTAAGGAAGTTCACGTGCATTTAACGCGTGAGCGCACTACGTCTCCAAAATTATATTTCTAACATTTTTATTGCATATATACATTATATGGAATGAAATCTTTACTTTGTTTTAATAAAGTCCGTTGAAATTCTATTGGGATAATTTTGTATTTTTTGTTCGACTTGTTAATTATTGGTTCCGTATCTCTCTAAAATAATGTAAATGTCTTCTCACCTAAAATATAAATTTAGTTATAGACGGGAACTGTATGAAGTATGGGCGCCCCGTCTATTATTTCACACAGCTTTGTAAATCTGTATAAACATTTTGTGATGAATAATATAAAGTAGTTAAGGTAGTGAGGATACATATGACGACGCAGTACCACAACCGCCATCATCTTTACGTTTATACTTACACTAATATACCCTCACCCCAAATGTTAAGCGCTGATACACACCTAAATATACGTTTAGAATAAATAAAATGTATGTATAATTATTAGAATATATACACATATATAAGGGTGAGTATTCGCGCTTGGCAGCAACTTTTTCAAAATTTTATGTGGAATTTAAATACTAATTACTGGAAAGCCAGAGAAAATATAAATAATAATGTAATATGTTGAATTAATAATGTCGTATTAAATGTGTTCATATTGGAGCATTAAAGTGGTTGGAGATGAAAATCAGACATTTCCAGATGTTATGAAGGTGATGGTGACGTCATGTACACAAACGCGTCCTGGCTGCTCATTCTGGTCTTATTTTCCGTCTCTCCGAGAAGTTTTGCTGTGGATGACCACCGTCAGCACCTGGGTGAGCGCCTCTACCTCTCTAGCTTTCCCAGACATGCCTTCTGCAAGTCTCGGCGCCGTCTACGACGTCTAATATTAAGATAAAATTGTGAGGTGTAATGCAGGTTTGAGAGACGCTGCGGGAGGGACGGCATTGACATTTTGTTTTTCTCAGGTGAGGGGGAATACATTTTTTGGCTTTCAACTATAGTTAATAGTCCAGAACATTGCATATAACAGAGAAAACCTCGCGGTGGGCTTGTATAGATGATTTTCGAAGTTGTTAGTTCGCTATGACAGGTGCTGTTATAGTTGTAAAGTTTCGGGCGTCAGGAGAGAGCAATGGACGATGGTATATATAAATACAATGCATTTCTTTTCTTTGTACTGTACAAATAATGTAGTTTACATGCAAGAAAACATTGGTAGGCACGAAAGAAAGCCACTAGTATGCAAAACATTACGGGCAAACTAATCCTAATGCTTAAAACTTACTATTAACATATTACTAGGATCCCAATGGAAATAGTCACCGACTCTTTTTGGGTTATCTAGGTAATTTACACATGTTAAACTATGCATGATAATTGTACTTGTGTACCTGTACCTAAATTAATAAGGTTTAGAAATAGACTAATAAGGACCCCAATGGAAGTAAGTCACTGACTTTTTGGGGGGTTATCCAGGGTAATTGCACATATGCGTCTATGTATGATAATTGATGTAACTGTATTTGTGTACCAGTACCTGAATAAATTTACTTAATTAGTAGTTCTTATTCAGTTAACTGCAATTATATATACAATTAAAGTAGCTAGCGAACAAATGGTACAGTTTTAAAAGTATGACTTACTATTTCAAAACTTATTTAAAGATTTTCAGTTTTGTGGAGTGATTAAATAGGTGAAGATATAGGAAGTTACTTAGTTATAATAGAAATACATGTAACTATTTTTCTTTAAATGTAGCTACTAATAACAGCTGGTCATCATTAATCAAGGTGTGGAGGAAATAAACAAAAACATTATAAACAGGAAGGAACAATGTAGTAGGTCTGTAGTTCACTATGTAAGTAAGTTTATGTAGGTACAGTTACACAGGTTTCAATGATTACAATTGTCTTGCATAGTAACATGTTTAAATTACCTAGAATAATGCACAGATTTCAGTGGCTTATTTCCATTGGAGCCCTTAACTGTGTGAGCTACCACTGGGCTACGAGTCACTGTATAGTTGTAGGCTAATTAGTGCATTACTCTCAGTAGATATTGCTATTTTAAAGGCAAATTAACTAAAGCAGTTACAGAAATATGAGGCTTACATATCTAATCAAGTGTCACCATTATTAAGTAAAAATTTAGGAGGAAAGAAATACTGATAGTCTTATTTCATAATTTAGAATATATTGTATATATTTATTATTATATTTTTTAAAACTGTCTCCCACCGAGGTAGGTTCACCCAAGAGAAAATATTCACATTTATTCACTTAATCACTATCTTGCTGAAAGCATGCTAACATTACAGTTCAGATAATCCTCTCGACTGCAACATCCTCACCCCTCCTTCAGAGTGCAGGCACTGTATTTCCACATCAAGGATTTAAGTCCAGCTAACCAGTTTCCTTGAAACCTTTTCTAAATGTTAGTGCTTATACTCCAACAGCACATTGTCATAAAAAAAAAACTTGTATAAACCCACTCTTAACATACTTGCATAAGCCTGTTGAATGTTGAGGTTCCTAGTACTCAAAATATTCTTTACCCTCCACCTCTCCCCAACCCTTTCTACACCAGCATTTACCCCCTCCTTTATTCCACCCCAGATTCATGTACCCTCTGTCATCCTATTTTGCCCCTATCCTCTGTAAATGCCCTAACCACCTCAACCTCTCCTCAGGCCTCTGAATTATACATTTGGAAACTCCACATCTAATCTCCACCCTCCTATTTCTCTACATAATTTTCATACCACTCATTGCCCTCATTGCCACCAGCCTCCTTGTAGCTGGTACATTTAAAGTCCATACTTTACATCCATATAACAGTGTTGGTACCACTGCTATGGTACATTCCCTTTTTTCCTTCATGGGTAAAGTTCTTTATCACAGATTCCTCAGTGCAGCACTCGCCCATTCTCCCCATTGTGGTTCACCTTGTCTTTCATAGACCCATCTACCGACACATTCATTCTCAGATATCTGAATACAGTAAACGTATTTACTTTCTCCATACTTCCTCCCCAAAAGAAATTACAAAGTCCCCAATGGAAATAAGTCTCGACTTTTTTTGGAGTTATCCTAGGTAATTTACATATACGTATATGATAATTGTACTTATGTGTACCTGTGCATAAATAAGTTAATTTACTCCCTCCAATCCGATATTTAATACTACAGAGGACCCCTGAGTTTCGACCACCTCAAAACTTGAACAATTATGTAAGTGTAATATTGTAAGTGCTTTTGTAAGTGTATTTTTGGGGGGTCTGAAACGGACTAACCTACTTTACATTATTCCTTACGGGAACAAATTTGTTCGGTAATGTCACTTGAACAGCGTTCTGGAATGAATTATGGCCGAAACTCGGGGGTCCACTGTATTTCATTACCTAGATTCTTTTGTTACTCTCATCACCATACACTCACCTTGTTCTTTCCCAAATTCTTCTGCCAACCTTTGCAACTTCTCTTCAGAATATCCCAGAAGTACCATGTAATCAGCAAAGAGCAACTATGACAACTCATTTTGTATCAAAAGTCATTATCTATCTTTTAATTTCCCACTGCACCCTAATGCATTAGTATTCCCAGTTTTTTTTAGCTCTGTCTATAAATATGTTAATCAACCCATGGTGACATAACACATTCCTGCCTAAGGCCTGCTTTTACAGGAAAATAATCCCTTTTCCATATCCTGTATACTCTTAACCCGAGCTTCACTGTCGTCATAAAACCGCTGTTGCTACCTCGCCCATGCATTTGCAACATTTGCAGCAGTGCTCCCCTATCTATCCTACATACATGTTTTCTAAATCCATATAGTATGTGATAGAGTTCCTTGCTTTTATCTATGTATTTACCTGTTTTACTCAATAGGCTTGTTTCCCTAGGATTCTTATGCACCTTTATGCTCTTTTTTTTTGTTTATATGCAGGAACTATGCATGCTCTCTGTCAATTCTCAGGTATCCTCCCTTCTTTCATGTACACATTGAACAAACACTCCATGCGAGTCATTCTTCACAAGGAGTGGTGGTTTGATGCTCCATCTGCTAAGAGTGGAAGCAAACATAGGAAGAAGTAAGCAGTAGTGAATGCCAGCTGAATTAAGATCCCCCACCCCCAACAGTATCCATGTTACTGGCTGAAGCTGCATTAAGATTAAATGCATTATTTTAATTCTCCAAGAAGCTTGATGCTCTTTAATTAGTATTGTGCCATGTTTTAAAACCTCTTTTGGATTATATTATTTTCAGGCTAAAATATCAATATTATGTATGGATTAGTTTTAATTTTTTTAATTAACTTTAAAATATGGTAAAAGATTATTTTTCCCCCACACAGTGGACTTTATGAAGTCACAAACAACTCTTGAGAGGGCTGGTGGGTATATATAGAGATTGCAGTGAGTTGAAGAGACAGGTAGGGTGCAAAATATGTGGTGGGTGGAGGGTCTGCCTCACTTGGGTCAACAGGTTTATTGCAGTGCACCATTGAACTGTTGTTATAGGGTGGAAATGATCTAGAAGGCAGTTTGATAAAGTCCACTGTATGGTTGAAACATCAGTAAAGATCACATTATAATGCATTCGTTTCTTACCATCATGTTGGTACGTATTATATTATATACCATTTTCTATCCAACCTTGAAATATCCTAAAGTTTCCTTTCTACACAATGTTGAAATAAAAAAAATGAAAATCACAAATTTTATTTTTAAGACAGTATGCAGTACATAAATACATAATGTACATTACATTATAAAAATTTGAAAAGACCATATGTTCAGCATTTCGGAAATGAGATGTAGTACAGCTCCTCGGTGTCATATTTCGGCTTAAAAAAAAAACACCTCGGTACTACTCTACATGTATAGTATGACTACTCATCCATGGACACTGACTTTTACCTCAAACAGTTCATAGCATATGAAAGAATTTTAACCCTGTCACAAAGATATAAAGTCTCATGTTTTGAATTTCTTGATTTATAGTGTTAAATTCACAGTAAGATTAATTAAGCCACAATTTATTCTTTAGGACTTTTTTTTTTTTTTTTAAATTATCAGTGACATTTATTGGTTACAGTTTTTGCTGAAATAGTGTCCTTATACTATTTAGAAAATTATAAAAACTACTTTATTCATACAGTAATTGCATTGAAGCAAAAGTAATAAAAATGTATACAGTATTTTTTTTCATAGTACAGTACTGTACTGTATTTCATCTAGTGCTCAGTAGACAGGTTTCTTAATTTACAACATTGATAGTTATTACAAATAACTTTAGAAAAAAGACTAATCATGGCTGCTACCTTTCACACATAAGCGTCAGTTGAAGGATTTAGTTCGTGAATGAATTAATGTAAGACAAAAAGGTGACCTTGGGAATACATACCCAAACAATCATGAATCTCTGTAATACTCTGTATCGGTTGATATTTTCAACAGATCACATACTGTGCCGCAAATGTGGAACGGAGTTGACAGAGAACTCTCGGGGCAACTTTGTAAATATTACTAGTCCATTGTCGGAGTCCACCCACCAGTTGTCGGTCCTTGGCCACTCTCATTTGATGGTACAGACACTTAGAAATCCCGCTGATGTAACTTTCAATCTGGTGATGGTGAAAAGATCTGGTTGTTCTGGCATTGGCGAGGTGAGTATCTTTTAAGACAGAGTAATATTTCGTCAAATTCTGCACAAGACAAGCTTGAAGGCACATGCAAAGGATGCATTTAGGTTATAGGGAAAATATAGATTATGATCTGTACTGGAAATGTTACTCGGAGAATAAAACAAAAGTAATTTTTAGTAAAGATTATAGTTTATGAAAAGAATAACATACTAAATGAGATTTGTGAAATATTTGTTTTTAAGTACGTATAGTATAATGTCTCGATGTTTCCAGAGTTATGTTTAGGAAATGAAATACTGTAGAGTTTCTTGGAAAATCTTTGAGCCTTGTTGAAGTTTAGACACAAAAAAGGCCTTGTAAGAAATTGAAAAAGAAATCACTGCATTTTGATAAACTAAATATCAGATCATAGTAATTGTTCTTATTTTCCCCATTATCCATATATTCTATCTTTTTGTTTCTGTGAATAGGATATGGCATTCCTAAAGATGGTTCTGGGGTCATTGCCCCTGCACTCTGCTCTTACACCAGGCTACCTGGTTGATACCTTGGTCAGTCAGGCTGTTGGTGCTATCTGTTTGTACTGAATGAATAAGGACAGTTGGTATGACAGTCGTCTTAAAATTAGGCATAGTATTTGGTGGTCAGTTTCAGTGAGTGAGGACTGTCGTGAAATTGTTCTGCAGTGCTCTTTAACCCCTTTTGCTTTTTGTTATGTAGATCTACATTATTGATGCCAGCATCACTCTTGTAGATCTATACTCTAAGCACAGTGCCCTCAAATATGCTATGAGTGGCAAATTTTGATCTAGACTTAAGAGAATGGGTCTGTGAAGCGAGTGTGTGCAGTATTGAAAAAAAAATCTTCCCATGCTATGCTTAATGGGAAAAGTAAACCTCAGACCTTGTACACTATTTGGTTTAAAATAGCAACTTGGTGTTTTCATGGTTTTATTGGCTGAAGACATACTACTGAAATAGAAAGGATTTTAGTTTGTTTCAGGACTTGAAGTAGCTTGAAATAGGTCTTGATTAAATGAGTAGCAGAAATATTAGGTTTTTCTTGATTTTTCTGAGGAAGGGAGAGGCTCCTCTTACACCCTCATATCTGTTTTGAGGGTTTTTACTAGGTCTGCTTCAGTTATTGGGACATCCTAAACCCTTCAAAATGAAGGGCAAATGTAATATTGGAGAGACCTGGGGACATGATTAGTGAAAAGGGGATAGGTTACTATAGTTGCTGGAATGCATATTATTTATTTTGGATTTTTTTTTATTGGAATTTGTTGAATTTTGTGTAAAGTTGGCCAAATTACGAAATTCTATGTAGTTTATAGGGTAGGTCTGATAGTCTAATGGGTAGTTTCTTGTGTTCAATTGATAGAATGAAAAACATAGTAGTAAAATACAGGTATCCCTCAACATTCGCGAGGGTTAGGGGATCAAGAGCCTCGTGAATGTTGAAAAATCGCGAATGTTTGGTGCCCCAATATATTGTAGGGAAATATAATACAATACTGCTTCCTTAACCTATTGAACCATGAACAATCGTAAAATAATGTACTATATACATGTTATTTTGACATGAGCTGGCTGTGAAGGGAGGCCTGTAATAGTATAATTATACAATACATATTTTATAGTGTTGTGAAGTGTCATGGGGAATCAAGTTACTGACACTGCTTCTTCTGCCTCTGCTGTAGCTCTGCCCACTTTGTAATGATGCCAAATGTTGAATTAAATATGTATACATTAGAACCAAAAATGAAACTCCAACTTCATAACTTTATTTTAATTTGCATAACTCATATATTACAGAAAACAATAAAAAGTAAAATACACATACAACGAGTTAAGCTTACAGAAAAATACATTAAATTCACCATCTAACATTGTTACGAAGTGGGAGGAGCTATTGGAGGGAGGGAGAGGCGCAGTAACATTCAGTGTCTGGTGAGTCGTCATGGGTGATGGATGTTAGCCTTATTGCTAATAAAATGTTGTGTAATTACACTAATATTAGTAATAAAGGTTATCTATCTATTACATTTATTCCAAATTGATATCAGAAACATGATAAATACCCTAGAACTGTAATAAAGATGCTGAAATGAATAATATATGCCATATTATATGAGGGGTGAGAGAGCAGGACCGCCGCCATATGAGATGTTTACATCAGGGTAAACATGCCTAAATCACTCCTGTCGTAAGAACAAATGCAAAAATAGCATTTATTGTTTTTAGAATAATAATAATTTATAATAATTGATCTGGAGCACTTTAAATGTTATCAGTATATGGTAGCTGACATTTAGAGCACTCCACAGCAATTATTAATTATTATTATTATTATTATTCTTTTGATTATAATAATAATAATATTATTATTATTTCCCTACAATATATTGTAAGAAAATAATATTAATATTAATAATTATTATTATCATCTCCCTACAATATATTGTAGGGAAATAATAATTATAAATAATAATAATTAATAATAATTGCTGTTGAGTGCTCTAAATGTCAGCTACCTAATACTGATGACATTTAAAGTGTTCCAGATCAATTATTATAAATTATTATTATTCTAAAAATAATAAATGCTATTTTGCATTTGTTCTTATAACAAGAGTGATTTAGGCATGTTTACCCTGATGTAAACATCTCATATGGCAGCGATCCTCTCTCTACCCTCATATAATATGGCATATATTATTCATTTCAGCATCTTTATTACAGTTCTAGTATTTATCATGTTTCTGATATCAATTTGGAATAAATGTAATAGATAACCTTTATTTAGTACATTCATTACTTACTGCTTCCTTAACCTATTGAACCATGAACAATCATAAAACGCATGAAAACATAGTAAAATATTGTACTATATAGTACTACATACATGTTATACTGTAGTTTAATAACAAATAATGAACAAACAAAACACTCAGTGAGTGAGTGGGGGGTGGGCTGGCTTCTGGGTCGGAGGGAAGGTAGAAGGGACGCTCGGGTGGCGGGAAACTTAAATATGATTTGGTGGGTGGGAATTTGGCGGCTGGGAATTTGGCGGCCGGGAATTCGCGAGTGTGTGAAGCCCGCAAAAGTTGAGGGATACCTGTAGCTAAAAAATTTGGTCAAAATGAGCAGTGGAACTGGCTTAAAATAGGACTCGAAGTGGGTTAAATCACCAAAGTACAAATTATAATTCCATAAATTTTACATCAAATTTGGTATTTTTGGTATCAGTACATTCAAAAGAAGTTTCTCTACCATTTCAGATTTTTTATTTATAAAAATAAAGGTTAATTAGGTTGTGTTTTCCTTGGACCATTGACAATTTTAAGTTCATAAAATGTCTGGCGCTTGTAAAACCCTTTTGAAAATTTTACAAGATACATATCGCCTTGATGTTGAGAGATCTGGCTGCAGTCGGTATAAATATTACAATCCTTGTTTTCTCTCTTCATGTTCTCTCTTCATTTTTCCCCTATTTTTCATCTTTTTTCTCCTCTTTTTGATTTACCTCCTCCCTCACCATCCTTTCTTTCCTCCATCTGGCCCTCCCACTTCTCATTTTCTCTTACCTTTCCCCCCACTTCCATTCTTTCTCCTTTTTGCCTCTTTCCCTTTTTCACTTCCCTACCACTTCCCTTTCTCCCTCTCCTTTCCTCTATCTTTTCTCCCTTTATCCTTTTCTCCTCTTCCCCTTTCCTCTTGGGCACTAAAAATACCAACCTTCATTGTGGTTTCTAGTGTTACAGCCTGTTATACATACTCTGTCAGTTATGCCGGTTGGATGTCTTGTTCCAAGGCATGATAGAATGTAAGACCCCCAAAATGATGACAATTATTTATTTCTCTTACCATCTTTGTTATACATTGTCCATCAAATTAATTATCAATGACACCTTTAAAAGTTTCATATACATATGTCTTAATTTATTTTTAAGATATTAGTAACTTTATTTTGTAATACATACGTAGTTTATTTTTATACTACGGTAATGTGTTTTAATCATACTGTAGTACAGTAGATGTAGTTCTGTTTATAATATTCATATCTGATAATACAGTCAGTCTCTATCTAACAAAGGAAATTGCCTCTTTCACAAAAATACTGTAATTGTAAAGTGAATCACATATTTCTATGGACTGTGATTACAGGAGGGCCCCATTTGTACGGCTGTAAGGTTCCTGACCCCAAACGATAAGTGAAAATCGCCGGCGGGTGGAAAAAAGCCATTTTTTTCATTGTCGAATGCATCTATGATGCCTGATACAGTCAACCCTTGGTTTTCGTGTGTCTCAGTTTTCGGTGATTTTGGTTTTCGGGCACTTTTTTCGTGGAAATATTGTCTTAGTTTTCGTTGATTGTCTTAGTTTTCGGTCGATGGTACGGAACCAGTCCAGTGCCCAGTGCACATACAAAGCCCTCAAGCCTGCCTCCCACGCACATTCGCAGGCAGTGTAGCATTGTTTATTGTTGAGTGAACATTATCCTGCGAGTTCATACAAAAATTTTCTTACAAACCATTGTTTTTGGTCCTTGATTATTGTGTGTGACTGCTAAATAAGCCACCATGGGCCAGTCCTTTGGTAAAGAAAGGAGGAACACCATAGAATTAAAGAAAGAAATCGTAGCAAAGTATCAAAGTGGAGTCGATAAAGGCTATAGCACCAGCCAGCGATAAAGTGTAGCACTAACAGTGTAGAAAGTAAGTTAAGTGATTAAGCGATAGAAAAATTACGACACGAAAACTTAACTCCTCCATTGTTGTTTGAGGAATATAGGGGCACTGAGACCAGAGCTGCCCTTTGCCACCATCTCCTCCAAGATAAGTGTAAATATTTCTTATTTATAAATTAGTGTAAATATTTCTTATTTATAATTAAAGTTATGTTTATAAATAGTACATTTTTCAGTGTGAATATTGGTGGTGGCTTTGCTGCCAGGCCCACCACCACCACTATATGTACGGCTTATTGTCAGTGGCCCTTATGAACCCAACAACAATAACACTTATCACCAGTCCTCACATTCGTAATGACATATTTTAGTCATTCTAGAGTATATATCATGTTTCTATGTTATTAATATTGTTTATTATGTCATATTAGATGAATTGTGATAGATAAATAAGCCGTAGAGCTGATATTAGTGTCAAATTGAAGCATTTTGTCCTGCCTCCAAACAATAAACTCTCCCCCTCTCTCCTCTCCATCTTTCATACACCAGCAAGAGTCGCTAATAAAGGTAAGTGTGATGTTAAATGTTCATTTATACATGTTATTAGTGCTTTGTATTTATTTGTCATTCCTTTCTGTATGTAAATCTATATTTAATCTCTAAAAAATGATTTTTTGTTAATACTCCTAGGTGTCTGAAACGGATTAATTGAATTTACATTATTTCTTATGGGGAAAATGGTTTTAGTTTTTGTCGATTTTGGTTTTAGTTGATCCCTCTGGAACGGATTAAACACGAAAACCAAGGGACCACTGTAATGTGTTTACACTATCGTATAGTATTAAGTGCTCAATACAGCTAGGCATAAAAAAAAGGATAAAAAAGTAAAATAAATACACAGTACATACAATATTTACCTTAAAAATACAGTGCTGGTCTTCCTTCCCTTATACAACTGTCATATGAAAATAGCGGAAAAGTGGTGAAAATACGTACCGAACATAATGAACAATAGCTCAGTTGCAATCCAATGAAAAAGTGGAGCACTGAAAAGAGGGAGCTGTATATGAGGGGCCCTCCTGTACATAAATATATACTTCTCTTGGGGGTGTTTCTTCATACTAAAAGCAAAAATATATTTAAAGCATAAACATATTTCCAGTATAAAAAAAAAATATAGTAATAGTTTATTTGGACATGATACAAAGAATTACAATGGGTTATGAGGTGTACATGCCAAAAGCCCCTAATATAGTAGTATAGTACAGTGGACCCCCACCTAACAAGCAAAATTCATTCCAGAAGCCTGCTCAAGTGCCATTACCGAACGAATTTACTTAAGAAATAATGTCATGTAGGTTAGTCTATTTCAGATCCCCAAAAATGCACTTCCACAAGCACTTACAATATTATACTTACATAATTGTACGATTTCCGGGGTGCTCGTTAGGCGGGGGTCCACTGTATATAGATATATATATAAATATTCGGATGCGAAAAGTGGGTTATAATAAGCGTGTATGCACCTGGAGAAGAGAGGAGTGTAGAGGAGAGAGAGAGATTTTGGGAGATGTTAAGCGAATGTATAGGAACCTTTGAACAAAGTGAGAGAGTAATTGTAGTAGGGGACCTAAATGCTAAAGTAGGAGAAACATGTAGAGAGGGTGTGGTAGGTAAGTTTGGGGTGCCAGGTGTAAATGAAAATGGGAGCCCTTTGATTGAACTTTGTATAGAAAGGGGTTTAGTTATAGGTAATACATATTTTAAGAAAAAGAGGATAAATAAGTATACAAGTAATGATGTAGGGCGTAATGACAGTAGTTTGTTGGACTATGTATTGGTAGATAAAAGACTGTTGAGTAGACTTCAGGATATACATGTTTATAGAGGGGCCACAGATATATCAGATCACTTTTTAGTTGTAGCTAAAGTGGGAGTAAAAGGTAGATGGGATACAAGGAAAATAGAAGCAGTAAGTAAGAGAGAGGTGAAGGTTTATAAACTATAAGAGGAGGCAGTTAGGGTAAGATATAAACAACTATTGGAGGATAGATGGGCTAGTGAGAGTGTAGGCAATGGGGTCGAAGATGTATGGAGTAGGTTAAAGAATGTAGTGTTAGTGTTCAGCAGAAGTTTGTGGTTACAGGAAAGTAGGTGCGGGAGGGAAGAAGAGCGATTGGTGGAATGATGATGTAAAGAGAGTAGTAAGGGAGAAAAAGTTAGCATATGAGAGGTTTTTACAAAGTAGAAGTGATGCAAGGAGGGAAGAGTATATGAAGAAAAAAAAGAGAGGTTAAGAGAGTGGTCAAGCAATGTAAAAAGAGAGCAAATGAGAGAATGGGTGAGATGTTATCAACAAATTTTGTTGAAAATAAGAAAAAGTTTTGGAGGGAGATTAATAAGTTGAGGAAGCCTAGGGAACAAATGGATTTGACAGTTAAAAATAGGAGAGGAGAGTTATTAAATGGAGAGTTAGAGGTATCGGGAAGATGGAGGGAATATTTTGAGGAGTTGTTAAATTTTGATGAAGACAGGGAAGCTGTGATTTCGTGTATAGGGCAAGGAGGAATAACATCTTGTAGGAGTGCGGAAGAGCCAGTCGTGAGTGGGGGAAGTTCGTAAGGCAGTGGGTAGAATGAAAGTTGGTAAGGCAGCTGGGATTGATGGGATAAAGGTAGAAATGTTAAAAGCAGGCGGAGATATAATTTTGGAGTGGTTGGTGCTATTATTTAATACATGTATGGAAGAGGGTAAGGTACCTAGGGACTGGCAGAGAGCATGTATTGTTCCTTTGTATAAAGGCAAAGGGGACAAAAGAGTGCAAAAATTATAGGGGAATAAGTCTGTTGAGTATACCAGGTAAAGTGTATGGTAGAGTTATTATTGAAAGAATTAAGAGTAAGACGGAGAGCAGAATAGCAGATGAACAAGGTGGCTTTAGGAAAGGTAGGGGGTGTGTAGACCAAGTGCTTGCAGTAAAACATATAGGTGAACAGTATTTGGATAAGGGTAAAGAGGTTTTTGTGGCATTTATGGATTTGGAAAAGGCGTATGATAGGGTGGATAGGGGGGCAATGTGGCAGATGTTGCAGGTGTATGGAATAGGAGGTAGGTTACTGAAAGCAGTGAAGAGCTTTTATGAGGATAGTGAGGCTCAGGTTAGAGTGTGTAGGAGAGAGGGAGATTATTTCTCGGTAAAAGTAGGCCTTAGACAGGGATGTGTGATGTCAACGTGGTTGTTCAATATATTTATAGATGGGGTTGTAAGAGAAGTGAATGCGAGGTCTTGGCAAGAGGTGTGGGGTTAAAAGACAAAGAATCAAATACAAAGTGGGAGTTGTCAAAGTTGCTTTTTGCTGATGACACTGTGCTTTTGGGAGAGTCTGAAGAGAAGTTGCAGAGGTTGGTGGATGAATTTGGTAAGGTATGTAAAAGAAGAAAATTGAAAGTGAATATAGGAAAGAGTAAGGTGATGAGGATAACAAAAAGATTAGGTGACGAATTTTTGGATATCAGATTGAAGGGAGAGAGTATGGAGGAGGTGAATGTATTCAGATATTTGGGAGTGGACATGTCAGCAGATGGGTCTATGAAGGATGAGGTGAATCATAGAATTGATGAGGGGGAAAAGGGTGAGTGGTGCACTTCAGAGTCTGTGGAGACAAAGAACTTTGTCCATGGAAGTTAAGAGGGGAATGTATGAGAGTATAGTTATACCAACACTTATATGGGTGTGAAGCATGGGTGATGAATGTCGCAACGAGGAGAAGGCTGGAGGCAGTGGAGATGTCATGTCTGAGGTCAATGTGTGGTGTGAATATAATGCAGAGAATTCGGAGTTTGGAAATTAGGATGACGTGTGGGATTACCAAAACTATTATCCAGAGGGCTGAGGAGGGGTTGTTGAGGTGGTTCGGACATGTAGAGAGAATGGAACGAAACAGAATGACCTCGAGAGTGTATAAATCTGTAGTGGAGGGAAGGCGGGGTAGGGGTTGGCCTAGGAAAGGTTGGAGGGAGGGGGTAAAAGAGGTTTTGTGTGCGAGGGGCTTGGATTTCCAGCAAGCATGCGTGTGCGTATTTGATAGGAGTGAATGGAGACAAATAGTTTTTAATACTTGACGTGCTGTTGGAGTGTGAGCAAAGTAACATTTATGAAGGGATTCAGGGAAACCGGCAGGCCAGACTTGAGTCCTGGAGATGGAAAGTACAGTGTCTGCACTCTGAAGGAGGGGTGTTAATGTTGCAGTTTTATAACTGTAGTGTAAAGCACCCCTCTGGCAAGACAGTGATGGAGTGAATGATGAAGAAAGTTTTTCTTTTTCGGGCCACCCTGCCTTGGTGGGAATCGGCCGATGTGTTAATAAAATAAAAAATAAAACAATACACCCTTTGGCTCAAATGATGCTATTTATGATTGACTTCAAGCTGAAAGTCAGTCTAAGATGTACAGTACTTAACATCAGTGTGCTTGACAATCTATGAGTTTTGTTAAATTTCTTGTCTGCTATATGTGGCAGGTTTTCCCCCAAAAAGTGGCTCTTGTGCAGTATTATGGCATTATCTCCCTTGAAGGAGATACTTGTTAAGATTAAGGAAGGACTTTTGGTGTGAAAACCTGAGCTTTTCTTCCTTTCCTCAGGTTAAACTTAAATACTTCATACCCTTCCCTCCCACTTCTTTTTTGGCTTAAATAGTAGTAATGTTTCCATATTCATCATTTTTTTTATATCTGCAACAGAACTGATCATAAAAAAACCCTGTGGTATTGCATGCCTTATTACATTGAGCTACATATTTTGATGCTTTTTCATTAAGAATTGCCCATTGTTAGCATTTAAGTAACCCATTTTCATAGTTTGTACATACTACCTACCTTGCTTTCATCACATGTAAAAAATATCATTGGAAGTAAAGATGGAGTTAGTGTTGAAGGGGCAAGAGAGAGGATCAGGATGGTTTTTCGTTTTGAGGCAGTAACTTTATGATTAAGTGTCTTACTGAGTTAATTTGCATGTAGACATGCAATTTTTTTATTATTATTATTATTATTATTTATTATTATTATTATTATTATTATTATTATTATTATTATAATAGAGGGGAGGGATAAACATAATCATAGAGGAACTTGAATATTTATACTTGTGTAAAGATGACTGTACAGCCTTCCTTTTTTTCGTATATATATATTTATATATTTATATTCAAATTGAAAAATTTATTTCTTTGTGTAGTACATATATGATGTGTAGTTTACATGTAGTAAAATATTGCTAAGCACAGAGAAAGCCACTAACATGTATGATACATGAGTATTTTGGTCTCTGTTGCAGTGTGTTTTTGATTTCCTCTGCCTTCAAATTGCATCAGTTCCATGCATGTTAGTCAGATTGGGTTTTGGATTGCCCATCTAGCATTTCACAATGAAAACTCATATCTCCTACTGCACTGCCACCCAACACAGAGTTAAAATGGTCCTTGACAGTTCTTGCTGGGATCCTCTTCAAATACATCCCACTCTCATCTACATTAAACATTTGCTGTGGTATGCAGCTGTCGTTGTCATTATTTATTCTCTTAAAAATACCTTGATAATTTTCAGCTGCTTTGACAGTAATGGGATGTATGATGTTTCTTCCTAAATCTTGAAAAGTTGTAAGTTGGTAGACAGAACCACTCTGGAAAGTATTGTATAGTGTGGAAAGTTAGACTATTACTGTACCTACATATTCATTAGTCTGTCAAGTGCTGGTCTTTTATTTCTCTCAACACTTAAGATGACAAGTAAATCTTATAACTTTTGGATTCAAATGGTGTACCACTAATAATATTGAAAAAGAGGCACAGTTTTGCTCAGTGTAGACTTGATAAGCTCTATACAGAGCGAGACATTATCTCTATTGAGATTTGTTTGTGCATTCTTTTCTTCACTATAACTTCTGCTTGTATACAGTGTGAATCTGGATTTCTTAATTCTTATTCCTATAGTACTTCATTTCCTTTATCATTTATTAAACCTGGCCTGTGACTGGCTGTGGAGACGATGATTGCTGAATTCATTATTAGATATTAACTGAGATTGTATTGGCAAAAGGTTCTGCTATTTAAATCCCATTTATTTTGCTTTAAATTGTCCATACTCTTTGCCTTCTGAACATGCTTGGGGGAATGTTGCAGTTGTTTCAATCCTTGATCAATTCAGATCCTAGAAAGTGTTTGTGTTCTACTCTAAAACGAGATGACTATGGATAGTACATTCTGTAGAATCGGCTAAACCCAGAACCTTGACAATACTTCCTGCCCTTTTGGCAGCATTAAACTGCTGTAAAACCTCTGGTTTTGTTTCCAAATCATTGCTGCTCCTTTAAGTCTTAGCACAAGATAAGGATGTACTGAAATGTGTTTGTAGGGAAAGATTTGGTAGTTTATAAAATGCAGTGATTTTTTTTTTTTTGGAACAAAAAAAGGCCTTTGAATCTGACCTTAGATTTTAAAAAGCTTCTAACTGGATCTTGACTTCATATTATTTAAATTGATACTTCATTTGTTAGTCATGAATAGTACACACCTAAGAGAATAAGGAGAAACTATTCTGTTGGTGAGGTGCTGTATTTTGTTGCAGTGGTACAGTGATCACACATGGTTTCCCGGCTACTCGTGGAAGGTGTGCATCTGCCCTCGCTGCCAGGCACACCTAGGCTGGTGAGGATTTTATCCATCAGTTTGTGTTGACCAGTCATCTCTTGTGTGTCAGCCAGTCAGCTGTGTATGTCAAGTTTTGACCAGTCAGCTGTGTCTGTGCTTCATTAGTGCTTTGTATAACTGTTGCAGTACTGAAGAATGGAACGCTTAACCGAAGTACTGTAGTTGTTGATTTATTGAGTGACTTGGGGTGTGGATGTAATCACCTATTTTTGTTTGACTGTATGTGAATTTTATTAAAATTTTAGCAAAAATATCTTAATTTCACTAGGAAATACTTCTCAAGTGATATGAACATAAGGCCTTTCACATGTTATGAACAAGTTTTGTGCAACTGTGTAGTGCTCAACTTTTAAGAAATCAAACTTTGTAGCATACAGTAAACTTTTAAGTGTTCATAGTTTTGATGTTTGCAATGTTTTCCTATTTATTGTATTATCTTAGGGAATTACTAGGAATAAACTTAGTATGTACATATTCATGGGTCCCACCCAAAGGCAGCCAGTGTGCAAGACATGTGGAGGTAAAACAAATAATTTTGTATATGTACAAATTTTAGTAATGTACATGTTTTAATGAAATGTGAAGTTTAGCCATCATAAGTAAACAGTGTACACTATGCACATAATACTGTAAATCATTATCCTTTTATAACATCAAGCCAGTGACCTTTCTTCCATGAATACCAAGATCTTAACTGTATGTATGTGTTTCAATAGGGTGGCCATAAGTTTTGGAAAAAAAATAACAATAAAAAAGCTTCTGGGCAGCCTAGAGAGTCTTAAAGAAATTAGTTCAAAGGTGATGGTAAATGTGTTATTGTAGTTAGTCTACAAAAATCAACATGGGATATCTTAAGAAAATTGAGTACTGTACCACAAAGTATTATGTAGAAAATTAAAAAACATTTGTCCCTAAAGTAACTTCCAAAAATTGGCCTGTTATAATTCTGACTGTCCTGTACATATGTCCCTGGGGTTAAGGGAGCATTTTTCATTGGTTATTTGTGCATTATTTTAATGCTATCAATCTAAAAGATTCTATGGTTTAAAGCTTTATGGCCAAACTTTACAAATAAATTTGTATCCTTTCTAAATTTGTTTGTATATATCCATATGCTTGGATTCCAAGGTACTTTGATGTTTTGTTTCCACTATGCTATCAGTGTTGAAGTGTTATATATATGAATTATCCATTTTGGGTCTTTTTTGCTGAAGTCAGAAGTATACTTCAAGTCTTTATTCTTTCAGTTGGCCTTAGTCCATATTTGTGTGTGTCAAACTTTTCAAGAAATTTAATAAATGCATTATGTTACGGAAATTCAAAATGCTTAACTTGTTACTCAATTTTACTTGCTGTATTGTTACTGAAACTTCTGCTAATAATTGCAATTTTTCCAAAACACATCACTTTGTGGGCTTCATGTAAATGTCAGGTACACTAACTTTTAACATTGTAACTTAGTACATTGGTACCCCGACTTACGATATTTTTTCATTCCAGAATGCTGTTCAAGTGCCATTACCAAACGAATTTATCTCCATAAGAAATGATGTAAAATAGACTAGTCCTTTTAGACCCCCAAAATTACACTTACAAAAACATTTAAAAAAATAAACTTACATAAAAGGGTGTGTTTGGGGACCATCGTAAGTCGGGGTACCACTGTACTTTTTTTTTATGTACCTTTGCTATTTTTCTCCCCTGCATCTATGAATTATTTGTAGATACATAACACTACTGTCCTCAAGCCTTGCATACACTGTATCTATACTATATGTACTCCATGCTGCCTTATAGTTCACTCGAGACTTTACAACTCTCATTGACCACTGTTTTCCAGCGCAGTGTACCTAATCACTGTACCTTCCTCATATCTGTTTTTGGGACTTTGCTTTGTGGCAAAATTATACTGGACTATTGATGATAAATTGAGATAAAAGAAAGTGTGAAGGGGGAAAATGATTTTCCACGTATGTATTGAAAATTTATATTACTTTTGTTTTTCAGGGTCTTTGAACCAGTTGGAAGAGCCAGTATCAACCATTTTAAAGCTTCATCAGAAGGCTTTTATGGACTAATTCTTGAAAAACTTATTACTGAAGAATGTAAGTGATTAATGTCACTATGGCAAAATTAAGTGTACTGTACTTTTTTATGATTAGTAAATGATGCACTCACGTAGCTACACTTTTATATTGAGTATTTTAAATGTAAGTATGTGCAGTTTAAGGCATTAGTGTAGTTTCCTACCTGTGTACAGTACATCAGGTACTCTTTCCTGCTAGACATTTAGTTAAGCCCACGTTTTCACTTGAATTCTCACCCATTTTCACATTCTTCCTCATCAAAGAAAAATGGAAGGATCATTGAGGTGGTTTGGGCACTTAGAGAGGATGGAGCAAAATAGGATATCTAAGTTATATAAATCTGGGGTGGAGGGAGGGGGGTAAAAGAGGCTTATGGGGTATGGGTTTGAACATCCAATAGGCTTGTGCAAATGCATTCAATCAGAATGAGTGGAGGCTTAAGTGTTTTTCATGACCTGACATGCTATTGGAGTATAGCTGGGTAACATGAAAGTATTCAGGGAAACTGGTTAACTGGGCTTGAGTCCTGGAAATGGGAAGTATAATGCCTGCACTCTGAAGGGGAGTGGTGAGGATGTTAAAGTTTGGAGGGACATCTGATTTATGATGTCAGCACACTTCTAGCAAGACAGTGATTGTGTGAATGTTTTTCCCTCTAATTTTGGGCCACAGTACCTCAGTGGGAGATAGCTGTTTAACCCTTTCACTGTCTGTGATGTATAGGTACGGCTTACAAGCCAGTGTTGGTGACAATACTCCAAAATTCTAGTGGCTTCAAATCTAGTGGGAGAAAGCTGGTAGACCTACATGTGAGAGAATGGGTCTGCATGGTCAGTGTGCGCAGTATAAAAAAATCCTGCAGCACGCAGTGCATAATGAGAAAAAACTCCAACCATGTTTTTGGTTTAAAACGCCAACTTTGAGGTGTATTTTCGTTTGGTATTTATGGTTGTATTCTCGTTTTCTTGGTCTCATTGGATAGAATGGAAGATATATTACAGAAATAGAGATGATTTTGATTGGTTTCACAATGAAAAGTACCTTGAAATTGAGCTCAAAGTAGCGGAAATGTTCGATTTTTGCTGATGTTCAAGAGTAAACAAATGACATCACCGTCCAATACATGTCCAACTGGCCAGTTTAATACGCAGTCACGAATGGGTTGACATTATACAATTATTACAATAATGCAGTAGTCTGCATAACAGTAAATCTTGTTTTTTGTGTGAATAAAAATTCAAAATGGAAAGCAAGAGTAATATAAGAGGGGCCTGGAGATGTGACTAATGAACAGTGAAAATGTTATTTTAGTGCCAGGAATGTCTGCATTGTTTATTCTGGACCCTATTTTGAAATTGGCATCTTTTGAAATTTGTGTGAAATTGGCCAAATTGCCAATTTCTGACCACTTTATTGGGTAGTTGAAATTGGTAAATGGGCGGTTTCTTGTACTCAATCGATAGAACAAATATAGTTCTAGCGAAACAGCTATGAGTTTGGTCAACTGGAACAATGGAATTAGCTAAAAATATGGTTCAAAGTGGGCGAAATGGCTGATGCATACATATCTTCGAGACTGCTAACTTGGCGATAGTGTAATTCCATCAGTTTTTCATCAAATTTCATCCTTTTGGTGTCATTACCATTGGGAAAAGATTCTCTATCATTTCACAAGAAATTTTTTTTTTAAATTCTTCGACACTGAGAGCAAGTTTGTGAGCAAGGGTCTCGACAGTGAAAGGGATAAAAAAAAATCTTGGATCTCTTAGTCAAAGAAATTGGATCTACCCTTCCCTGCCTTGAATTAAACCTAATTGCTTCTTATTTCTCAGGTGCTGTGTGACCCCTGTGTGTTTAGCACTTCCTTTTGAACATAGTACTAATGGTAATTGTAGCAGAAATAATTATAACTGGTTTCCACGACTTACTATATAGTATGTTTGCACATGACATCACAGGGTGAACAGCCGATACACTGCAGTCAAGCATGGGCTGCTGATGTTTGGTTTACCTTTCCTTGTTAGTGACAAAACTGTATACTGTTCTCTATTTGAAAAATAATACTTTACATTAATAATAATAAAACTTTTACATTTTTTTTTCCAACAAGTCGGCCGTCTCCCACCAAGGCAGAGTGACCCAAAAAGAAAATACTTTTATCATCATTCAACACTTTCACCACACTCTCGTACATAATCACTGTCTTATCAAAGGCGCTCAGATACGACAGCTGAGAATAGTCCCTCCCAGCTGTCACTATCCCAGACCCCTCCTTTAAAGTGCAGGCATTGTACTTCCCATTTCCAGGACTCAAGTCCAACTAAATCAATTAACTGGTTTCCCTGAATCCCTTCACAAAATGTTACCCTGCTCACACTCCAACAGCTCGTCAGGTCCCAAAAACCATTCGTCTCCACTCACTCCTATCTAACATGCTCACATATGCTTGCTGGAAGTCCAAGCCCCTCGCCCACAAAACCTCATTTACCCCCTCCCTCCAACCTTTTCTAGGACGACCCCTACCCCGCCTTCCTTCCCCTACAGATTTATACGCTCTCCAAGTCATTCTACTTTGATCCATTCTCTCTAAATGACCAAACCACCTCAACAACCCCTCTTCAGCCCTCTGACAAATATTTTTATTAACTCCACACCTCCTAATTTCCACATTCCGAATTTTCTGCATAATATTTACACCACACATTGCCCTTAGACAGGACATCTCCACTGCGTCCAGCCTCCTCCTCGCTGCCACTTTTGCAACCCATCCGTCACACCCATATAAGAGTGTTGGTACCACTATATTTTAGTACATTCCCTTCTTTGCCTCCATGGATAACGTTTTTTGTCTCCACAGATACCTCAACGCACCACTCACCTTTTTTCCTTCATCAATTATATGGTTAACCTCATCCTTCATAAACCCATCCGCTGACACGTCAACTCCCAAATATCTGAAAACATTTACTTCTTCCATAATCCCTCTCTCCAATGTGATATCCAATTTTTCTTTATTTAAATCGTTTGATACCCTCATCACTTTACTCTTATCTATGTTCACTTTCAACTTTCTACATTTACACACCCTCACATACTCGTCCACTAACCTTTGCAACTTTTCTTTAGAATCTCCCATAAGCACAGTATCATCAGCAAAAAGTAACTGTGTCAACTCCCATTTTGCATTTAATTCCCCATAATTTAATCCCACCCCTCTCCCCAACACCCTAGCATTTACTTATTTTACAACCCCATCTATAAATATATTAAACAACCATGGTGACATTACACATCCCTGTCTAAGACCTACTTTTACCGGGAAGTAATTTCCCTCTCTCCTACACACCCTAACCTGAGCCTCACTATCCTCATAAAAACTCTTTACAGCCTTCAGTAACTTACTACTTATTCCATACACTTGCAACATTTGCCACATTGCTCCCCTATCCACTATCATATGCCTTTTCTAAATCCATAAATGAAATGAAAACTTCTCTACCTTTATCTAAATACTGTTCACATACGTATATGCTTCACTGTAAACACTTGATCTACACATCCCCTACCCACTCTAAAGCCTCCTTGCTCATCTGCAATCCTACTCTCTGTCTTACCTCTAATTCTTTCAATAATAACCCTGCCACACACTTTACCTGGTATACTCAGTAAACTTCTTCCCCTATAATTCTTACTCTTATCCCCCTTCCCTTTATATAAAGGAACTATACATGCTCTCTGCCAATCCCTAGGTACCTTCCCTCTTTCATATATTTATTAAACAAAAATACCAACCCCACTAGCACTATATTTCCCCCTGCTTTTAACATTTCTGTCATGATCCCGTCAGTTCCAGCTGCTTTACCCCCTTTCATTCTACGTAATGCCTCGCGCACCTCCCTCACACTCACATCCTGCTCTTCTTCACTCCTAAACGATGTTGTACCTCCCTGGCCAGTACATGAAATTACCGCCTCCCTTTTTTCATCGACATTTAAAAGTTCCTCAAAATATTCCCGCCATCTACCCAATTCCTCCAGCTCCCCATATACTAACTCCCCTACTGTTTTCAACTGACAAATCCATTCGTTCCCTAGGCTGTCTTACCTTGTTTATCTCACTCCAAAATTTTTTCTTGTTTTCAGCAAAATTTCTTGACAGAGCCTCTCCCATTCTTTCATCCGCTCTTCTTTTGCACTCTCTCACCACTCTCTTCACCTTTCTTTTACTCTCCATATAATCTGCTCTTCTATTAACACTTCTGTTTTGTAAAAACCTCTCATAAGCTACCTTTTTATCTTTTATCACACCCTTTACTTCTTCATTCCACCACTCCTCCTCTTTCCTCCTGCACCCACCCTCCTGTAGCCACAAACTTCTGCCCCACATTCTAATACTGCATTTTTAAAACTATCCCAACTCTCTTCAACCCCCCCACTACTCATACTTGCACTAGCCCACCTTTCTGCCAATAGTTGCTTATATCTCACCCTAACTTCCTCCTCCCTTACCTTTGATATACCTTTGAAGAGTTTCGAGAGTATCTACTCTCTGAGCCCGGCCATGGGCCAGGCTCGTCGTAGTTTATACACTTTTACCTCTCTTACTTGCTGTTGCCATTTTCTCTTTGTCCCATCTACCTTTTACTCTAACTGTAGCTACAACTAAATAATGATTCGATATATCTGTTGCCCCTCTATAAACATGCCTACCCATCAACCTTTTATCCACCAATACATAATCCAACAAACTACTTTCCTTACGTGCTATATCATACCTTGTATATTTATTTATCCTCTTTTTCATAAAATATGTATTACTTATTACCAAACCTCTTTCTACACATAGCTCAATTTATGGTTCCACATTTACATTTACCCCTGGCACCCAAAATTTACCTACTACTCCCTCCACAACATTTTTACCCACTTTAGCATTAAGATCCCCAACCACAATTACTCTCTCACTTGGTTCAAAACTCCCCACACACTCGCTCAACATTTCCCAAAATATCTCTCTCTCCTCTACACTTCTCTCTTCTCCAGGTGCATGCCCTCTCAAATTCATCTACTAACCTCTAACTTGTTTTCAGAATCCCTTAATAGATGAAGCAGATTTTTTTAGGGCATTCTGAAGATAATTTACAAAGGTTGGTAACTGAATTTGAGTGGGTATGTAAATGGAGGAAATTAAAAATGAATTTAGAAAAGAGCAAGGTGAGGAAGGACACAAAAAATGTAGGCAGTGATGGGAAGAAGTATGGAAGAGGTGAATGTGTTTAGATATTGGGAGTGGACATGTCAGCAAATGTCTATGATAGATGAAGGGCGAAGGGGAAGGGAGGAAGGTGGGTGGTGTGTTGAAGTATTTGTGGAAAGAAAGTTTATAGAAGGAAAAAAAAAGGAAAGTACCAGAATAAAGTGGAACCGATACATATATGGGTTTGAGGCATTGGTTTTGAATGCTACAGCAAAAAGGAGGCTAGAAACCCGAGATGCCATGTTTGAGAGCATTTTTTTTTCCTCCAACACACTGGCTGTCTTCCACCAAGGCAGGGTGACCTGAAAAGATTTTTTTTTTTTTTTTTACATTGGTGATTTATACAGGAGAAGGGGTTACGAGCCTTTTTCTCCCAGCATTTTAGTCTCTGATGTTATGTATGACTTACGGAGGAAGAATTCTTACCCACTTTCCCATGAGAGCAATGTGTGGTGTGAATATCACGCAGAGAATTTGGAGCCTAGAAATTAAGCAGCAGTGTAGGGTGACCAAGGATGTAATTGAGGTCTGAGGAGGGGTTGAGGAATTGGTTTGGACATGTAGAGAAGATGGGAAGGAATGGGTTCATGAAGAGGGTGTATCAATCTGGGGTGCAAGGTAGGAGGGAAGGTGTTGTCCCAGGAATGTTTGAAGGTAGAGAATACAAAAGGTTTGAGCATTAAACAGGCTTGTGTTAGTGTCTTAGATTGTTCATGGAGACAAGTGAGTTTTCATGGCTGTGCTGTTGGAGTGTGAGCAGGGTAACTTTTATGAAGGGATTCAGAGACGAATGGTTTTTGGGACATGACGATCTGTTGGAGTGTGAGCAGGGTAACATTGTGTGAAGGGATTCAGGGAAACCAGTTAATTGATTTAGTTGGACTTGAGTCCTGGAAATGGGAAGTACAATGCCTGCACTTTAAAGGAGGGGTCTGAGATAGTGACAGCTGGGAGGGACTTTTCTCAGCTGTAGTATCTGAGCTCCTCTGCAAAGACAGTGATTATGTATGAGTGTGGTGAAAGTGTTGAATGATGATGAAAGTTTTTTCTTTTTGGGGATTTTCTTTCTTTTTGGGTCACCCTGCCTCGGTGGGAGACGGCCGACTTGTTGAAAAAAAAAAAAAAAAAATCAGAGAAACCGGTTAGCTAATCTTGAGCCCTGGAGAAATGGAAAGGCGGTGCCTTCACTCAGGAGGGGTGGGGATGTTGAAGTCGGAGGGTAATCTTATTGTGATGTCTGCACACTTCTGGAAAGATGGTGATCGAAGGAATGTTGGTTAATGTGTTCTCTTTTGGGTCACCCTGCCTTGGCAGATGGCCATTGAGGGAAAAAATAATAACTAGTTTGTGATTGTGTATTAGTATAGATAGTTTTTACAAGTGTGAGCATGTTATAGTCCCTGTTTTTCATACATATATATGTATATATACAAATCAACATCATCTAATCATTTGAGTTTTTGCTTTCATTACTTTTTAATTCTTTAATTGATACATGATTAGTGACAAACTTTTTTTTCTTTACACAACTATTTTTCTTTTGTGGAGATTGTAGCATTAGCACTAGTGGTTATAGCATTATCTTATCTACTACTGTAGTAGTAGTACTAGATAAGATAATGCTATAACTGCTAGGATTAGTACTACTATTACTAGTAGTACCTCTGTTACTATTTTTATTAACTAGTACAGTGGTCCCTCGGTTTTCGTGCATCTCCAAACTCGAACATTTATGTAAGTGTATTTTCGTAAGTGCTGTTGCAAGTGTATTTTTGGGGGTCTGAAATAGACTAACCTACGTGACATTATTTCTTAAGGAAGTAAATTTGTTCGGTAATGGCACTTGAGCAGCATTCTGGAACGAATTTTTGGCGAAAACAGAGGGACCACTGTACTGATATTTTTTACTATATTACTGTTAGTTCTGTTAGTACTATTACTGCTAGTAACACCAGTACTACTAGTATTTTTACTATACTATTACTGCTAGTAACACCAGTACTACTAGTATTTTTACTATTCTATTAATGCCAGTTCTGTTACTACTAGTACTACCAGTACTATGCCTAGTACTGCTGTTATTACTAGTACTATTATTCTACTAATGTTACTGTTACCTCTTATATTACAACTGTACTTTTATTACTAATACCAATATTACTATTCATACTATTACTTTTATTATTACAACTACAGTATCACTAGTACTTCCACTAATAGCACTAGTACTAATACTAGAACTAATAGTACTAGAAATAATACTAGTACTAGAACTTCAACTAGTATTAACACTATACACAACCCACATATAGGGGACAAACTTGAACCATTAACTAGTCACATCTAGAACTACTAATACTACAACTACTGTACTAGTACCTCTGCTAGCACTACTTTAATTATTACTACCACTATTATTACCACCACCACCAACCCTGTTAAATGGAATGGAAGAAATTAGAGAAGTTTTAAGAGAGCTTAAGAGGTTCTTGGTTATGACCTTCCTCTCTGAGGAATTTGCCTAAGAAAACAGGATGCCAGTGAGAATATTAGTCCATGTATAGTGGTTGCCAGACAGTTCCTCACTTCTTTAGATATTGTGTTGAACCTAAAAAAAAGTTGCTGTACAAAAACTATAATGTTCATATGTTCATTTTTTCTCCATGGGGAAGTGGAACAGAATTCTTCCTCCGTAAGCCATGCGTGTCGTAAGAGGCGACTAAAATGCCGGGAGCAAGGGGCTAGTAACCCCTTCTCCTGTATATATTACTAAATGTAAAAGGAGAAACTTTTGTTTTTCCTTTTGGGCCACCCCGTTTCGGTGGGAAACGGCCGACGTGTTGAAAGAAAGAAGATACGTATATACAGTTGGCCGTCAAGTAAGATGATACGTTTTTGAAAATAGTGTCTAATCAAAAAAACTGTCTAAAATGAGCTGGGTTATGTATGTCTGACTCCCTCCCCCCAAAATGGCAAATTTTTTAGGTCTTGAAATTGTAAAAGATAGATAATGCAATTGTAGGTGGATGTAGTGATGTGTTGTTTAATATAATGCTTATGGCTACAAAGGTAACATAAATAATAAATTTTCACCTTAACCCTTTACCGGGCACTCCCTGGAAAATGATAATTTCAAAATGTATTTCAAATGAGTGGATAGAGTAACTGAATGTAAGGATAATGAGCCCATATAATTGAAATTCTAAAAAAAATTTTCACGCAATTGCCAATATTCAAGGACCGTCTACAGACGGTCCTGACCGTTAAAGGGTGTCAAATTCTGAATGTTGCAAATTTGCAATTGTTAATAAAACACCAAATAAGTATTTTTCTATTTTATTATACTAATAGACAATATCAAAAACACAAATGGAACTTGTTTCCAAACATTTTGTATGTATAAAAAATATGAAAGTGAACCAAAGAGCAACATGGACACATTGCAAAGGGATAAAACTTTCAAGTCCCATATTCCTGAATTTCCTGAGAAAAACAATCATTCTTGATCACTAATTGCTACAATGAAAGGCTATGAAGCAATTTCTTTCCTGCTTGATGCATAGATTTACCTTGCATACGGCACACAAAAATGAGGATGTGACATAATTTTCGTTTTGCTGCAATAATTGCATGTAAATATTCTGCCTTGCACTGGCCAGTGACCTAGCATTTTATCAAACCTATCATTTTGGTCAAACCTCACACTGTCATCAGGCCTTTCTGCACGTTGGTACTGCACTGGAGATGGCAACAGGTCATCTGGTTCTGGATCTGAGTCACTTTCCACCAAAATGCAGAGATATTTGAACTTCTGTTGGAAGGGTTCACAATAGAACAATTTCTCATTGATCTGGAATGACAATAAGAATGTTCTGTACACACCAGACCACTACAGAATTCATATATGCACTAGAAATTTCTATATAAATATTTATTTACTGAAATTTGAAATGTGGCCCTGACGGGCGGGACCATCTGTACACGGTCCTCTTTTGTTGCACTTTTTTTCAATTGCATGGTACACTCATATTATGCATATCTAACTCCTGATATATATCTCAAAATATGCCTAAACTATTCATTTACACACTGGACACAACAATAAGTACTTACCGACATTGTAGAGAGTATAATCACAGTGTATATGAGTGGAAGAAGAGCAAAAATCTGGCTCTGGGTGACGCCAAGCGAGAAGTGTTTACATTTTGGTCTCTCAACCAATGGGAAGCGAGCAGATGCCGGTCTCACTTAGCTGGAGCGACTCACAGAAGGCTTGTGATTGGTCAGAAACAGAGAACGGGAACCTAGATGCGCTGGGGGAGTAGGATGACACGTGCAAAAACACGTGTTTAGGACCGTCTCTACACGGTCCTGCCCGGTAAAGGGTTAAATTCTGATGGCTGGTGCATCCTGATTTTAAGAGAAGCTGAGAGTATGGTGTGGGTCTACTGGGCTGAGATGGATCATTGACACATTTCATTATGATGGATCAGATTGTTTTTCTGCTTTGTTCTACTTCAAGCTTGTTTGTATTTCTGACTGTTTATTAAGCTTGTGTGTTGCAAAACAATTATATTGAAAAGCATATTTAATATAATTTGGTGTTATACTAGTTTAACTAAGACATTGACTTTATCATGCTTCTGGAGGTCTATTAAGAGAAAAGTTTGACTTTAACCCTTTTATGAATATAATTTGTGCATATCAATATGGACTCATACATCAGCATATTACATTCAGACCTTTGGTTATTTGCAGCAAATTATAGAGAGAGTTATAGGAAATTAAATTATTTGTGTGGAATATTTTTTGTCTGTACTAAATAATAAATTATGTTTGTATAATGTGTGGTGTAAATATTATGCAGAAAATTCGGAGTGTGGAAATTAGGAGGTGTGGGAGTTACTAAAAGTATTAATCAGAGGGCTGAAGGTATGGAAAAAATGAACTCAAAAGGAACACTATATACAAAACGCAAGAGGGTCACTACATAGAACGAAAGGAACACTTAAAGGACTTGGGAATAATTAGGTCTGCTGATCTGTCTTTTAAAGACCATAACAAGACAAAGATCACAACAGCCAGGAAGATGACGGGGTGGGTATTGAGAACTTTCAAAACAAGGGAAATAATGCCGATGATGACACTCTTCAAATTGCTAGTGCTCCCTCACTTAGAATACTGCTCTGTGCTGACGGCCCCGTTCAGGGCAGGAGAAATATCAGAGCTGGAACAAATTCAGAGATCGTTTATGGCTCACATTGAGCCATTGAAACATCTAAATTATTGGGAACGCCTTCAAGTCTTGAACATGTACTCATTGGAGCGGAGGAGAGAGAGATACATGATAATATATACCTGGAAAGTACTTGAGGGCCTGGTCCCAAATCTGCACACTGCCATAGCAACATACTGGAGTGAGAGATATGGGAGAAAGTGTAAAATAAACCCAGTGAGGAGCAGGGGTGCGGTGGGGACAATACGGGAGCACTGTATTAACATCCGGGGTCCCAGACTATTCAACATCTTACCAGAAGATATCCGAAACACGGCTGGAACCAGTGTAGAAGCCTTCAAGAGGAAACTGGGCAAGTATCTTCATCGGGTGCCAGATCAACCAGGCTGTGATGGATATGTGGGGCAGTGGGCCTCCAGCAGCAACAGCCTGGTTGACCAGGCAAGCACCAGACGAGCCTGGCCCATGGCAGGGCTCAGAGAGTAGATACTCTCTCGAAACTCTTCAAAGGTATATATCAAAGGGGTTGTTGAGGTGGTTTGGTCGGTTAGAGAGAATGGATCAAAGTAGAATGACTTGGAAAGCGTATAAATCTGTAGGGGAAGGAAGGTGGGGTAGGGGTCGTCCTCGAAAAGCTTGAAGGGAGGGGATAAAGAAGGTTTTGTTGGCGAGGGGGCTTTGACTTCCAGCAAGCATGTGTGAGTGTGTTAGATAGGAGTGAATGGAGACGAATGGTTTTTGGCACCTGACGAGCTGTTAGAGTGTGAGCAAGGTAACATTTTGTGAAGGGATTCAGGAAAACCAGTTAATTGATTTAGTTGGACTTAAGTCCTTGAAATGGGAGGTACAAATGCCTGCACTTTAGAGGAGGGGTCTGGGATAGTGACAGCTGGGGAGGACTTACTCTCAGCTGTCGTATCTGAGCGCCTCTGGGAAGACAGTGATTATGTATGAGTGAGGTGAAAGTGTTGAATGATGAAAGTATTTTCCTTTTGGGTCACCCTGCCTCGGTGGGAGACGGCCGACTTGTTGAAAAAAAAAAATTATATACTGACATCATCTTTATGGCATAATATTTATAAGTTGGCTTTAATAATAACCCACATTGGCTATTCAAAGAAAGTGAAGTATTTTCCTGACATCATGTTGGGGGCCCCTATACAGTTTGTCATATGACTTCAGTCAAACTATTGGAGTACATATTTCAATCTTGGAGAGAACAATTGCTGTAACACCATAATTGACTTTTGGCACATCTAATTGGATTTTTATAGCCAACTTTATTTTCCTTTCACTTGTGATAATAGCATAATTGTATTCTTTAAATGTAAGATATTCTGATATGGTTACCTTTACCCCTAGCTTCTCTCTACTGGCATGTTAAATGGTTTGAATGCATTTTGTACTCTGGTCCTCTTTATATTTTCTGAAATATGGCCTAGCTGAACATGCAGTTTCCTATAAGTCTACTGGAAAACAGATTACTGTACTGTCATTGGCCTTGAGGTTTGCCATGTTTTTAATGGCTACTGCTCCTTTATAATTCTTATTGAGATCCTTAAAGATTGACAACAGAGCTAAGGGTCTAGCTTGAAACCTGTTCTGGATTATGTAAATGTTGGTTCCATGTGTTGAAGCAATCTTTAGAAAGTGTTGACTGTGACCTGGCATTGCTGCCAACCAAGAATTTTTTTACCATTTCCTGCACCTTGGTGGAGTAGTGCCATATCAGTTGTTTTTTAAGGCTTTTGGGTTGATGCTTGTGTAGAATCTGGAAATACAAATTTTCAGTAAAGTTATTTCCTCTCTTGCTGTTGTGCAGACTTCTTTAAAAAAAACTGTTGTGCTGTTGCAAATGTTGAAAAAACTGTACTAAATGTATTTATGGCAATCACCAGCAACATGACTGATCAGAGACCAGACCTGTATTTAGTAAATGGAGAATTGAGCTTTTGTCATTGTCACTCCTTGCACTGAATTATTCCATAGGTTTAGCACCTCATGAAATGTAGTACAGTTCACTATACAGTACTATATTAAGCTTTCATTTTAATTAAGTTTTATCAGTTGCTTGTTTTAGCTGCAAAATTCTGAATATCACAGCACACTACCGGTAGATAAACTTAGTCACTTAACATACAAGGCTCATAAATTTAATATGCAGAATATACTTGGCACTCCAGGGAAGCCTTGATTTAAGTAACACTATTGAGCTTGAGACAATATATTGTTTCAAACTTGTGAACTATACATAATACATTCTTTTAACATAGTTGCACCCCACCTAAGAAGTAAAAAAAAAAAAAAAAAGTACTATAAAACATTTCCCAATAAAGACTTGACATAATTTTGTCATTAATTTGGTGAAAAAAAATAAAGGAGAAAGTTTAAAGTATGGTTGGCACCTTTATTCTAAATTGATGCTTTTTAACAAAAAAAAATTTAATCCTAGTGATGAAATAAAAATTGCTTAATGCTAGTAAATCCTTCAAGAACATGAAAAATTGTGAAATATTATTGTTTTTCACCTGGAACCACAGTGTTTTTTTTTTTTTGCCAACCATGTTAAATGAGACTTGCCCGTACAGTGTATACTGTGCTACACTCGACACCAACGACCTTGTTGTTGCTGTATTAGAGGTATTATTAATTAATATACTACAGTATTTAATTTTTTTCCCCTCTCTCCAGTCTCAGATTCTCTACTTCTTGGTCTGCCAAAGGATCATAAATATTAAGAAAATGGCCAGGGAACTTAAAGACAGTGCTTCATCAAGTAGCGTGGTTGAATTGGATCCTAAGTTCCTGAAAGAGCTTGAAGAAGAATTCAAGGACCGCTATACAGACAATGACAAAAACTTCATGGAGGTACATTGTTACCTTGCTTTTTTATCATGATTTCCCTTTATGCTCTTCAATAATAATTGAAGCCATAAACAAATGTGCCTGAAATATTGGTTCTGGCTCAGTTTCAAGCATCCACTACACAGCTTTTTAAGGCGGTGGTTGTCTCCTTCAACCTAACAGTGCATTTTGTAGCATGTAAGTACTGTATCTTTGTAGCTACAGAAGCAGACCTAAGCCCATAGTGTCCCATCTTCAGTATTTAGTTTGCCATAGAATTTTATCAAGTTTTCAGTTGTGGTAGCACAATCTACTTTCTCTGTTTCCATTTCAGAAATCTACTATTGAAAAAATATTTTCTAGTAATCTTCCAGACCTTTTTCTCAGCAATTATAACCACCACCTTGATGGCATTGTAAAAAAAAAAATCTTTTTATCCAATGATCTGATTCAACTTCAGATTTTCAATGTTGTTATATGGTATCTTGGAGAAAAATTTCAGTTATTGGGATGCACAGGTTCCCTTAGGTAAATTTTAAAGACCAAGAAGTGATTTTGGCTTCCATGCAATACTTTGAGAATACTTCAGATTGGTTTTAATTTTTTAACATGGGTGTATCATGTGTAGGAGGTTCATATTGTTATTGGACTATGTAGGTGCCAGTTTTTAACATTTTACTTGAATTCAACTCCTCTGCTATCTTTGTCTGGTAGCTCCTAGGAGGTATGCTAAAGCCAATTTCTTAAAAAATAAAATCAGCGATTTTTTCTTACAAGGGGGTAGAGAATCTAGAATATATATCTTAAAGGAAAACTGAAAAAGATTAAAAACTCGCATAAGTTTCACAAATTTTGTGAGAAAGTGTTATTTTTGTGCTGCTCTATTGGAGTCATTTGTACAGGTTAGTTTTTTTCTAGGTTTCCATACAATAGCCTGAGAATGGTACTCCTCATTGGCTGCAAACTTTTAACATATTTTAAAGTACGTATCATGAGAGAGTAGTGTTAAGGCATCTGTGGAAGGACAGGTTTATCTATGGAGGTAAATAAAAGAGTGTACAGTACCAGAGTATAATGCTGCCAACACTTTTGTGTGTGAGGCATGATTTTTAAACATTACAGTAAAGAGGATGCTGGAAGCAGTGGAGATATGTTTGAAAAATTGTGTGGTGTGAATATTATGGCGGCAAATTAGGAGTGCAGAAATTAGAGGACAGCGTTTTTATGAAAAGTATATCTCAGAGGGTGGAGGAGGGGTAGTTGGTCATATTGAAAAGATGGATCTCAAGTTGATAACAGATGGCATATAAATCCAGAGTGGAAGGAAAGGGGTAAAGGTCATGCCAAAAAAAGTTGGAGACAAGTTTGCCGGACTTGAATCCTGAAAGTGGTAAGTACAGTGTCTGCACTCTGAAGGAGGGCTAGTGATATTGCAGTTAAGAGTTATTTGAATCTTGATGTCTGTGTTCTTCTGGCAAGACATCTATTAAAAATGACAGTAGATGCAAGTGCTGTCTGTGTCCAATGTACTAGTACCCACAATTTTTCTTGCCTTCAAATCTGCCACCCGCCAATATTTTTAACCTTAGCACAACTTTCGGGGTTGTCTTCAGTCTATTCATGCATTTCAAAAAAGTATTTCTTGAAATAAAAGCAATTATACCCTGTGTGTGTGTGTGTGTTTTCAACATGTTGGCTGTCTCCCACCGAGACAGGGTGCCCCCCCCCCAAAAAAAAAAAAAAAAAAACACCATCATTCACACATGTTTACTGTCTTTGCAGAGGTGACCAGATATGACAGCTTAGATGTCACTCCAAACAGCCAATATCCCAAACCCCCTTTAAAGTGCAGGCATTGTACTTCCCACCTCAGGACTCGAGTCCGGCTAACCAGTTTCCCCGAATCCCTTCACAAAATATTATCCTGTTCACACTCCAACAGCTCTTCAGGTCCCAAAAAACATTTGTCTCCATTCACTCCTATCTAACATGCTCACACATGCTTGCTGCATGTCCAGGCCCCTTGCACACAAAACCTCTTACCCCCTCCCTCCATCCTTTCCTAGGATGACCCCCTGCCCCTCCTCCCCTCCTCTACAGATTTATACACCCTCCAAGTCATCCTATTTTGCTCTATCCTCTCTAGATGACCAAACCACCTCAACAACCCCTCTTCAGCCATCTGAATAATACTTTTTGTAACTCCACACATTGCCCTTAGACACAACATCTCCACTGCTTCCAGCCTCCTTCTTGCTGCAGCATTCACAACCCATGCTTCACACCCATACAAGTGTGTTGGTATCACATTGGTATTACATTCCCTTCTTTCCTCCATGAATATCGTTTTTTGTCTTCACAAATACAGTGGACCCCCGAGTTTCGGTCATAATTCATTCCAGAAGGCTGCTCAGGTGCCATTACCGAACAAAATTACTCCCATAAGGAATAATGTAAAGTAGGTTAGTCCATTTCAGACCCCCAAAAATACACTTACAAAAGCACTTACAATATTACACTTACATAATTGTTCGATTTCCGAGGTTACCGAAACTCGGGGGTCCACTGTACCTCAGTGCACCACTCACCTTATTTTCTTCATCAGTTCTACTTAACTCGTTTGACACCCTCGTCACCTTACTCTTATCTATGTTCACTTTCAACTTTCTTTTTTACACACCCTCCCAAACTTGTCCACAAACCTTTGCAACTTCTCTTTAGAATCTCCCAAAAGCACAGTATCATCAGCAACAAGTAACTCTGTCAACTCCTATTTTGCATTTGTTTTCCCATATATTTTAATCCCACCCCCTCTCTTCAACAACCTAGCATTTACTTCTATAATACTATATATGGTACTTTTATACAGTTTACAGTTGTAAAACCACTACCATGCTGCATGACATGGCATTTTCAACCAAATGAGCCATGTGATGCAATACCTTCATTCTTGATTTGTGTGTCTAGGAGTTTTACTATTGTATGTGTATATAATTTTTTATTACTGTTTTGTGAAATAATTTTTTAGCGTGGGTCTATGCAGTACATGTGCACAAGATAAAAAAAAAATCCTGCAGCAAGCAGTGCTTAATGGAGAAAAACTGTGACCATGTTTTTTGGTTTAAAACGGCAATTTTGCAGAGTATTTTCGTATTTTTTTATGGTTATTTTCTAGGTTTCTTGATCTCATTTGATAGAATGGAAGATACATTACAGAAATAGAGATGATTTTGATTAGTTTAAGGACTGAAAGTAGTTTGAAAATGAGTTCAATATAGCAGAAGTGATCAATATTCCAGATTACAGAAATTACGTCACTTTTTCAATACGCGTCCAACTGGTAAGTCTAATACGTGGCTACAAATGCTCTGACATTATATATACAGTTATTACAATGATGTAGTAGTCTGCATAACAGTAAATCTTCTATTTTTGTGTGAATAAAAATTCAAAATGGAAAGCAAGTGTAATATAGGAGAGACCTGGGGACATAACTAATGAACAGAGGAAATGTCAATTTTTAATTTTGTGTGAAATTGGCCAAATTACTGATTACTTATTGGGTAGTTGAAATAGGTAAATGGGTGGTTTCTTGTACTCAAGTCGATAGAATAGAAGGAATACAGTGGTCCCTCGGTTTTTGCCGAAAATTCATTCCAGAATGCTGCACAAGTGCCATTACCGAACGAATTTACTTCCTTAAGAAATAATGTCACGGAGGTTAGTCTATTTCAGACCCCCAAAAATACACTTGCAACAGCACTTACGAAAATACACTTCCATAAATGTTCGAGTTTGGAGATGCACGAAAACCGAGGGACCACTGTACAGTGGACCCCCGAGTTTCGTAAAAACTTCACTCCTGAAGTCTGCTCAAGTGCCATTACCGAACGAATTTACTCCCTTAAGGAAAAATTTCACGTAGGTTAGTCTATTTCAGACCCCCAAAAATACACTTCCACAAGAACTTACAAAATTATACTTACATAATTGCACGATTTCCGGGGTATTCGTTAACCGAGGGTCCACTGTACTAGCAAAATAGTTATGAGTTTGGTTGACTGGAACAATGGAATTGGTCAAAAATAGGGCTCAGTTGCTAAATTTGTGACATCATAATTCCGTAAGTTTTCCATCAAATTTTGTACTTTTGGTTTCATTACCTCTGGAAAAAGATGCTCTATTTCATGAGAAGAATTTTTTTTATTTTATTCTTCGACCCTGAGAGCAATTCTCGAATCGGGTTCCAACCCTGAAAGGGTTAATAATATAATTCTTAACGTCCACTTTTATATAGATGAGGCATGGGTTTTGAATGCTGTGGTGAAAAGGAGGCTAGAGGCAGTGGAGATGTCATGTTTCAGGGCAAAATGTGGTGCGAATATCATACAGAACTTCTGGAGTGTATAAATTAAAATTTTAGGTGATAAGGGGTAACCAAGGGTATAATTCTGAGCTGAGGAGGGGTTGTTGAGGGGGTTTGGGCATGTAGATAAGCAGGGGTAGGTTAAAGAGGGTGTTAAAGTCTGGGGTGGAAGGCAGAAGGAAAAAGGGTTGTCCCAGGAATGGTTGGAGGGATGGGGTACAAGAGGCTTTTGGGTTTAGGGACTTTAGCATCCAGTAGACTTATGTGGGTGGACTTGAGTCTTGGAGGTGGGAAGAGCAGTGTGTGCACTGATTGTGATGTTAGCACACTTGTGAAAAGATGGCAGTTGAGTGAATGTTGGTGAATGTGTTTTCTTTGGGTCATCCTTCCTTGAGGGGAGTTGGCCATTGAGTGACATTGATATTTATCAGGTTCTGAATCATGTGAAGCACTGTATAATACAATGTTTACAAAACTGCAATTGCACCTCTTTTTCAGTTTCTATGTGAATACCTGTGTATTGTATTTTTTGCAAATAAAATACTGTACAGTATTCTTAAATGCATTGTATTTGATGTACAGTGGACCCCCGAGTTTCGGTCACCTCGGAAATCGTACAATTATGTAAGTGTAATATTGTAAGTACTTTTGTAAGTGTATTTTTGGGGGTCTGAAATGGACTAACCTACTTGACATTATTCCTTAAGGGAGTAAATTCGTTCGGTAATGGCACTTGAGCAGCCTTCTGGAATGAATTATGACCGAAACTCGGGGGTCCACTGTAGTGATATTGTACACTGTGAGATGACAGACAAAAAAAGCTCCTTCAAAGTTCTCTCAAGAGTGAGGATAAGGGAGGTTAGGCTAACAGGTTATCAATTTTCAGTTAAACAGCTTTTTATAAGCTTGCTATATTAGTCATTCACATTGATCTAAAGATTTAAACTCTAATTATAGGGCTTGAACATTAAATGCTGCCTTTAGTACTTGATATAAAGCTGACACTCTTTGCTGTTGCACCTTTTTAGTAACCCCCATTGTTTTCTTGTATTTCAATCTATATTACATTCCCAGGTTTTGAACATGTCAAGTTTAGTTCATTGCTGGTTATTAACTTTCCTTAAACTTACTGTATCAAAAGCACTTTTCTGCCTATTCTGTGTTTTAAATGATGATTGGCACCCTTAAAGGTGATACTCATCTGCTAGTACATCTCGATTCTGTTATTAAATTTTTTTTAATGGTGTGAAAATGCTCTGCATCTGCGAATGCCATCTTTCAGATTTGTTTACCAAGTTTTTTACATTTTTCTATTGAAATATACATATTCTGACATTTCTTTTATAGGTTTGAAGAATTGCTCAGTTAAATATCAATATTTCAGTTAACATTATGCATAAAATTAACTGGTATATTTGTCACTTGTATGATTATCAGCAGAACTTTTAACTATTGGTGTTGATTCCTTGAAAAGTGAATTTCATTATCTTTTCCATTCACTTGACCCCCCTCTTTTCTGCTGTAAATCTCTGCTAGGGTGTGGAGTTTA
Source organism: Cherax destructor (assembly GCA_009830355.1). Lineage (NCBI taxonomy): Eukaryota > Metazoa > Arthropoda > Malacostraca > Decapoda > Parastacidae > Cherax > Cherax destructor. The sequence continues at coordinate 934,541 of WNWK01000014.1, forward strand.
ACATCTTACTTTTCCCATCACCCTATCTGCTTTCTTAGCCAAGACAATTTGTCAGATTTGAGGATACTTTCTTACATGCTTCAGAGTTCTTGAGGATTTTCTAAATTGTTTTTGGGGATGGCCATGCAAATTAATTGTAGGTTTTCTGTCTTATAAATTTTTAAATCATCCATAAAGTTTCAAGTTTCAGAAGCATTTATGTTTTCCTGTTTCTAAATAATTATTTTTTAATTTTTATATTTCCATTGTTGCAGTCACTCGGTCATAGCACGAGCTGTAGTCCTAGTTTTGTCATATTGGTTAGATATCCAGTTGACTTTTTCATATTTCAAGGCATTTCTTATGTTGGCTAAACCATCTTTCTGAAATTTTATTTTTTTCACTTCCTCCAGCTAATTTATTTCATCTGCATGTCCTAGCATTTTGCTAACGAAATGAGTCCCATGGTCATTGTATTCTCAGTGGTAAAAGTGGGTTAGTTTCCTGTCTTTAGCTTCACTGGTAAGACTTGAGAGTTTTTTTGGAGCCATTTGAGAGCTTTTGTCCCAAATCTTATGTGACTGTATCTTGTACAACAGGTCCTATCTGTTGGACACATTGTATATTTGTTACCCTTGTACGTACATGTTTATAGAAGGGCAACGGATATATCGGATCATTATTTAGTTGTAAGGAAAATGGCAACAGCAAGTAAGAGAGAGGTGAAAGTGTATAAACTAAGGGAGGAGAAAGTTAGGGTGAGATATAAGCAACTTTTGGCAGAAAGGTGGATAAATGCAAGTATGAATAGTGTGGGGGGGGGGGGTTGAAGAGGGTTGGGATTGTTTTAAAAGTATTAGAATGTGGGGCAGAAGTTTGTGGCTATAGGAGGGTGGGTGCAGGGGGAAAGAGGAGTGAATGGTGGGATGATGAAGTAAAGGGTGTGATAAAAGAGAAAAAGGTAGCTTATTTAAGGTTTTTACAAAACAGAAGTGTTGTAAGAAGAGCAGAGTATATGGAAAGTAAAAGAAAGGTGAAGAGTGGTGAGAGAGTGCAAAAGGAGAGCAGATGAAAGAGTGGGAGAGGAACTGTCAAGAAATTTTGCAGAAAATAAGGAAAAGTTTTGGAGTGAGATAAACAAGTTAAGAAAGCCTAGGGAATGAATGGATTTGTCTGTTAAAAACAGAGTAGGGAGTTAGTAGATGGGGAGCTGGAGGTATTGGGTAGATGGCGGGAATATTTCGAGGAACTTTTAAATGACAATGAAAAAGGGAGGCAGTAATTTCATGCACTGGTCAGGGAGGTATAACATCTTTTAGGAGTGAGGAAGAGCAGGATGTGGGTTTGGGGGAGGTGCGTGAGGCATTACGTAGAATGAAAGGGAGTAAAGCAGCAGGAACTGACGGGATCATAGCAGAAATGTTAAAAGCAGGGGGAGATATTGTTGGAATGGGTTTTTTTTGTTTTGTTTTGTTTAATAAATGTATGAAAGAGGGGAAGGTACCTAAGGATTGGCAGAGAGCGTGTATAGTTTCTTTATATAAAGGGAAGGGTGACAAAAGATATTGTAAAAATTATAGGGGAATAAGTTTACTGAGTATACCAGGTAAAGTGTACGGTAGGGTTATTGAAAGAATTAGAGGTAAGACAGAGGGTAGGATTGCAGATGAGCAAGGAGGTTTTAGAGTGGGTAGGGGATGTGTAGATCAAGTGTTTACATTGAAGCATATATGTGAACAGTATTTAGATAAAGGTAGAGAAGTTTTCATTTCATTTATGGATTTAGAAAAGGCATATGATAGTGGATAGGGGAGCAATGTGGCAAATGTTGCAAGTGTATGGAATAAGTAGTAAGTTACTGAAGGCTGTAAAGAGTTTTTATGAGGATAATGAGGGTCAGGTTAGGGTGTGTAGGAGAGAGGGAGATTACTTCCCGGTAAAAGTAGGTCTTAAACAGGGATGTGTGATGTCACCACGGTTGTTTAATATATTTATAGATGGAGTTGTAAAAGAAGTAAATGCTAGGGTGTTGGGGAGAGGAGTGGGATTAAATTATGGGGAATCAAGTTCAAAATGGTAGTTGACAGTTACTTTTTGCTGATGATACTGTGCTTATAGGAGATTCTAAAGAAAAGTTGCAAAGGTTAGTGGACGAGTTTGGGAGGGTGTGGAAAGGTAGAAAGTTGAAAGTGATAAAGGTAAGAGTAAGGTGATGAGGGTATCAAACGATTTAGATAAAGAAAAATTGGATATCACATTGGAGAGAGGGAGTATGGAAGAAGTGAATGTTTTCAGATATTTGGGAGTTGACTTGTCAGCAGATTGGTATATGAAGGATGAGGTTAACCATAGAATTGATGAAGGAAAAAAGGTGAGTGGTGCGTTGAGGTATCTGTGGATACAAAAAACATTATCTATAGAGGCAAAGAAGGGAATGTATAAAAGTATAGTGGTACCAACACTATTATATGGGTGTGAAGCTTGGGTTGTAAATGCTGCAGCGAGGAGGAGGCTGGAGGCAGTGGAGATGTCCTGTCTAAGGGCAATGTGTGGTGTAAATATTATGCAGAGAATTCGGCTGAAGAGGGGTTGTTGAGATGGTTTGGTTAGAGAGAATGGATCAAAGTAGAATGACTTTGAGAGCGTATAAATCTGTAGGGGAAGGAAGGCGGGGTAGGGATCATCCTCGAAAAGGTTGGAGGGAGGGGGTAAAGGAGGTTTTGTGGATTTAGTGAAGGGATTCAGGGAAACCGGTTATTGATTTAGCTGGACTTTAGTCCTGGAAATGGGAAGTACAATGCCTGCACTTTAAAGGAGGGATTTGGGATAGTGACAGTTTGGAGGGACTATTCTAAACTGTAGTATCTGAGCACCTCTGCAAAGAGTGATTATGTATGAGTGAGGTGAAAGTGTTGAATGGTGATGAAAGTATTTTGTTTTTTGGGATTTTTTCTTTTTGGGTCACCCTGCCTCGGTGGGAGACGGCCGACTTATTTTAATATTCTTTGTGCTGCCTTTTGTCTTCAAACAATTGTACCACCCACTGACACCATTATTGTATCCCTTAGTTTAGTTTAAGCCTTGTAGCCTTTATATACAGTAAATCAAACTATTGAATCAGTTATGAGAAATGCTAAAATATAAAAAATATAAATATACTAACACCCTATTAAAATACCTAAATTAATTTAATTGTTTTGAAGGCTATTTAATTGAATTTCTTGAAACAAATTAGGATAAGTTTTGTTATTAATAAATTGTCAGACGATTTTAATTATTTTTATTTTTTTTATCTCCCAATCTAGCACCGCAGAAAACCACCACCAAACCCACCAATTATGCCAGCAGAGAGAGGTGACCGTGGCAGATTTCGAGGAGGTTTCCGAGGAAGAAGTACAGGTGGCTATCAAAGCGACAGACGTGGAGGTTATGGCGGTGACAATAAATACAACCGGGATAACAGAGATTCTGGAGGTGAAAGAAGGGACCATGGAGGTTTTAAGAGAGATTATGAGGGCTCAAGGAAGGATTATGGCAGTGATAAGAGGAGCTATGATGGTGAAAGGAGGGGTTTTGGTGAAAGAAGAGGTTTTGGTGGTGATAGAAGAGGCTTTGGAGGTGATAGAAGGGGTTTTGGTGATAGAAGGGGATTTGGAGGTGACAGAAGAGGCTTTGGTGATAGAAGGGGTTTTGGTGGTGAGAGAAGGGACTTTGGTGGTGATAGAAGGGACTTCAGTGGCGATAGACGAGACTTTGGTGGTGACAAAAGGGACTTTGGTGGAGACAAAAGGTCTTTTGGTGGTGAAAAGAGAGAGTATGGTGGAGACAATAGGGAATATGGAGGTGACAGGAGGGAATATGATTCTGAAAGGAAGGATTATGGTGGAGACAGAAAGGAATATGGAGACAGGAAGGAATATGCTGGCGATAGGAAGGAATACACTGGAGACAGGAAGGAATACACTGGTGAGAGGAAGGATTATGGTAATGACAGGAGGGATCATGGTGATGAGAGAAAGGATTATAATGGGGATAGAAAGGGTTTTAGTGGTGATAGGAGGGATTTTGGAGATAGCAATAGGGGTCAGAGCCATCATCAACCAGGCACCTCCTCCTATGGAAATAGTAGCGGACGGGATAACAATTACTAGTTAATAGTGGTTATCCCTCGTGCATTAAGGATGGCAGTCTGTGATGCCAACTAGGTAGAGAATTTGCTTAACAAGTACAAGTTCTGGCAACCCAACCATCATCTACAATTAGTGACCTGGAGGACTGGTGTTGAGGAATAACCTAGAAAGACTGGGCAGTTGGTCAGTTATGTTGGCTAATCATTACCCTTATAAGTCACTCCATTTTACACCAGTCTCTAATCACTACTGGCAGGACATTGGTTAATGCAGTAAAGGAACATTGCTAGTGTTCCATCTTGCCCGGGAATCGAACCTGGGATCTCATTTGCCAAGCAGGTGTGCTGTCCAATACACCAGGGGATCTCTAACTATTACTAATTAATAATAAGATGCCTGTAACATGTATGCCCTTTCTTGCATTCATAGGGGTTGTGTGTGTGCAGAATCATCTCCAAACATTTCATTTGTTGATTTCATACCTTTAGAGTATCAGCAACTCAGAACTAATGTTTATGGTATTTGCTGATGAATAATTGCATGTTGGTTGACTTTCACAGATGGTAAATAGTCACCATATGTTTAAGATTAAGACAAAAAAAAAAGGGATGCCTCATCAGTAATGCGCAAGAGAGAATTAGAAGTAGAGAAACATGAAAAGATAAAAGGAAAAATAGTGTAAATGGTAAAGCTGAAAATTGTGACTTTTAAGAATGTTTGTTAGAATAAGTGGTGCTGTAGTGTGAAAGTTCCCAAGGACTCCTATATATAGATACCATTTTGTGAGGGGAGGGGGTTTACATAAAAAATCAAAGCTGAATAGCTGTACTTTGATACTAGGGAAAAAAATAGGTCTTATCGAGGGGGAGGGGGTTAGTTTTTTTTCTTATTTGATTGCATTAAAAAGTAGAATGCTGCTTTGTTCACTAAATGTGATACCAAGGTTTAAACAGTTTAGCATCTGCCTGCTTGATGCTGCAATGATGTACTTTATGGCAGTAATTTGTTAATTCAGTTTTATTATTTTTACTGCAGCAAGGGGCTATATGCGTGCTTTGAGGAAATGCATCTGATGCATTGTGTTGTGAATGTTGAAAGTATGCATGTTTATGTTGACTGAATGAATCCATGCTCATTTGGTTATTATTGATACAGGATTAAATACTGTGTAAAGGAGCAGGAACTTTTTTAAGTTCTTGCCTTGTTTTTGATGGCAAAGTGTCTTTATTTTTACAGTGACATTGACACAAATAACAGTTTGATTACTGCTGTATCTTTAAATTATCTGAAAACTAAATTGCAATATTTTTCCAAATATGTTTTCTTTTTAACCTTTTTTATCTGTTTCTCCAGTGGCATTGTTTAGCTATACTCAGTGATATTATAATCTGGATAATGGTGCAATTATCAAGTTTGGACAGTGGAACCCCAGTTTTCATACTCTCCAGCTGTTCTCCCAGTTATTCTCCATAAAATGTATTTTTTTGTTAATATTTCCCATAAGAAATAATATAAATCCAAATTAATCTGTTCCAGACACCCAAAATTATTAAAAAAAAAAATTTTTATGGAGAATAACTGTGGTTTTACACGCAAGCTGGGGAGTATGAAAACCGGGGTTCCACTGTACTTCTTTAGCACCCTTTCCTGCAGCGCTGTATGACCCTTTTGGGTTTAGTGCTTAATTTGATATTATACTATTACATCTTTTACCATAAATATTTTACTGTATTTCTTATTTAACTAATCTTTGTCAATATTGTGTTAGTTACAGTTCCAAGAGTAAGACTTGAAAAAAACTTGAATGGTGATACAGTGCATACTTTAAATTTCTTATTTCTACAGTATTTTCAATGTTTATAAACTCTGGTGAGTACATATTTTTTAAAATTTCAGTATTGAAAAAAGGGGTCTAGATAAAATATCGTTCCTTTCTACGTCTTGAGTTATAACAGGCTCTTATGGGAAAATTAATTCCAAGGGATTTCTGTATTAAGAAATTAGCATTGAACCTTTTGAATAATAATTCAAAGGTGTGAGTAACAAAACTTGGAAATATCCTTTTCAAGTGTGCAGCAAATGAATAAAAGAATTCTTAAATTGTATAGTTTAATGCTTATACATATATAAAAAAAAATTTAGCATCCATAATTTTATTTTTAGCCTTCATTATATATTTAAAACCCCTTCAGGAATTTCCTTAATGCCAGCAAGAAAATCTTAATCCAAGGAATTGGACCTTCCCTTCCTGGAATCAAACCAAATTGCCTCATTTCTTCAGGCACTGTCTGACCCCTATTAGTTTAAGTATTTCTCCCAATATTTTTTTTTTTCAATATACCAACTAATTCACTTTGCTAACTTTAAAGTAAACTATTTCTGCTACATTAAACTTTCAAGAAGAATGCTTTGATGCTCTGGTAAAATTTTCTTTATCCAAGGAATTGGAACTGTTTCTCTGGGTCAAATCTGCATCCCATTTTCATGGTGCTGTATGACTCCTATGGGTTTAGAGCTCTTCCCATGAATGTAATTTTTTTTTTTATTAACATCGGCCGATTCCACCAAGGCAGGTGGCCCGAAAAGAAAAACTTCATCATCATTCACTCCATCACTGTCTTGCCAGAAGGTGCTTTACACTACAGTTATAAACTGCAACATTTACACCCTCCTTCAGAGTGCCGGCACTGTACTTCCAATCTCCAGAACTCAAGTCCGGCCTGCCGGTTTCCTGAATCCCTTCATAAATGTTACTTTGCTCACACTCCAACAGCACGTCAAGTATTAAAACCATATGCCTCCATTCACTCCTATCAAATCGCTCCACATGCTTGCTGGAAATCCAAGCCCTCGCACACAAAACTCCTTTACCCTCCCTCCAACCTTTCCTAGGCCGACCCCTACCCCCTTCCCTCCACTACAGATTTATACACTCGAAGTCACTCTGTCTCGTTCCATTCTTCTACATGTCCAAACCACCTCAACAACCCTCCCCTCAGCTCTCTGGACAATCGTTTTGGTAATCCCGCACCTCCTCCTAATTTCCCCCCCCCCCCCCCCCCCCCCCCCCCCCCCCCCCCCCCCCCCCCCCCCCCCCCCCCCCCCCCCCCCCCCCCCCCCCCCCCCCCCCCCCCCCCCCCCCCCCCCCCCCCCCCCCCCCCCCCCCCCCCCCCCCCCCCCCCCCCCCCCCCCCCCCCCCCCCCCCCCCCCCCCCCCCCCCCCCCCCCCCCCCCCCCCCCCCCCCCCCCCCCCCCCCCCCCCCCCCCCCCCCCCCCCCCCCCCCCCCCCCCCCCCCCCCCCCCATCTGCATCCCATTTTCATGGTGCTGTATGACTCCTATGGGTTTAGAGCTCTTCCCATGAATGTAATATTAAAATCAAATGCTAAACTTACAAGGATCATACAGCATGATAATACTATCAATATGTTAAGTGGTTCTTTTTTGAAGGGTTTCCTTGATGCTGGTGGGAGATATGTTCAAATTCCTTTAATCAAGCCCAAATACCTTTCATTTCCCCCAGTGCTGTATGACCCCTACAGGTTTAGTGCTTCCCTGTGAATGTAATAATCTTCCCTGAAGGGATAGTGTGGGTACGGGTGGGGCTTGAAACTTGCGGCAAATTAGTCGTAAAACTCCAGGCCAGCACACAAGCTTGCGTACTGACCTGGAGTTTTAAGACACACTTGCCGCAAGTTCAAGCCCCCACTTGCACTGTGGTTTGTTTGCAATTGTGTTATTACAATTTCTTGAGTCCTGAAGGGATGTTCTTTGATGCCAGTGGGGGTTCTTGACACATGAAATTGAAGCCATTTCCTCTCCTTGGATCGAACTTGATTACCCCCCCTTCAAGGTGCTATATAACTCATACAGGTTTAGTGCCCTCTCCATATATATTTCCAGTAATATATAACCTACAGGTTAAGAGTTCTTCAACCCCCTCTCCCTGTCCTCCAAGACAGTGAAAGGCTCTTAATCCAAAGAATTGGAATTACCCTACCCTACAAGTTAAATGAAACTACCTCCATCCCCATGAATGCAATAAGCTTCATACCCCTCATGGGGTATCGAACCTTTCCTTTCTTTCCTCAGATCAAATCCAAATAGCCCACCCTAGATCTATTAACCTCATTAATGGGAATATTTTTCCTTCTGTTTTCATCAAGGGAGGCTGGTGAAGGATTCTTTGAGCCAAGAAATTAAGTTACTTTTCCCTTCTTGGATTAAACCTGATTACTTCCCATTTCTTACCAGTGCTGCAACTTATGGGGTTTAATGCTTAGTTATGATGATAATCCCATTCCCTACATACAGGCAGGTGCTGTATGACCCTGGTGGTTTAGCACTTAGTTTTGATTATAATAATTTCATTATTCAGACTTCCTACAATAAATATATTCACTAACTATAAGCTAAGGATGAAAATATTTTAAGGTAAGTACAGTACTACCTCGGTACTCGAACAGCTCCCAACTCAAACAATTTGGTATTTGAATGCTTTGTTCAGTAAAAAAAATCACTCGGTAGTCCACTGTTTGCTCGGCACTCAACTAAACAATGCTTCAATTTCCCCACAGCTGTCGCTCAGTGCAAAACTCCACTCAACTTCGCTGTAAACTATTTTGCGTTTCTTCTCATTTTTGGCGTTTTTTATATTTGTATAAATAAGTCGCCATGGGGCCTTAGAATATTAGTAATAACAGCCAACCAAAAAGGAAATTGGTTTGTCAAAATAGAGATGAAATATTATTATTTATTCCTTACGGGAAAAATTTGTTTGGTACTCGAACAGCCTTCTGAAACTAATTAAGTTCAAGTACCGAGGTTTCACTAATGTGTACTGTATATGCATTTGTTAGGCCTAGCTATATTGCTCGCTTAATATATGATAGTTGTATGACTGGTGGGTTTAGTGCTAAGTTTTGATTTTAATTAATATATGATAGTGTAAACATGCTGCCAGGCTTTTATATGCATTTGGAAGTGAAAAAAGGCTGATTCACTTTATAGCGATTTTTGCTTCACAGCAGTAGCCCGGAATGTAATCTGCTGTATGAGCAGGGACTTCCTGTACTGCATGATTCCTATGGGTTTAGCACTTCTCAATTCTTAAATAATTGCTGGTGAGGGGGCTTTTTATCTAGGGAATTGGATCTGAGCTTCAATTCCCTGAATGCCTTCCATCTTCTCCCCCACAGGTGCTGTATAATCCATATGGGTTTAGTGCTCCTCCCAAATAATAATAATTACAATCAAAACTAAGTGCTAAACCCACAAGGATAGCACTTACCATGAACATTGGTATATATTGGTACATTATTATTTTGGGGTTAGCACTTATTTTTAAATGTTATCAAAAGCAATCACTAAATCTGTAGACCATACTTGCAAGAAACAACTTAACAAAATGTGAAAATCTCCATAAGGAATTTTAAAATAAAAGGAAAAACGTAAAAAAATTTCTAAGTACGTAGTTTAATCCATATACATACATATAAAGTTTCCTTCTGAGTACATGATTTTCATTTTACATATAAACATTTACTTGAAATACTGTACTTTACCTTATGACATGCTGCATCTGATTCTTGCAGTACTCTATTATTTCTGAAAATTAAAGTACATACAAGTATTTTAGATCATATTAATGGTATACATACTGACACATTTTGCTTGCACAGCAAGCAAGAATTCTTCAGTCGAATATAGGCAATTACAACACAGGAGACTGATCACCTCAATTTTATATTTACTGACACATTAAACACTGCTTTGACTGAAGTCAGCCTCATATTGCATAACATTTACTGACACTAGTGCTATAATCACTTGCCTTTGACTAAAGCTATGCAAACATTTCAGAGATGAAGAGAAACACATTGACAAGAAACAGTAATGGAAATGGACTAGTTTCTGACTCGACTGGAGTCCTCATTGCAGAATGTACACTTGAGAGCTGTGCTGTATGACCCCTGTTTTTTTAGATTATTATTATTATAATCAAATAGAAGCGCTAAACCACAGGGGTTCCTGTTTTTTAGAGCTTCTTTTGATTATAATACTTATTATTATAATCAAATAGAAGCGCTAAACCACAGGGGCTATACAGTGCTGTATAATACACTTGAGAGATAATATATATATAAGATCCTGCCGAGTGGTAAAACTAAAGCCTGTAATTGTTTTATATGATGGTAGGATTGCTGGTGTCTTTTTTTCTCTCATAAACATACCTGAAATATCTTGCATGTCTTGTTACTTCTACTTACACTTAGGTCACACTACACATTCATGTACAAGCATATATATACACACCCCTCTGGGTTTTTTTCTATTTTCTTACTAGTTCTTGTTCTTATTTCCTCTCATCTCCATGGGGAAGTGGAACAGAATTCTTCCTCCGGAAGCCATGCGTGTCGTAAGAGTCGACTAACATGCCGGGAGCAAGGGGCTAGTAACCCCTTCTCTTGTATACATTACTAAAGTTAAAAAGAGAAATTTTTGTTTTTCTCTTTGGGCCACCCCGCTTTGGTGGGAAACGGCCGATTTGTTGAAAAAAAGAAAGAAGATATATATTTATACAGGAGGGCCTCGATTATACGGCAGATTAGGTTCCAGGCTAGCGCTGTAAAGCAAAAATTTCCGTAAAGTGAATCACCTTTTTTTTTTTTTTTTTTTTTTTTTTTTTAACTTTTAAATACATACACACAAAGGCTTGACAACACTTTTGCACTATCTTATATACTAGCTTAAAATATAATGTAAATGCAGTGACAAACTACTTGCCTTAAATATGCCTTAGCTTATCAGTGACCTGTTGCCATTTTCAACAGATACTGTTCAATGCCTAATTTATTCCCTTAAGAAATAATGTAAAGTAGACTAGTCCTTTTAGGCCTCCAAAACTACACTTATAAAAGCATTTAAAAAAATATACTTACATAAAAGGGCCTGTTTTGAGCAGGACGAACACCGGGGGTCCACTGTACATAATGAATGGTGTTATGTCGGTAATTCTACCAATATTTTTTTTTTTTTCAACAAGTCGGCCGTCTCCCACCGAGGCAGGGTGACCCAAAAAGAAAGAAAATCCCCAAAAAGAAAATACTTTCATCATCATTCAACACTTTCACCACACTCATACATAATCACTGTCTTTGCAGAGGAGCTCAGATACGACAGCTGAGAAAAGTCCCTCCCAGCTGTCACTATCTCAGACCCCTCCTTTAAAGTGCAGGCATTGTACTTCCCATTTCCAGGACTCAAGTCCAACTAAATCAATTAACTGGTTTCCCTGAATCCCTTCACAAAATGTTACCCTGCTCACACTCCAACAGATCGTCATGTCCCAAAAACCATTCGTCTCCATTCACTCCTATCTAACACGCTCACACATGCTTGCTGGAAGTCCAAGCCCCTCGCCCACAAAACCTCCTTTACCCCTTCCCTCCAACCTTTTCTAGGACGACCCCTACCCCGCCTTCCTTCCCCTACAGATTTATACGCTCTCCAAGCAAAATAAAGGCAGCTTCATCTCTGAAGTATTAGCAAAAATCCTCCTCGAAACAGTAAACCCTGCCATCAGTCTCTGCTGCTAATACTATACTAGAACATAACAGGAGGAATGCTAAAACAGACCTCCTCAAATCCAACCACCACATAAATATTTGTCTAAACTATTTTTATGCTACCCAAGTACTGTAATAGCTTTTATAACCTTTTACTCATGTGCAAGTTAATTGTTCTACCTTATTGTATTACTACTACTACCGCTCCTCACTTACCAACGTACTTGTTTACCGACAACTCGGAGTTACGATGGGCTCTCTTACGAGTTGTTATTGTATACTGTTCGAAAACTTGGGTCATGAACGGGCAGCTCAGCGTCAAGCATCTGAATCTCTTTCCTACAGCCACTCAGTCCACTCGCTTTAACAGTCTCAAAAACTACATATTTATACAAATTTCCTGTTGTTTTCCTCTTGGAAGAGGGAAATAGAAAAAGTACAAAAGAAGTTCATTGTAAAGGGGTTAGTGATGCATCTCAGCATCAAGCAATCTCCAAGACTACATATATCATCTATAAATTTGTACTTTATTGTGCATCCCATAGTACAAGATAGAGCTAGAAGTGCAGCAGCACTTGGAAGAGGAAAATGGAAGGAGTACAAAAGAAGTTCACAGTAAAGGGGTTAGCTGGTGTGTTTGTATCGTGGCAGCTTAAATGATTAAACTCTGTGAACAAGGTATGCCGATGGTAATAATAATAATCACTCTGGATTGCTTTAAATGTCAGCTACCAAACCTATACAAAATACTTATGACATTGGTGACACTTTTGAGGTGTCAGTAAGAGGTGATTCCTCGATTAGTGACGAATTCGTTTACCTACGGGGTCTTAGGCCCCTAACTCCGTCGTTAAGTGAGGAGAGGCTGTATATACCCTCTGTGTCCATGTATTGTTTGTAACAGCTTGATAAAGCTCCTGGAGAGCAAACGTTGCCACAATAAAATGTCACATTACCTGGAGTTTACCTGGAGAGAGTTCCAGGGGTCAACGCCCCTGCGGTCCGGTCTGTGACCAGGCCTCATGTTGGATCAGAGCCTGATCAACCAGGCTGTTACTGCTGGCCGCATGAAGTCCAACGTACGAACCACAGCCTGGCTGGTCAGGCACCGACTTTAGGTGCCTGTCCAGTGCCTGCTTGAAGACAGCCAGGGGTCTATTGGTAATCCCCTTTATGTATGCTGGGAGGCAGTTGAACAGTCTTGGCCCCCTGATACTTATTGTGTTGTCTCTCAACGTGCTAATGGCACCCCTGCTTTTCATTGGGGGATGTTACATCGTCTGCCGAGTCTTTTGCTTTCGTAGGGAGTGACACTTGTGTGCAAGTTTGGTACTAATCCCTCTAGGATTTTCCAAGTGTATATAATAATGTATCTCTCCCGCCTGCATTCCAGGGAGTACAGGTTTAGGAACTTCAAGCATTCCCAGTAATTGAGGTGGTTTATTGTAGTTATGCGTGCCGTGAAGGTTCTCTGTACATTTTCTAGTTCAGCAATTTCACCTGCCTTGAAAGGTGCAGTTAGTGTGCAGCAATATTCCAGCCTAGATAGAACAAGCGACCTGAAAAGTGTCAACCTGAGCTTGGCATCCCTGGTTTTGAAGGTTCTCATTATCCATCCTGTCATTTTTCTGGCAGATGTGATTGCTACAGTGTTATGGTCCTTGAAGGTGAGATCCTCTGTCATGATCACTCCCATGTCTTTGACATTAGTTTTTTGCTCTATTGTGTGGTTGGAATTTGTTTTATACTCCGATGAGTTTTTAAATTTTCCCTCATGTTTTCCATATCGGAGTAATTGAAATTTCTCATCATTGAACTTCATATTGTTTTTTGCAGCCCATTTAAAGATTTGGTTGATGTCTGCTTGGAGTCTTGCAGTGTCTTCAATGGTGGACACTGTCATGCAGATTTGGGTGTCATCTGCAAAGGAAGACACGGCACTGTGGCTGATATCCCTGTCTATGTCCGATATAAGGATGAGGAACAGGATGGGAGCGAGTACTGTGCCTTGTGGAACAGAGCTTTTCACCGTAGCCGCCTCAGACTTTACTCTGTTGACTACTACTCTGTGTTCTACTTGTTAGGAAATTATAGATCCATCTACCAACTTTTCCTGTTATTCCTTTATCACGAATTTTGTGTGCTATCACACCATGGTCACACTTACCAAAGGCTTTTGCAAAGTCTGTGTATATAACATCTGCATTCTGTTTGTTTTCTAGAGCATCCAGGACCTTGTTGTAGTGGTCCAGTAGTTGGGACAGACAGGAGCGACCTGCTCTGAAGCCATGCTGCCCTGGGTTGTGTAACTGATGGTTATCTAGATGAGTGGCAATCTTGCTTCTTAGAACCCTTTCAAAGATTTTTATGATATGGGACGTTAGCGTTATTGGTCTGTAGTTCTTTGCTATTGCTTTACTGCCGCCTTTGTGGAGTGGGGCTATGTCTGTTGTTTTTAGTAACTGCTGGACGACCCCAGTGTCCATGCTCCCTCTCCATAGGATGTTAAAAGCACGTGATAGGGGCTTCTTGCAGTTCTTGATGAACACTGAGTTCCAAGAGTCAGGGTCTGGAGCGGAGTGCATGGGCATGTCATTTATCGCCTTTTCGAAGTCATGTGGCATCAGGGTAATGTCAGATAGGCTTGCGTCTACCAGGTTCTGTGGCACTCTCATAAAAAATTCATTTAGGTCTTCAACTTTCAGTCTGGTTAGCGGCTTGTTAAAAACCGAGTCATACTGGGACTTTAGTAACTCACTCATTTCCTTGCTGTCATCTGTGTAGGACCCATCTCGTTTTAGTAGGGGCTCAATACTGGATGTTGTTCTCGACTTTGTTTTGGCATAAGAAAAGAAATACTTTGGGTTTCTTTCAATTTCATTTATGGCTTTTAGTTCTTCCCGCGTTTCTCGAGTCCTGTAAGATTCCTTTAGTTTTAATTCGATGTTTGCTATTTCTCTGACCAGTGCCTCCCTACGTATTTCAGATATATTGACCTCTTGTAGCCGCTCTGTTATTCTTTGACTTCGCTTGTATAGGGAGTGCCTCTCTCTTTCTAGTTTACATCTTCTCCTCCTTTTCCTTAAGGGAATTTGCCTTGAGCAAACCTCAAGTGCCACAGAGTTAATTTGTTCTAGATATAGGTTAGGATCCACGATGCTTAGGCAATCTTCCCAGTTTATATCATTTAGGACTTGGTTTACTTGGTCCCACCTTATGTTTTTGTTATTGAAGTTGAAATTGGAGAAGGCTTCCTCGCGACTCATCACATTTTGTCGATCTGGGGCCCCTCTCATACATGTCTGGACCTCTATTATGTTGTGATCTGAGTAGTATATTGTTTTTGATATGATGACATTTCGTATCAGATCATCATTGTTAGTGAAGATGAGGTCCAGCGTATTCTCCTATCTTGTAGGCTCTATTATTTGCTGGTTTAAGGTGAATTTGGTGCAGAGATTTAAAAGCTCGTGTGTGTGCGAGTTTTCATCTGAGCTGCCTCCTGGTGTTATCTCTGCTACCACATTATTTGCAATATTCCTCCATTTTAGGTGCCTTAGGTTGAAGTCCCCCAGGAGCAAGATGTTGGGGGCAGGGGCTGGAAGGTTTTCCAGACAGTGGTCAATTTTCAGAAGCTGTTCCTGGAATTGTTGGGACGTTGCATCTGGAGGCTTGTATACAACCATTTGTGTCCTTTTACTTAACGTAATGAGTGGTGAATCAAACTAGAAAACTGCCAGACTAGAGAGAGAGAGCACACAAATTCTGTAAACAGACTGAATCACTGATAACACACCCTGGTTCATGGCAGGCTACTGCAGTAATGTGAAGATAATTGTATATGTATTTTGGGAATAATGCTCCATAAATGTATATATAATGTCAGTGTTTTGGGTGGACACGTATTAAACGGCCAGTTGGACACCTATTAGACGTCCAACTTGGAGAGACTAGTGACACTAAACAAACTATCTTCACATTACTGCAGTAGCCTGCATAACAGCAACACACCCAGGCTCACGGTAACACACCCACTCACGGTAACACACCCAGGCTCACGGCAACACACCTGGCTCACAGCAACACCCAGGCTCATGGCAACACACCCAGTCACTCCCAGTTGATTGTCTAAATGGTCTAATATGTGTCCAACTGCCTATTTAGTATGTGTCTATCTGACCGTCTATTACGTGATATGTAGCGTGTTTATAAAAGTTTCCAAAACATGTCAGATGGATTACTGAAAATGTCTATGACAGAGTAAATATATGACATTTTCAGAGCCTCAGTGACATTCTTCCTGTGTTATTGCATCTTCAACACTCTTAGGTACTCCCTTGCCTGGCTTCGTACTTATGACTCCTCTTTTAATCACAACTACCCTTAGATGCCACTGTAACACAAAAACAGTATATGTAATAACTTTAAAACGCTTGAAACTTTGGAAAGTTTCCAGACAGAATCAAGAGATGTGGAGGTCATGGAGGCTGTAAACAAACTGAAAGAGCGTGAAGCGCAGACACCGTAATAGCAAATCAGGAGCTGTATAAACAAATTTTTTGGGTATACTGTAATCTGAAATGTCCTTATTAGCAAAGCGCCATAAAGCGGGGCCCTCCTGTATATGGGGGATAAGTCAGGTGAAAAGCTAGATGCAGAACTGTAATTGGCCTACTGGGCCAAGTCAATGGAGAGGCTATGAAACTTAAAACTGGAGTAGCTTTAAAAAATTGGACAGGCAACAATATAGTTAGAAAGGTTTAAATTTGAGAAGGACAAGCCTAGCATAGGCCAGTAGGCATATTACAGTGCTCCTACATTATCGTTATAGGATCTCTCCAACTGTACTACTAGGCTGACATACCCATGAGCTAATAAGTATAGGAACACTGTTTCTTGAAAGCATATTTAGCAGTAAGACTGGGTCTCCATTGTTCCATTGACAGACTAAAATCATCTTGGGTGTTGATGAATGTTGATTCAGTTACTAGCCTCTTGTATTAGCAGGCACTTTTGTTCCAGTTAACAGAATGGCTGATACTGTTTGAAGCCTGCAGAACTTTCTTAATCATTCCTTACTGATTATGTTTGTTAACTATTGGTTTAAAAGTTGACCAGGAGTTAAAGCTTATGTTTGGTCAACTGTTGCTTTAAAGATGTTGCAGTTCAAATGCTCATCTGAACTATGATGTCGGTAACTTTAGTGAGAATACAGAACCTTACAGAAGCACTAAATCACTGAGTGGGCAGAACTGCTGCAACGAACAGATTATATTTATACCTCTGCAATATATTTTTATAAATAGCATACAGTATTATTAATGCATTATTAAAAAGATTTATTTTTATGACAGCCCAACTTACTTTTTGCAATATCTTTGTAAGCTGATGTGGCAGGTACATCTGGTTCTTCAGTCAGAAAATTATGACCTAGGTCACATGCTTGGGCAACTCTTGGATCTAGAGGCAGTTGACCAAGTAGAGGAAGACCAGCATCAGTTGCTAGCTGCCTACCTCCTCCTGTTGTGGCTGGGAAGATAGCTGTCTCTGTCTGAAAAAGAAATATTTTCTAGTATAGAACAGAGGAGAAAATTGTTAGCAATATTGATATGCCTAAAAGACTCCTACCAACTTTATTAATTATTATTATAATTACATTCACATAGTACTAAACCAATACAGATCATTCAGTGCTGCTTTCCAACATACAAAATGCTAGGCAAACATCTCTTGCACCATATCCTTAATATTAAATACAGTAATTATTTACAGTGGAACACCGGTGTTCGTCCTGCTCAAAACACTTCCTTTTATGTAAGTGTATTTTTTTAAATGCTTTTATAAGTGTAGTTTTGGGGGTCTAAAAGGACTAGTCTACTTTACATTATTTCTTAGGAATAAATTGTGGTAATGCATTGAAAGATCTGTTAAAATGGACGAACACCGGGGGTCCACTGTATACATTTTTTTCATTTATTGTATAACAATACACATTCCTCATTATTATTAGGTATTATTATTATTATAAACAGCTCTTCAACATCAAGGCACTACCCATCAATGTGTTATTATACCATAAAGTATGGTACACGAAAAGACTGTCTCCACATACAGTCGTAAGTCAACTGAAGTGGCACTAAAAATCCTACCCTCTTCTGTATTCCTCTATATGCATTTCCATTACCATATACAAATTCAGATACAACCTTTTATCCTTTTTTTCTCTATGACATTATTATGAACAGCATTTTATATCTCCCTTTGTTTATAAATCCAAAATCATACTATTCTCTGAAATTGCACAATATTTTTCCCAACCTTATTCTCATTTGCATCTCTGTCTTTGAGGTGATTCATTTCTTTAGGGAGAGGCAAAGCACTGATTCAAGAGGCCTTCATATAAGGGTTCTCTTGATCTTTTCCTTTGTGCTAAGATGCAATTCATTCTATAATTATTTAAGCAAATTTAGGTATAATATTTCCCAAAATGTCTAATGTGTAAATACTTTGAAATTATTTTTTTCTTTTCCATACCATTTGTGGTATAAACCATGGTATGGGTGGGGACTGAATCTTATTGTAGCAAGCTGGCCCAGTGGCTAACGTGTCGGTCTGGAGTTTTACAATTCACTCACCGAGGGTTCAAGTCCCGCCCGTACCATGGTTTGTCTGCAATCGTGTCATTACGATTTCTCGAGTCTTTTGTAGTATGCCTGTGGTTAGTTTTAAGTCTATCTACTCATAAGAGCCTTTAACCCCTATTCTTGACACAGTGTTCTAAGTGCATTTATGACGAGCCTTTTCAATGTCATTAGGTACAACACGTAAATAGATGTTACAAGCACAGTATTTGTTTTGTGGTGCTTATAGTACATTCTGATATAATTTTTTTTTTTTACACGTTAACCATCTCCCACCGAGGCAGGGTGACCCAGAAAAGAAGAAACACTTTCATCACCAAATCTACCTGGAGGGTATTCCGGGGATCAACGCCCCCGCGGCCCGGTCCATGACCAGGCCTCCCAAAAAGATACAGCAAATACTTCTCAAATACAGCACATAAATTAATTTGACTAAGTGTGGTAACATTTTATGCAATAATTTATAAACTGATTAAAACTGCCTTGTCTTGTATCAGTGGTACATTTCAGAATAAATATTTTGTAGGAGACTGGTGAAATAGTAAATGAAGTTAGAAACCAGACTGGTGAAATAGTAAATGAAGGTAGAAACCACACTTAGTAAATCATCTTAGTGAGCTGATACCTTGTACTGTGTGACAGCTGGTGATCAAATCAATCACTGTAAATTAGGGCAATACGTACATGAATGAACTGGGTAAGGATCTGCCCTACTTTATCCACCTTATTTCTTTTGGAAAAGGAGGTACAGATAATAAACCTTGTTAACTATTATTAATGGTGAAAATAGGTACAGTACTGCATTATATGATATAAACTTAGTCAGTTAATGGCAATGTCTTACACTGTATTTTTAATCTGTAATTTTATTCTTTCTGTCTGCTTAGCTATCTATTTATTGTTCAACATCTAGCTAGCTAGATAATTCTATAAAAAAAACTATATTACCTTGCACTTGGGGCACACAAATGTGGTCATATTCTCCACAATACCAATAATTGGAATGTTGACTTTCTTGCAAAAGGTGATTTCCTTACGAACATCAAGTAACGCAATTTCCTGGTGGCAAGATACAATAAAATAATGTAGAAATTTTGTTTGAAAACTGACAAGTAATTACAGTAACATATATTGTAATAAGTTGTATTAAGAGAGGATAATTCAGAGATGATTATACTTGAGCCACCCTATTAGGGATAGTTTAAAATACAGATAACTTTATTTCCTGAGAAGATACATTAGCTAAAATAGTAGGTTAATGGTGCATATTTCCTACAAGGAAAAGTGCAGAGTTATGCATAACATTTTAGGCAAGTTTTAAGCTAGGACCAATACTAACAATATAAAAATAAATATATATTCAACACCTGGGACATGACGATCTGTTGGAGTGTGAGCAGGGTAACATTGTGTGAAGGGATTCAGGGAAACCAGTTAATTGATTTAGTTGGACTTGAGTCCTGGAAATGGGAAGTACAATGCCTGCACTTTAAAGGAGGGTCTGAGATAGTGACAGCTGGAGGGACTTTCTCAGCTGTAGTATCTGAGCTCCTCTGCAAAGACAGTGATTATGTATGAGTGTGGTGAAAGTGTTGAATGATGATGAAAGTTTTTCTTTTGGGGATTTTCTTTTTGGGTCACCCTGCCTCGGTGGGAGACGGCCGACTTGTTGAAAAAAAAAAAAAAACCTATATATAAATATTTTACACACTAAATATATAAGAATACATTATACTGGATGGAGCAAAATAGGTTGACTTGGAGGGTGTATAAATCTGTAGTGTAGGGGAGGAGGGGTTGGGGTCTTCCTACGAAAGGATGGAGAGAGGGGGTAAAAGAGGTTTTGTGTGCAAGGGCCTTGGACATGCAGCAGGCATGCATGAGTGTGTTAGACAGGAAGGAATGAATGGAGACAAATGGTTTTTGGGACCTGATGAGCTGTTAAGAGTGTGAACAGGGTAATATTTTGTGAAGGGATTCAGAGAAACCGGTTAGCCAGACTTGAATCCTGGAGGTGGGAAGTACAATGCCTGCACTTTAAAGGAGGGGTTTGGGATATTGGCTGTTTGGAGTGACATCTAATCTGTCATACCTGGGTGCCTCTCCAAAGACAGTGATTATGTGTGAATGATGGTGAAAGCATTTTTTTTCTTTTTTTGGGGTCATCCTGCCTTGGTGGGAGACAGCCAATGTGTTGAAAAAAAAAAGGAAAAAAAAAGTATAATACTGCACTGTAGTAAAAATTTTAGGAAAGACTGAGCATTTAGTTTAAGACATTAATTTAAGATTAAATATTAAAATGAAACTTTATTTAAAATAAGGACGTGTAAGGATGTTATAATGGTTTGACTATTTAATAGTCCAAGTCAGGCCGAAATGTCGTCATAGTTTTGTTCTTAAAGGATGAGTTTATTTGTTCTCATCCAGGTGTAGGTCATTTTTATCTGTCACAGCATAATAAGAATACTGTATACTAACCTTAGATGCTAGGTGACATTTCATAACTCACTGATACAGAAGAGAAAGAGAAGTAAGCTTCGGACACCTTGGGGACAGCTGAGGCTGAGACAGCTAATTAAGATTTAACCATTGGACAGTCAGGACCCCCAAAATTAAGTGTCAACAATGTCAGGTAAAAAAAAAAAATCTTTTTCTGAAGGTAATGACACAAAAAAATATGAAATTATATGCAAAATTTACAGAACTACACAGGTGCAAAGTTGACAGTCTAAGTGCAATTTATGTAACAACAATTCTGCCCATTTTGAGTCCTATTTTAAGCATATGTCATTGCTCATTTCAACCAAATTCTTAGCTGTTTCACAACTATCAGAACTACCCTATAAAGTATACACAGAAGTTGGTAATTTGGCCAATTTTACAAAAAATTCAACAAATTCCAATTTAAAAGCAGAATCCAAAATAAATACTGTATAATTCCATCAACTAAAGCAACCTGTCCTCTGTTCATTAGTCATATTCCCTCAATTTTGAATCTACCATAACAAAAAATTTAAAGTTCAGTACTGTCGGATAACATGCAATCTGTTAACACGTTTTAGAAAACTGCGGCATATTTTCAGTGTACACGCCATAAAAATAGGTTTACATGGTGGAGTACATGCAGGTTCTATTATGTTGGTCCAGAAATGAACTAGAATTGAAGCTGATGTCTCAGTAATTCTGGTGGGTTTGGAGTTAAAAAAAAAAAAAGACAAGAATACATAATATCATGCAATGTAAAAAAAGAAAGCTTTAGCAATATGCCCAAAATTAAGAATGAAAATATTCTGGACAACCTGTGGTGTTGTAACAATAACAGCAGCTACAGAAGAAGCAGAAGAAAGGTACTGGACAATGCTTAAGTGTTCGTCACTAGTCCCCGGCGGTGTATCCACAATGAGGTAGTCCAGAGATCCCCAGTTAACATCACGCAGGAACTGCTTGATCATCCCTAGCATGGAGCAAGTAATGGCATAAATAACTGGAAAAGAGCTAATATTTATTATGAAAAATAATTACAGTAAAAGTACAGTGGTACCCCGACTTACGATGGTCCCCAAACACACCCTTTTATGTAAGTTTATTTTAAATGCTTTGTAAGTGTAATTTGGGGTCTAAACAGACTAGTCTATTTTACATTATTTCTTAAGGAGATAAATTCGTTTGGTAATGGCACTTGAACAGCATTCTGGAATGAAAAAATATCGTAAGTCGGGGTACCACTGTATTTGAGAAATAAAATAGAATTATGGTATACAGTACTTTAGAGTATAAAAAACATTCCCAAAAATAAAGTGATACTGTATTTTGAAGTAATACTATACTATAACCTTCTTATTCAGTATTCAGTCATTATTCAGATCCATCCAAAATTTGGAAAATAAATTTTGAATTAGAAGAGAAGATCCAAAAATCCTAAATTTTGCATCTGTAACAGGAAAAATTCTGATTTTTAACATTTTGGACAATTTTTCAAACAAAAAAAGAATGGTTTCTTAAATAATGAATTCACAATGATCTTAAAGTAAGGTTTTTCAGAATAAGAGGGAAAAATCCTAAATTAAATTTTGATTTTGGAAAATTTGGGTAAATTTTTCAGAAGGAAAAGGGAGGTGAACTGAGGAGAGTGTGGTGATACTAATAAGAGGCCTACAACACCCACATCTGAACACTTTGAATTATATGCTGTAGCCTTAGGTGGGTGATTATTCCCACTGCTAATTATTTTAGTGTTATCAATTTTAAAATTGACATTTCCCAGTACGTACATTTAAATCTTTCATCTAAATTACCATCTACCTGGTATTGAGTAAATAAGATTAATGCTAAATTAAACAAAAATAAAAAAAAGGTTCATACCATTTTTTTTTGGTCCTCTCCAAATCACAGCATCATCTGCACTGTTTAAGAGGAACCCTATTGACATCACTGCAAGATTTTCTGCAACATACTGCAAGGGAGGGAGAGAAAGTTTGTATTTATTAAAACCTTAAAATATTAATGAAATGGTGTACTGTACATAATCTATGAACAAAACAGATGTGTAATAAATGAACAAATACACATACAAAAAATCAAATTGGAGTACACAGCACCAACCAGTATGGAACCCACACCTGGTCAAGCATGTCAAGAAATTGGAGAAAGTGCAGAGGTTTGCAATGAGACTAGTCCCAGGAGGAGAGGTTAAGAGAACTCAACCTGATGACACCGGAAGACAGGATGACTAGGTAGTATATGAAAACAACACAAAATACAGAAAGGAATTGACAGGGCAAATAGGGACAGACTGTTGAGAAAGGAAACAGGAACATGAAGACACAGCTGGAAGTTGAAAACTCAGATAAGTCACAGGGATGTTAGGAAGTATTTCTTCAGGCTTATAGTAGTCAAGAAGTGGAACGAACTGAAGTGTGAAGTGGTAAAGGCAACATAAATACATAGCTTTAAGACAAGGTACGATAAGGCTCTTAAGGATAGGAGTGAACCTAATAGCAAGCAATGAAGAGGCAGAGTGAGGAGCTGAGACTCGACCTCCTGCAACCACATATAAGTGAGTACATATAGGTGAATACATACACACACACAAAATGAGTTTTTTAAACATCAGTACCTGAAGAGTGACAAGAGTGAGAGAAGGCAACAAACTCTCAATACTAAACTTGGTACAGCATTTACTAGAAATCAAGAAACTATCTACAGTATCATTTACCTAGACCAACCCATAAAGAACATTTATGCTCTATTGGAAATAACATATGTTGACAAGGTACAAGCTTAGTTCTGCTCCTATAACAACAATATGATTATTGCATATTAACTGGAATAACTGGCATTGCATTGTGGACAATCTTCTCATTGTTTGTCAATCAAGTTAAGCACAACTGAACTGACATTATTGACAGTAAGAGTTATTCAGGTATACACAATACAGTTATAGATTATCATACATAGACATAGTAAGTAGAGTAAGATTTATTCCAGGCTATACACAAATACACAGTTACATAGTCTTACCTTATATATAAATACATAAACTAAATGAGCAGTCTTATATTTATATGTAGAAATAGAGAACCCCTAGGACTATACCCCAAAAGTCAGACAAAGTGACTTATTTCCATTGGGGTCCTTTTAATACCTCTATTATTATACTATAAAGGAGATATACTAGGAATAAGGTAAAATGAGTTTATATTTACATGTGTGTTAGCTAAAAAAATACAAAATCATTCTCCTCCCTTTCTGTCACTACATTCATTAGGCACATTTTGGCTCTCTTCCTGAACTGGCTCATGCTATGACTGGCTTTGACATGTGCAGGCAGTCTGTTCCATTCCTTTATTGCTGTACAATAAAAGGTGTTTGAAGCCTGGCCACTGACTGGGTATTACAAAGTTGTACTCTCTCCCCCTAGTACTGTACTATGATTACTTTGGTTCTTAGCCTTGACAAAATTTGCAGCAAGATATTCTGGACACTGTTTGTGAGCAATTTTATAAACTTGATTTAACTTCAGTTGTTTTACTCTGTATTCAATATTCAGCATATCCAATTGTTGTAATTCATCTGGCCTACATGCTCTCTTGGACCCAGGTCCAAGATGAATCTTACCATTTTGTTCTGGGTGATTTGTAGTTTGTTTGTTTGTTATTAAATTATTGTAAACTTATCTCAAATACATTTAGTTGGATTAGACTAAATTAAATTGCACTTGTTATAATAGGGTTAGGTAAGTTTTCTAAGGTTCTTTTGGTACAAAATTATTAGTTTTTACATTAACATAAATGAAAAATATATCTTTAAACGTAAAAGAGAAAATATTAGAAAGAACTTAATTTTTAATGAGTTCTTGCTAATTGACCAATTTTACTTATTCGGCAAGACAGACAGACAGAGACACACAGACACATACACACACACACACACAGACACAGAGTAGAAGAACCCAGACACAGGTGGAAGGGCAAACACACCCTCCAGAAACACCCGCAGAAGGACTCCAACCACGACAGCTCCAATGCAACTGAACAATCTAAACCAAAACCCACACACTGTTCCCTCTGTCCCCACCCCCCATATCACAAACCCCACCCCTACAGCAGCCCCCTACGGGCACTGTGCCCCCACCCCCTCATCACAAACCCCACCCCCACCATAACCCCCCATAGGCCCCTGCCAGGGCTCCTGCTCCCCCAACCCCAATATTCTCCCAGGACCACAGTGATAGAAAAGAAGTTAAAGGTTTGGTACACGAAAGCGGATGGAATAAAGAATAAATATGAGGAGTGGCATGAAAGTATCAATGAGAAGTCCCCAGACATTATAGCAGTCACAGAAGCGAAACTCACTGAGACAATAACAGACGCAATCTTCCCACCGGGATATCAGATACTGAGGAAAGATAGAAGGAGCAGAGGGGAAGGAGGGGTTGCACTGCTCATAAAAAACCGATGGGGATTTGAGGAAATGGAAGGCATGGACGAGATTGGAGAAAGGGATTACAAAGTAGGTACAATTCAGTCTGGGGAACATAAGGTAGTCATTGCAGTGAAGTATAACCCACCACAGAACTGCAGGAGGCCAAGAGAGGAATACGAAGAGAACAACAGAGCAATGGTGGACACACTGGCTATGGTGGCAAGAAGAGCTCACTCGAGCAGAGCAAAGGTACTGATATGGGCGATTTCAACCACAGGGAGATCGACTAGGAAAACCTGGAGCCACATGGGGGTCCCGAAACATGGAGAGCCAAGATGATGGGTGTGGTACTGGAAAACCTCATGCATCAACATGTCAGAGACACTACCTGAGAGAGAGGGGATGATGAGCCAGCAAAACTGGACCTCGTGTTCACCCTGAGCAGTTCAGACATTGAGGACATCACATATGAGAGGCCCCTTGGAGCTAGTGATCACGTGGTTCTGAGCTTTGAATACATAGTAGTTACAAGTGGATAGGGTAACAGGAGTTGAATGGGAAAAGCCAAACTATAAAAGGGGGGACTACACAGGTATGAGGAACTTCCTGAAGGAGGTTCAGTGGGACAGAGAATTGGTAGGAAAGTCAGTAAACGAAATGATGGAATACATAACAAAATGAAAGGAGGCAGAGGAAAGGTTTGTTCCCAAGGGCAACAGAAATAATGGGAAGACCAAAGCGAACCCTTGGTTTACCCAAAGGTGTAGGGAGGCAAAAACTAAGTGCACAAGAGAATGGAAAAAGTACAGAAGGCAAAGGACCCAGGAAAATAAGGAGATTAGTCGGAGAGCCAGAAACGAGTATGCACAGATAAGGAGGGAGGCCCAGCGACAGTACGAAAACGACATAGCATCGAAAGTCAAGTCTGACCTGAAACTGCTGTAGAGCCACATTAGTAGGAAGACAACAGTCAAAGACCAGGTGATCAGGCTGAGGAAAGAAGGTGGGGAACTCACAAGAAACGATCAAGAGGTATGTGAAGAGCTCAACACAAGATTTAAGGAAGTATTTACAGTGGAGACAGGAAGGACTCTGGGAAGACAGAACAGAGGGGGACACCAACAAGGAATATACCAACAAGTGTTGGATGACATACACACAACTGAGGAGGAGGTGAAGAAGCTGCTAAGTGACCTTGATACCTCAAAGGCGATGGGACCGGACATCTCCCCGTGGGTCCTTAGAGAGGGAGCAGATATGCTGTGTATGCCACTAACCATAATCTTCAACACATCCCTTGAAACTGGGCAACTACCTGAGGTATGGAAGACAGCAAATGTAGTTCCCATTTTAAAAAAAGGAGACAGAAAAGAGGCACTAAACTATAGACCAGTGTCACTGACGTGTATAGTATGCAAAGTCATGGAGAAGATTATCAGGAGGAGAGTAGTAGAGCACCTGGAATGGAACAAGATTATAAACGACAACCAGCATGGATTCATGGAAGGCAAATTCTGTGTCACAAACCTTCTGGAGTTTTATGACAGTGTAACAGAAGTAAGACATGAGAGAGAGTGGTGGGTTGCTTGCATTTTCTTGGATTGCAAGAAGGCCTTCGACACAGTTCCTCACATGAGATTAGAGCAGAAGCTAGAAGATCAGGCGCGTATAACAGGAAGGGCACCTGACAGGGAGGCAACAACGAGTCATGGTACATGATGAGGTATCACAGTGGGCGACTGTAACGAGCGGGATCCCACAGGGGTCAGTCCTAGGACCAGTGCTATTTTTGGTATATGTGAATGACATGATGCAAGGGATAGACTCAGAAGTGTCCCTGTTTGCAGATGATGTGAAGTTAACCCCGCCAAATGCAAAGTCATGAAGATCGGAGAGGGGCAAAGAAGACCGCAGACAGATTATAGGCTAGGTGGCCAAAGACTGCAAACCTCGCTCAAGGAGAAAGATCTTGGGGTGAGTAAAACACCGAGCACGTCTCCTGAAGCACACATCAACCAGATAACTGCTGCAGCATATGGGTGCCTGGCAAACCTGAGAATAGTATTCCGATACCTTAGTAAGGAATTGTTCAAGACACTGTACACTGTGTACATCAGGCCCATACTGGAGTATGCAGCACCAGTTTGGAACCCACACCTAGTCAAGCACGTCAAGAAATTAGTGAAAGTGGAAAGGTTTGCAACAAGGTTAGTTCCAGAGCTAAGGGAAATGTCCTATGAAGAAAGGCTAAGGGAAATCGGCCTGACAACACTGGAGAACAGGAGGGTTAGGGAGACATGATAATGACATACAAAATATAATGCGTGGAATAGACAAGGTGCACAGAGACAGGATGTTCCAGAGAGGGAACACAGAAACAAGAGGTCACAATTGGAAGTTAAAGACTCAGATGGGTCAAAGGGATGTTAGGAAGTATTTCTTTAGTCAGGAGCTGTGACTCGGGGCCTGGAGCTGTGACTCGACCCCTGCAACCACAACTAGGTGAGTACACACATCTCTGGAACAGAATGTTCCAGAGATGGGACACAGCAACAAGGGGGTACAGCTGGAAGTTGAAGACTCAGATGAATCACAGGGATTTTAGGAAGTATTTCTTCAGTCACAGAGTGGTCAGGAAGTGGAATAGCTTGGGAAGTGATGTAGTGGAGGCAGGATCCATGCATAGCTTTAAGAAGAGGTATGATAAGGCTCACGACGAAGGGAGAGAGACCCAGTAGTGGCCAGTGAAGAGGCGGGGACAGGAGCTATGACTCGACCCCTGAAACCACAACTAGGTGAGTACAACAACTAGGTGAGTACACACACACACACAAAGGGACGTTAGGAAGTATTTCTTGAGCCATATAGTAGTCAGGAAGTGGAATAGTCTAGCAAGTGATGTAGTGGAGGCAGGAACCATACATAGCTTTAAGATGAGGTATGATAAAGCTCATGGAGCAGGGAGAGAAGGGACCCAGTAGCGTTCAGTGAAAAGGCAGGGCCAGGAGCTGAGTCTCGACCCCTGCAACCACAATTAGATGAGTACACACACAATTAAATATAATTAAATTATTTATATTCAAAATTTCAATTATAATAATAATGTGTAAAGTGGTACTTACAATAGGTGACCAGCCTGCACCAGAGGAATGAACCTTCTCATCCTCAGCACCCAGTACTCTGGGCTGAGACGGACCACATATGTCAATGTCTAGGATTCCAACCTGTGGAGAATTAAACTTGCTGAATCACAGCACCTGCACAAAATGTCTTTAAAGGTAATTAAAAAAATAAAACACTAAAACTAACCCCACCACTACCTACAACAACATAATTGAAAACAAAACAATACTTTCAGCATCATCAATAACAATAACATCCCCATCACCAGCTCTGCTACTACTATCAATGATAACAGCAATAATACCCCAAACAGTAAGAGACGGCCACTGAGATCAATAACACTAACAACTAGATACTATCACAGGATTATACCTGACCACTGATATACCTTTGATAAGTTTCGAGAGCCTGGTTAACCAGGCTGTTAATGCTGGTGGCCCGCTAGCCCACTTATCCATTACAGCTTGGGTGATCCGGAACCTGATGAAGATACTTGTCCAGTTTCTCCTTGAAGACTGGTGTAGTGGAGGCAAGATCCATACATAGCTTTAAGGAGAGGTATGATAAAGCTCATGGAGCGGGTAGAGTGACCGAGTAGCGGCCAGTGAAGAGGCGGGGCCAGGAGCTGAGAATCGACACCTGCAACCACAACTAGGCGAGCACACACACGCGAGTGGGGTTCCACAGGGGTCAGTCCTAGGACCGGTGCTGTTTCTGGTATTTGTGAACGACATGACGGAAGGAATACACTCCGAAGTGTCCCTGTTTGCAGATGATGTGAAGTTGATCGGGATCTGGACAGGCTGCAAACCAGGTCCAGCAATTGGCTCCTGGAATTCAACCCCACCAAGTGCAAAGTCATGAAAATTGGGGAAGGGCAAAGAAGACCGCAGACGGAGTACAGTCTAGGGACCAGAGACTACAAACCTCAATCAAGGAAAAAGATCTTGGGGTAAGTATAACACCAGGCACTTCTGAGGCGCACATCAACCAAATAACTGCTGCAGCATACGGGCGCCTAGCAAACCTAAAAATAGCATTCTGACATCTTAATAAGGAATCGTTCAGGACCCTGTACACTGTGTACGTTAGGTCCATATTGGAGTATGCAGCACCAGTTTGGAACCCACACCTAGCCAAGCACGTAAAGAAACTAGAGAAAGTGCAAAGGTTTGCAACAATACTAGTCCCGGAGCTAAGGGGTATGGCCTATGAGGAGAGGGAAATCGACCTGACGACACTGGAGGACAGGAGAGATAGGGACGGGGGGGCATGATAACGAAATATAAAATGCTGAGAGGAATTGACAAGGTGGACAGAGGCAGAATGTTCCAGAGATGGGACACAGCAACAAGGGGACACAGTTGGAAGTTGAAGACTCAGATGAATCACAGGGATGTTAGAAGTATTTCTTCAGTCACAGAGTGGTCAGGAATTGGAATAGTTTGGGAAGCGATGTAGTGGAGGCAGGATCCATTCATAGCTTTAAGAAGAGGTATGATAAAGCTCATGGTGCAGGGAGAGTGACCCAGTAGAGGCCAGTGAAGAGGCGGGGCCAGGAGCTATGAATCGACCCCTGCAACCACAACTAGGTGAGTACAACTAGGCGAGTACTTGTCGCAGCAGTTTCTGACATCTTCTAGGGGGCCATGAATGTTGATACAATGTTTTTTTTATTGTGCCCATGGCGCCCCTGCTTTTCACTGGGTTTATTTTGTACTTCCTTCCATATCTCTCTAGTATGTTGGTATGTGCAGATTTGGGACACGGCCCTCAAGTACTTTCCAAGTATATATTATCATGTATCTCTCTCCTCCACTCCAATGAGTACATAATTAGAATTTTAATTAAAGCGTTCCCTGTAATCCCTTACAATTGAATGGTTTTCCTCTTATACTTCATTCACAGGATGGGGTTTCCTGTCATACTCCATCACACAATCTTCGTCCTTGTAAAATTTCATCACACTGGACAGGTTTTACGCTCCACTGCAAAAATAGTTTCTGTTATACTCCATCACACAATAGTTTTCCTGTCATACTTCAACGCATATGAAGATTATACACCATTACACAGGAAGGTTTTTCCGGTTATACTCCATCACTCAGAAAAGTTTGCCCTGTCATATTGCATCACACATAATGGGTTCCACACGGTATGGTTTCCCGTCATATTTTATCACACATAATAAGTTGCCCTTTCATATGCCATCGCACATAAGGCGTTTCCCAGCATACTAGATCACAACAACAACAATAATAATAATAATTTTTATTTCTACATGTACAAGGTAAACAGGCCTAGCCGACATCAATATAATAATATAATATCTTTATTTACTACAGGTACAGGTACATGGTATACAGGCCTAGCTGACATCAATGACATACTACTAGTATATAGAAAGCAGCTTGTTATGCTGAGCATTTCGGGCAAATTAGGTCAGTGTCACAGGATGTGACCCACACCAATAGACTAACACCCTGGTACCCATTTTACTGATGGGTGAACATAGACAACAGGTGTAAAGAAACACGACCAATGTTTCTACCCTGGCTGGGAATCGAACCCAGACCCTTGCCGTGTTAAGCGAGAGCTTTAGCCACCACTACTTATATAGAAAGCCTCTTATGCAGAGCATTTCGGGCAAATTAGGTCAATTTTGTCCCCAGGTACCTATTTGATAGGTGAACAGGAACAGCAGGTGTTTTAAGGAAACACTCCTAATGTTTCCACCCGTACCGAGAATCGAACCACGGACCTGAATGTGTGAGATGAGTGCGCTAGCAAACGAGCTACAGGACACCTGTCACCCTCCTTCACAAAAGAATGATTTTGTCACACAGTGTTTCCTCACGTACATGAAGAACAAATGGGCCTATACTTTACTTGACAGTAGACATGTATACATTTAGCTTGATTGTACACACAATAAAGAAAACATCAATTGTGCAACCCCACGCTATTTTACATTGGAACAGATGACCTATTAAAAATGCGAAAACTTAAAAAACAAACTCATAGGGTATTCAACATGGGGGAATGCTGGTTAAACATGTTATAAAGGACCCCAATGGAAATAAGTCACTGTCTGACTTTTTTGGGTTATCCTAGGTTCTCTACACACATGCTGCTATGTATGATAATCTATGTAACTGTATTTGTGTATACCTGAATAAACTTACTTTTAAAGAAGTGTAGGCACGTGATGGAGGTGGATAAACACCCCCTCCGCTAACCTCTACCCCCCATGACTAATGACGGGAGAGGGGGATGGAAGAGTAGCAAGGGAGGGAGATGGACACATATTGACTTCTTACTAAGGTACCCTTCCCTCCCCTATACCTTCCCCAACAAACCCAATGGCTCCCTCTCAGCCACGATAAAAGGTATATGCACTGACGTATAGGTATATCAGTGTACATGCCGTGCATTCTAAGCAGTCTGCCAAAAAGCCGAACTGCCCTGAAATAATGATTCCGAAAATTTTTTCATGCATTAATGAGAATATTTTTAAGAATCAGCATTGCATGCTTCCAAGAAACTGAGGCTACCCTTCCCTTAATTGGATCATACCTAATTACCTCCCATCTCCCAGGCGCTGTATGACCCGTATAGATTTAATGCTTCACAACAATATAATAATAATAATAATAACAACAATAAACCATAATTTTCTCTCTCTAGTCTTATCAAATTCATAAATTACTCAAACATAAGTAACAAACTCTACTGTATTTAGGAAGACTGTAAATCATTATTAACACTTGACAAGTCAGAGCCAAGGATACGGGGTCAGGGACTATATCTCGACTCAAATAATCGATTCAGTGTGTACATTTATCAAAGATGGTCAAATTAATTTCGTATATAAGTAATTCACTTTCGCAACAACAACACAAACACAAAATGTTCGGAAATTCACTTAATGAAATAATTATATTTTTCACTGGAAGCGCTAAACCTGGTGGAGCCATACAGAGCCTGGTAAATGTAAGATAATCATGTTTGATCCAGGAAACAGAAGATAACCCCACTTCCTTGGATCATGAGTCCTTCACCAGCATCAGCCCCACCCTTCCTTGAAGGGTTGGTGGATGGAAGCGGTATCTAGGATACTCGAATATTGATCTGTCACCTTATTCCTGGCAGTAGTGTGAGCCAAGGGGAGGTGTGCAAGGTAGACACTTTTATACATACGTATCTCTCTTGAGTTTATCTATATAGACAGTATTTGTTGTTTCTCTGGTGACTATCACTTTCCAAGTAGATATACTCACCTTTAAATCAATAGTTTTGTTATAAATTACATTCTCATGTTAATTAATGACCTCAGTGAGCAAATCGCAATGAAATTTCTCATATAAATAAATCTGGAGTTTCGCCCCCCCCCATTCTCAAGGAATAAAGGAAATATAGTTGTGCAAATATCTGATATCGCCAAGACTAACAAAGTAATCTAACTTTACTATGGTTTACGTATGTAAAATAATTTACCTACTCCATTTTTTAATTTCCGTAACTATATTTCATTCCTTTATTGAGGGCAGGAATGCCGAACCTACCCAAGTAAACCAAAAAAAAATGGAAATATGATTTCCACTTCGTTGTTTAATACTTACTATAAAACTTATCCATATTTTTTTTAAATTAGCTCAACCTAACACAGGCAAGCCAGTGGTTGCCTTATCACTAATACACGGCACCAGCACGCCAGTGGTTGCTTAATCACTGATAGCCAGCACCAGCACGCCAGTGGTTGCTTAATCACTGATAGCCAGCACAACACGCCAGTGGTTGCTTAATCACTGATAGCCAGCAACAACACGCCAGTGGTTGCTTAATCACTGATAGCCAGCACCAACACGCCAGTGGTTGCTTAATCACTGATAGCCAGCACCAACACGCCAGTGGTTGCTTAATCACTGATAGCCAGCACCAACACGCCAGTGGTTGCTTAATCACTGATAGCCAGCACCAACACGCCAGTGGTTGCTTAATCACTGATAGCCAGCAACAACACGCCAGTGGTTGCTTAATCACTGATAGCCAGCACCAACACGCCAGTGGTTGCTTAATCACTGATAGCCAGCAACAACACGCCAGTGGTTGCTTAATCACTGATAGCCAGCACCAACACGCCAGTGGTTGCTTAATCACTGATAGCCAGCACCAACACGCCAGGAGTTGCTTAATCACTGATAGCCAGCACCAACACGCCAGTGGTTGCTTAATCACTGATAGCCAGCACCAACACGCCAGGGGTTGCTTAATCACTGATAGCCAGCACCAACACGCCAGTGGTTGCTTAATCACTGATAGCCAGCACCAACACGCCAGTGGTTGCTTAATCACTGATAGCCAGCACCAACACGCCAGTGGTTGCTTAATCACTGATAGCCAGCACCAACACGCCAGGGGTTGCTTAATCACTGATAGCCAGCACCAACACGCCAGTGGTTGCTTAATCACTGATAGCCAGCACCAACACGCCAGGAGTTGCTTAATCACTGATAGCCAGCACAACACGCCAGTGGTTGCTTAATCACTGATAGCCAGCACCAACACGCCAGTGGTTGCTTAATCACTGATAGCCAGCAACAACACGCCAGTGGTTGCTTAATCACTGATAGCCAGCAACAACACGCCAGGGTTGCTTAATCACTGATAGCCAGCACCAACACGCCAGGGTTGCTTAATCACTGATAGCCAGCACCAACACGCCAGGGTTGCTTAATCACTGATAGCCAGCAACAACACGCCAGGGTTGCTTAATCACTGATAGCCAGCACCAACACGCCAGGGTTGCTTAATCACTGATAGCCAGCACCAACACGCCAGGGTTGCTTAATCACTGATAGCCAGCACAACACGCCAGTGGTTGCTTAATCACTGATAGCCAGCACAACACGCGAGTTGCTTAATCACTGATAGCCAGCACCAACAAGCCAGTGGTTGCTTAATCACTGATAGCCAGCACCAACACGCAGGGTTGCTTAATCACTGATAGCCAGCACCAACACGCCAGTGGTTGCTTAATCACTGATAGCCAGCACCAACACGCCAGGAGTTGCTTAATCACTGATAGCCAGCACCAACACGCCAGTGGTTGCTTAATCACTGATAGCCAGCACCAACACGCCAGGGGCTTAATCCTGATAGCCAGACAAACGCCAGGTTGCTTAATCACTGATAGCCAGCAACAACACGCCATGGTTGTAATCACTGATACCAAGCAACAACAGCCTGGACTGCTTAATCACTGATAGCCTGCACCAACACGCCAGTGGTTGCTTAATCACGATACAGCAACAAACGCCAGTGGTTGCTTAACACTGATAGCCAGCAAAACAGGGCAGGTGCGTTGCTTAATCACTGATAGCCAGCAACAACACGCCAGTGGTTGCTTAATCACTGAGTAGCCAGCCAACACGCCAGGGAGTTGTTAATCACTGATAGCCAGCAACAACACGACAGTGGTTGCAATCACTGATACCACAACAACACGCCATGGTTGCTAATCACTGATACCAGCACCAACACGCCAGTGGTTGCTTAATCACTGATACACACAACACCAGGAGTTGCTTAATCACTGGAAAGCACAACAACAAACGCCAGGGGTTGCTTTAAACACTGATAGCCAGCACACACACGCCAGGGGTTGCTTAATCACTGATAGCCAGCACCAACACGCCAGTGGTTGCTTAATCACTGATAGCCAGCACCAACACGCCAGTGGTTGCTTAATCACTGATAGCCAGCACCAACACGCCAGGAGTTGCTTAATCACTGATAGCCAGCACCAACACGCCAGGGGTTGCTTAATCACTGATAGCCAGCACCCACACGCCAGGCACGCGCTAGAAGACATTTTCCGTGACTGAACAAAACACCTAATCGTCTGTCTGTCCACGAGCTTGACGCTGAGTTGTAACCAGTACTACCCAAAGGGCAAAGTACATTCCTGGACCATGTATAAATATTCACCTGACCACCACTCTCGCTAATGGCCTTGAAGAGTAAGAAAAACGGGCAGATTACTATTCACACACAAAAAAAAAAAACTATGGGTCATTGAGCACTGCGTGCGGTGTGTGAAGGTCCTCCCCCGTCACTAGTATTCACCTGACAGCTACAATTACATAATAATAACAGGAACACTGCAGTAGACAGTCCAGTAACCGGGAAAAATTTTTAGGTTAGCTGCACGCGCGCGGCAACGCACACACGCACACACACACACACACACACACACACACACACACACACACACACACACACACACACACACACACACAAATCACCATGGATTTGCAAAGAATGTGCAGAACTGAGCTATTTCCATCAGAGAAAAGTAGATACACACTTGAAAGAAAAGCCTGCTGACGAACAAACAATTCGCTTTCAGTCTGGAAAGTGTTAAAAGTTTTCTATATTTAAATACCCCAAATTTTCCAAAATTAAAGCTATTAAAAATTTGAATCAAAAATGCTTTTTCAAGAGGAACAAAATGGATGAGCAGATTGTATTTATCTAGATTTTACGAGAGCTTTTGATGAGTTCTCAATGAAAGATTATTTTTGAAACTTTCAAACCTAGGAGGAATAAAGGATAAATTAAAATGGACGCGATACTTTGAGAGAAAATGCGAAGTTATATGAGGGAAAAATGTGGGGTGGGGTGCCACAAGGATATGTACGTGCCTCAATATTTTTTTATATAAATAATTTAACAATAAATAAAAACCATATGAATATGTTCGTAGATGCAAAAAAAATACTGGATTCAATAAATGATAAAAACGACTGCAAACCTCTTCAGGATGCCTTGGATAAAACGGAGTGGTAGATACGTGATGGAATTTAATGTAGATATATGTCATGTAATAGAAATGGGAGAGAGTGACATTAAGCCACATGAAAAATACTGACTGATAAAATATTGAAAGTGTCAGAAAAAGGGACCTAGGAGTTAAAACAAAGTGACCGGGAGATCATATAAACGAAAATGTGAGAAACTCGTTTACCATTCTAGGGAATTAAATAGCTTTTAAATATATGGATGAAGAAATGCTAAAAAAAAAAAACTTATATTAGGCCAAAAATTTAATATGCAGCGTTGGTATGGTGCCCACACCTTAAAAAATAAAAAGTGAATAATTTAGAAAAATTCCACTGAAGTTACAAAATGGTTACAAGAGTAAAACAGATGAGTTATGATTAAAGGCTGAAAGCATTAAAGATGCCCACGCTGGCAGATAGGAGAGAGAAAGGAGACATGATAATTGTATGTAAGATCATAAAAAGACATGAAAGATTATATAAAGACGATTTTGTTCATACCTGCAACAGGGATAGTAATAGGCCACACCAGTAAACTGATAAAGCAGGGGAGCCAAAAGGATAATAAGAAAGTCTTCTTCACAGTGGTAGATCAATGGAATTAATTACAAGAGGATGTAGTATGTGCTATAACCGAGTACTGCTCTGTTCCTGTAGCTACAAATTGGAAATTACCAGCAGGTAATCACACACACACACACATGAATACAGACAGGGAAGGAAAGTGGAGTTCAGGGATGACAAGTCATGGAGGTACTCTGGTTTATACAACAGACACAGACAGATACAGACGGAGACAGTAGAGCGCAGGTCGCTGGGGTGAGGGTTATGAAAGCAGCTTACCACAATACTGACCTACGGACGAGCTAACAGTGTTGGCTGGACTCTTCTGCCTCTCGCTCCCACAACCCTTCTCAGTGTATTACACATCCACACACACCAACTACAACTTTCCAGTGAAGAAAGGGCACGTTGCAGAACAAGCTGTGTAGAGAATTATCAGTCATTGGCTACGGTGAGCATACTCTGTATAAAGCATCTGTGGAAATCAGTGTATATAAATAATGATTTGACAATGCTCTACACAGAGTGAAACACCGTCCCAATTAAAGTGTTCTTCAACATGTGTTTTCTTTTCGCTATTGTCAGCAGTACTTCATTTGGATACTGCAACTCTCCACCTAAACCAGCCTCCCTTCTAGCTGGATGCAGCTTAACTCCTGCTTTATCTTACGCCAAAAAACATCTTTGTTTACATACTGTAAACGCTACACTGAAGTAAGACTTGTGCAAACGCTGAGGAAGTCGCAGCAGTAACACAGGTTAAGGATTAAAGGTAGTGTTGAATTATTATTACATTCACAGAAAAGCACTGCACATGTAGGTATACGGGTCATACAGCGCATGATGGACGAGGGGTAATCAGGTTGATACAAAGGGGCGGTGAGGTTCAATTGCGTACTCTAAAGGTGTAGTGTTAAATAATAATGAAATATGGTACTACATGATATTTTTTGTAGACTATTTACATGTATGCTAGACTTCTTGTCTGCTCTCTTACTACCCCAAAACAAGAGAAAATACATCTTCTAACATCCCTGTGTAGCTCATCGAGATCTTTTGCTGCCGTCTGTCCCGGGTTCCCATCTTCGCGTATCTCAACACTGTTCTGATTCACTCAATATTATCTAATCTTGTGTATTTCATAATCCTGCCCTCATCCTTCTCTTCTAGTGTGGTTATATTTAATTAAACCTCTCTTCGTTGTTTATCATTTAAATTCCGATACCACAATTTCATCGTCAACCAATGGGAGTTTCTTCAGTTTTCATACATGTTTTATCAGGTGCAGGTTCCATGTTAGCCCCTCACATACTCCACGATGAGTTTACGTTGCCATGTGATGTGCTTTTTTGAGGTGTTGTGGTGGTAGTGGTATAATGGATAGGTTGTGTCAATTTTTTTTTATGAAGACGTGGATGGTTACATGATCGTGTTTTGTGGTATTATTAGTGTTTTGCTGTACAAATATGATATTTAATGTTGAGTTGTTGGTGGTAGTGTTGTGCCGGTAATCGTTATGATGTGGGTGTAGAGACGTAGTTTTGGTGTGGTGGCGTAATTGGCAAGGGAGGGGGGATAGGGGTGTTCCTTCATCATAAGACGCTTCGTCCAGCAGGACTTTTATCAAATAAGCAAATATTAAAAAAGATCGCTTAGACAGCATGCAAGCATCCTGACAGGTGAGGTATACCTGGAGGGTGTTCCGGGTCAACGCCCCCCTTGGCCCGGTCCATGACCAGGTCTCGCAGTGGATCAGGGCCTGATCAACCAGGCTGTTACTGCTGGCCTCACGCAAACCGGTCAGGTACTAACTAGGTGAAAGTATACCAAGAGGTTGGGAGCTGGATCTGGTATATAGTTAGAAGACAGCAAAATACCTTTAATAGTGCGTTTCACCTACATGAAGCTTAATCAAGTACCTCATGTTAGTGAACCGTCATACTAATAAAGGTCTTATGTTCTGTTTTTTATTACGTGTTGGTTACGCCACAGTGAAAATATTATAGTTGATGGCGGTGTGTTGTGATCTTTCATACTGTGTGTTGGGTTGGATATCTTCACGTGAACACCAGTCTATGCAATATGGGATGACTTCACTATGTTATCTCGCTTTACACAACAAAGTTCATATCTTGCACTCCTCTTTCGTGGATATTCATATATTACAGGCATCTTCGCAGGGAATTATGATTTCAAGTACCTTCGAATCCATTTTCTTCACAAATTTATTTTACCTCACTTTAAATAATTTTGTTACACGTTCTCGCATATCATCGTCCTCCGGCAGCATCATAGATATCCTGTCTCATTACTCTCGGTTTTCTTTATTTTTCTTATCATCTTTTAATTTTTTTATGAAATAGAAGATGGTATGGGAATGCTGACCAGATGTAGCTGATAACACTAACACATCAATTGAAAACTTAATATAAAGTCGACGTTTCGCCTCCTTAGTAGGCTTTATCAAGTCTGAATCCTTTTAAATTTTTTTACGCTAAGCCAATTAATTTACTTTTTTTCAAAATCATCTTGGATCTTGACGTTATTACCACGCAAAGAACTATATGAACGAGAAGCAATCTTAATTAATGTTGCGTTGTCAATCTGTTCCAGCCATACTCCATTTTCCCTTCCTACCATTCTCCCTCTTAGTCTGTAGACCTGAGACAGCGCATACGGTGAAAGATTAAAATATAAAATAGAGGGGGGAAAGGGAACAAGGAGAGAAAGGAAGAGTACAAAAAAAAGGAACAGACAAGAGGAAGAGGATATGGAGACCGGGAGAAGGGGTAGAAGAGATGGGTTGAGTAGTGGGGAAAGGGGGTCATAGGATCAATAAAGTCATGCAGGTGAGTGTGGACCAAGTCTTTCTGATCACACGCACACCACTCCCCCCCCCCTCGCCGCAACTTGTTTTCACTACCCACCACAATTTCCGGCCCAACTTAATAAAGTACACACACTACCACCACTCCTTTCAACCCTCTTTGTTACTTATTTAGTGAAGTAGGCATCTCACATAATGAAATAGTTACTTCAAAGGAATGGGTCGACTTGTAAACACCTGACTGGCTCCATCACTAAGAGTGGAGAGTCTTTGATGCCTTTGCTGGGAACGTAAACCGTAATAATACCAACACTGTCGGAATTCTCACTATTCCCTCTCCTATCAATACAGACACCACACCACCAGCATATTTGTCCTGTTTCCTGACAAACCTAATGCCTACCACATTACCAGCAACAGTCGAGCCTGGCCTAGTTGAAAAACTGAATTCATCATTATTATTATTATTATAATCAAGGGGGAGCGCTAAACCCGTAGGATTATGCAGCGCCTGTGGGGGCGGGGATGTGGAAGGTATTCAGGCTTAATTCAGGGAACTGGAGCACAGATCCAATTCCCTAGATCAAGAGCCCCTCACCAGCGTCAAGGAACCTCCCTTGAGGGGACTGAATTCATCAAAGGTATACTTCTTTACATGGCCACCACTAACCCCATCACTTTCCATATCCATATAGTACCACCACCACTTTCCTACCCACGAGGTACTACAATATCTAACGCAAAAAAAAGTAAAGTACCGTACTGTACTGTCGTACAGAGAAAGACTAACGTGAATGAAAACAATGGAAGAGGAAGTTTTTTTTTGTAGTTCTGGCCACAGCAAATGCAAAAGTTACCCGCGTAATAATTTAGGGCCAAAATTAAACAAAATCTATGTCAGCAAGCGCAAGCAGTCTTTTCTAAACTAGTCCAAGGAGTTTCTAGTAGCTAGCAGAGCGGTAGGTAATGTCTACGTTTACTCAAAGTGTTACCAGGTGCGTAGCAAGCCAACCCGAGCCCTGGAACAAGGCAT
This sequence comes from Cherax destructor, assembly GCA_009830355.1. Taxonomy (NCBI): domain Eukaryota; kingdom Metazoa; phylum Arthropoda; class Malacostraca; order Decapoda; family Parastacidae; genus Cherax; species Cherax destructor. The sequence continues at coordinate 975,172 of WNWK01000014.1, forward strand.
ACTGTCTAGGGCTCTAGACACATTCCCTCCCTATTATGTTTGTGGCCCCAGCACGTTTCCCAACCTATAATGTTGGTGGCCCAGCATGTTTATCTCCCTATAATGTTAGCAGTTCCAGAACGTTTGCCACCATCATTATAGTGAAGGAAACGTGCTGGGACCACCGTTATAGGGAGGGAAACATGCTGGGACCACCACCATTACTGACAGAAACGTGCTGAGACCACCACCATTATTGATAGAGAAACGTGCTGGGGCCACCAACATTATAAAGAAGGAACAGGCTTCATTGTAGGGCTCGAATTGGCTTGCTACACCCCTAGTAACACCTAGGGTAAATGTGGAGGAGACATTACCTGCCACTGCTAGCTACTAGAAACACCTTGAACAAGTTTAGAAAAGACTGCTTTCACTAGCTGACATAATTTTGCTGTTTATTTTGGCCCTAAATTATTTTGGGGAAACTTTTGCCCTATAGTGCTGGCAGTCCCAATACATCTCCCTCCTTATAATATTGGTAGCCCCAGCATGTTTCCTTCCTTACATAAAATGCTGGTGGCCCTAACACATTTCCCCCTCATATAATGCTGGTGGCCCTTACACGTTTCCCTTCTTATAATGCTGGTGGCCCCTACACGTTTCCTTTTTTATAATGCTGGTGGCCCCTACACGTTTCCCTTCTTATAATGCTGGTGGCCCCTACACGTTTCCTGTACTCACTGCTATGGTAGTGATCTCATGGATAAGAGATTATTATATCTACAACCATTAACTTTTGTGAACTCATTCAATTTTAATTTAAAAAAAAAAATGAGAAAGGCAAGTACAGTACATATAACTGCAAGAAATGGTAATCTTAATCCAGGAAAATGACAGATATTATGACCTGTTTTGTGTACACTGATGCATATTGCACTATACTAAAAATAATGTAGAACCACTTTGACTTGAATTTGTGACTTCTCACATCTCTAATAGTTAAAGAGTTTTCTGAGTTACAACACACTGTGACATAACTGATGCTATTGCTACAATGAACTAATACTCACCTCCTTGGAGTTATCCAATGCTAAGGCTCGAGCAATCATAGCAGTGATGGTGGACTTCCCCACACCTCCCTTACCAGACAACACCAAAATTTTATATTTAACAGAGGAAAGACGTTCTTTTACTGCATCAAGATCTAACAGATGGAAAATTAAACAATTGTTAACAATTTAATGCCAAAGAAATAAGATTGTAGAAATGTTAACACTAAGGTCCTATGAACTAAACAATACTAGTAGTAGGTCTTAATCTGATTTTTGTTTCTGCTGCAAAGTGAGAATTATCCAACTAACCTGAACCATCTGGTGGTATCGTATTACAAACTCTTCAGTATGTATTATCACAGTATCAGTTTAATGTTAAGATATACTGTATCACACTTAATGCCAAACTCGCAGATCTTTAATGCATTAATTTTCATCTTTTTTGTTACTAGTGTACTGTATTTCTGTAAAAACATTTTAACTCTTAAATAATTGTTAAATTTCCCAATGTAACCATCTCAATTTATGTTATAGCTCAAGTAACCCAAGTACTTTTGTTGTTTTCTTATTGTGAGTAAATTACAAATACAGTGGTACCTCGAGTTACGATATTTTTTCGTTCGAGAATGCTGTTCAAGTGCCATTACAAAACGAATTTATCCCCATAAGGAATAATGCTAAAATAGACTAGTCTTTTACACTCCAAAATATACTTACAAAAGCATTTAAAAATAAACTTACATAAAAGGGCGATTTTGGGGACCATCGTAACTCGAGGTACCACTGTACTATTATGATTTAATTTTTTATTGTACAACTACTGTATATACATACTACAACGTAAGTCATCTACTGTAAAGCCAAAATCCTCTCTTTACAATTAATGCACAGTTTACTGAAAAACTTTAAACTATTGAACACATTAACACTGTTACTGTACTAACTCTTAAAGCTCAATGAAAATTACTGACTACACCACACAGAAAATTTAATACCCAAATCTAGACTGCTTAGTTGTAATAATAATGTTATGCTTCTGTGTTTGGTTTCTCTCTACATATATAATAATGTTTTAGCTATTGTAACCTTATATTGTAGTATTTTAACATCATACTTTTTAAGATCTTTAACATCATGATTCTATGACCAATCAAACTGTGACATTTTAAAAGTGTCTTTCAAAGTACAGATACCACTCTTTTCACCTCCAAAACCTAAGTTTCTTTAATCAGTTCCCTGAACTCCAACAGTATGTCAAATCCCTTCACAAAAAAATACTGTACTGTATTATTCTAATCTATAAATTAATGGGGAAAACTCTTGCTAGTATATTATCACATTATTCAAGTCAAAGAGACAAGCATGATAAATATCATCTTTCAAAGTCATACAAGGTGGCAAACCCTGTTTCAAAGGGGGTGAATATGACCCAAGACATCACCATGACTGGATCTATGTACATATACCTTTGAAAGTAATGTACCTCTGTCTGTTATTGTGAGGAAAATTGCCTCATAGGTGCAAAGTCAAGATCAATACTAATGGCACCACCAAACTTCACCTGGGTCTGGAGCTTGTGCAGTTCCTGATGAGCAAATCTGCTGGTTGGGACAACCAGCACAGGCAGACGCTTTGCCTGCATCTTCACTATTAGTACCAGGGCAGTCTGTAAAAAACAAAAAAAAAAAAAAAAAAAATGAAACAGTGAAATTAAAAACACTGTGCACAAGAGTATACTTGTAAAGTCTTGTACATCACATATTTTTTAAAAGTTTTTGGAAGATGCAATTTACAGTGTACGTAGACTGTATATTTAAACTATAACAGTATATTATTCTACAGAAATGCATTGTTTTGATGGAATGCAAGTGATCTCATCGATCTTCCTGTAGTTGATTAGTCAGAAGTCTTCAATATTTTTCTTCTGAAGAAAATTTCTCCCATATGTAAATTTAGTGAAACTAATAACATGCACTAACCTAACCTAATATAACCTATACCTAAATCATGTTGTTGGATAACTCACGGAAAGTCGGTGATTTTATCTTACACCTTTTACAAGAAAGGTGGAGGAAGGAAGGTAAAGGAGATTTTGAGTTCTAGGGACTTGGCAGGCTTCTTTTAGCATGCTAAATAGGAGTGAGTGGAGGCAAGTGGTTTTTATAATTTATTTTATAATTTGACATGCTACTGGAGTGTCAACAAGATAACATAGAAAATAAAACATCTTCACTCTGAGGGAGGGATGGGGATGTTGTGGTTTGGAGGGTCATCTGAACTGTGATGTGGGTGCCCTTCTGGCAAGACAGTGAGTGAATGAGTGACAATGAAAGTGTTTTCTTCTTCGTCAAATCACCCCTACCTTGGTGGGAGATGGCTGGAGTGTTAAAAAACAAAAAACCTGAGCCCAGGTGAAAGTACAGTAATTACCTTACTTTAGGGAAAAAATTCACTGAAGGAGAAAAGACAAAGACACTACATCTAATGGTGAAGAGATAAGGAAGTTGGCACAGAGTGAGATTGTAAGCTGCAAGTTTAGTACTGGGTGTACGTGTATAATTAAATAATTTTATTTAGGAACATAACATGCAAAACTGTTTTTACATTGGCCTTCATGGTACACACATTACAGTTAGTTTAATAACTATAATGCACCCCATACCTATCTTGTGGATAGTAGTCAAAAGATTATATAAGCACATAATTTGGTGTCCCGATACTAGGCCTCAAAGTTTTGATAGCTAAGCAAGTTAGTGTATTTACAAATTAGTGACCTGGTAACAATTGGAAAGAGTTGTTCATACAGACATGAATTCATTTACAAAAACTATACAGTGTAGCTTATATGTAGTTATGAGTTATTTATAATACCCAATATTTAGCAAGGTACAATATGTGTTACTTATTATAGGCATAGTCAGGGTATCAATCTATAATGGCTGGTAATATGCCACTGTGGATAAAATACGTACTTTAACATCTCTTGAACATTTGCGAGCGAATTGTTTCTGAATTAATTAATTTTTCACATTCCAGCACATAATGATGCAGGGTGTGACAGTAATTCCTCTGGCAACAGTATTCTCCTCTCAGCCTAGCTGGCTGATTAGCAGATGGAGGAGCAACCCTTTACCACTGCTTGCACTGAATGACCCACACAGGTTTATCATTTCACATAAATTAATATTATAAAATCCTCTGGCAAAGTTTACACTTGGTTATGTTTCCATGAGATGGAGGTGAACCCTCCCAGAGGCACTTGCAGCTTAGCCAATTTTGTTGGACTTGCCATAGGTATGTGGTTCCTCTTGCATGATAGTGATGATATATGGACCGACTAAAGTTGATCTCCCTGTCTTCAGTTAATGAAATTTAATTGAAGTTCTTTTTGTGTTATTGTTCTCAAACTACTGGCTAGGTTATCCAAGGTTAAAGCCACATAATATATTTTTATGTGCTTATAACATGTGTGTGCCCTCAAAACCATTGTAAAAAAAAAATGCACATCATGTACTCAAAACCTGAATGAAAACTTATAAAAATAGGTGTCAGCAATGAAAGCTGATGAGGGGTCCATAAACCACTGTACGTAAATATATTAAAACAGTAATAAAATCTAAAGTAAATGGTATGGTGATACCAACAAGATGTGGAAAGTGACACCTATGTACAGTTCAGGACATTCATTAAGGGAAATATTTCATCATGAGTAGGTTCTTCAGTCCTAATACAGAGAACTATGAAACGTGTACAAATAGTGGCAGGAGTTAGGTGGTAGGCTATGAGAGGTTTCCCGTAGCTCGATCGCTAGTGCACTCAGCTCACACACTGAGGTCCAGGGTTCAAATCTCCTCCAGTACGGCTAGAAAACATTAGGGATGTATTTCCATAAGACACCTGCTGTCCCTGTTCACTCATCAGTGTAAAATGGGTACCTGGGTGTTAGTCGACTGGTGTGGGTCGCATCCTGGGACAAAACTGACCTAATTTGCCTGAAATGCTCAGCATAACAAGCGGCTTTCTATATAGTAGTATGTCATTGATGTCAGCTAGGCCTGTATACCATGTACATGTACTTGTAGTAAATAAAATTCACCCTACTACCCAGCATCACCTGGGTGAAGGCAGGTAACTTCCCCAGCTTCCCCCTACTACCCAAGATAAGGTGGGTGAGGGCAGCGCTCCGTTACACGTCATGGTAAGCAGTTCTATACTTGACCACAACGTTTAGAAAGTTAGATTGTTAACTTAGCCAACTGCTGACATGGAACTAGCAAGTGTTAACTTAGCCAACTGCAGACATGGAACTAGCAAGTGTTAACTTAGCCAACTGCAGACATGGAACTAGCAAGTGTTAACTTAGCCAACGGCAGACATGGAACTAGCAAGTGTTAACTTAGCCAACGGCAGACATGGAACTAGCAAGTGTTAACTTAGCCAACTGCTGACATGGAACGTTCAATTCCCGGCGGGGCCGAAACATTTCGAAGTGTTTCGTTACACACACACACACATACATACATACAGCAGGCCTGTGTCTAATAGACATGTGCCTAGGACAAAATGGTAACTAACACACACACACACACACACACACACACAAAGGCCTTTGTCAAGTGACCAAATTTCTACAGTGTTATTAAAGTTTGATTTAAGAGTGTATTATTGAGGGTATGGTTGTCGGCCCCCGACTTTCAATATCATACGGGACTCCACCAACCCTTGGGCCGCTTCAGCTCCTGGCCCCGCCTCTCAACTTCATACGACTGCTTCATGGACCAATTATTTTCCGGGTCATCCCCTTGTTTACTATCTACCGTGGTATTGCTAGTTTGTAACATTGTTTTTTGTATGTCCTTGTCTACACCTGTTTCCCCACTAGAGCTCCTGTCCCCCTTCAGGCCACCATCATTTATTTCTCCATTCTTACAGTTACTATTATTATTTAGTAGTAGTAGTGGTATAACTGTGGTGAGATGGGGTGGGTTTGAGAAGGACCTGACAGTATCACATTATAGCTGTCTCCAAAATGGGCAATATCCTGTTAATCAATAATTTGAATATAACTGCAGGACTTTTGATGGTTTGTTACTGACGGCAATTAGGGCAGCTTCTCTGCACTTTGATAAGGTCAGGTTAGTCGTCAAGAAAGATTTATGACAACGTATGTAACATAATCCATCAAAAGTCCTTCAGTTACAACAAATCAAATTGTTGATCAACAGGACATTGCCCATTCTGTAGACTACTGTAACGTGAAGCTATCAGGTCCTCTAACCCAACCCATCTCACTAGTTGTACAACTACTACCCCCTCGCAGCCTGCCACCTAACTCCTGCTACTATTTATACACGTTTCTTAGTTATCTGTTTTAGGACTGAAGAATCCACTCATGGCGAAAAACATTTCCTTTAATGAATGTCCTGAACTATACATAAGTGTCTTTTTCCCACAGTAATAAAATTATGCTTAACCAAGTGAACACATAGACAGTCCAATCAAAAACACTCTCGCTGGAGAAAATCTGCACAAATTAGGATACAAATGGCGTAAATTCAATAAAATCTTACGTGGAGGTGCGTCTTCAGGGATGGAACTCATGTTTGTATACAAGTGCCAGCTGAGCCAGGGGCAAGTGAGACGCGTCTTGCGTCTCGGTTTCCTAATTAATGGGGTTTCAAGCCTGTCGACTACGCAGGGTTTTAAGGCTGCACTGTAACCTCCTCACAACCAGATAAGAATACTTTAATCCCTAAAATAGGGATTAAACTTTCAGCATATATCTCAAGGCTGCACGGTAACTTTCTCACCACAAGATAAAACAATTGTGAAAAATTTTATGTCATGCACCCAAAGCATAAATAATAACCTGCCTGTATGAATGCTTGCTTTCTTTCTTACTTACTTACTGCCATACTTATTTACTGACATTTTATTACTTTATAAAACTACTGTTATTACTGATTACATTACTACTAATGCTATTACTATTGTCATTACTACTATGTTCCCTTGAGACTGCCATATCAATTTAAATGTATGCCTGTAAAAGCTAAATAATATCTAGTTTTGACACGGCCTATGGAGAGTGACCGCTTTCTTGTCAATCTCAGTGGTCTGAGTGCTTTATAATGTTTATATATACTTTATATAAAGTATATATAAACATTTAAATTTATATGGCAGTCTCAAGAGAACATAGTAGATAAGGAAGCTGGCACAGAGTGAGATTGTAAGCTGCAAGCTTAGTACTGGGTGTACGTGTATAATTAAATAATTTTATTTAGGAATATATATATAATATATTTATATATATATATATATATATATATATATATATATTTTTTTTTTTTTTTATTTTTTTTATTAACACATCGGCCGATTCCCACCAAGGCAGGGTGGCCCGAAAAAGAAAAACTTTCATCATCATTCACTCCATCACTGTCTTGCCAGAAGGGTGCTTTACACTACAGTTATAAAACTGCAACATTAACACCCTCCTTCAGAGTGCCGGCACTGTACTTCCCATCTCCAGAACTCAAGTCCGGCCTGCCGGTTTCCTGAATCCTTCATAAATGTTACTTTGCTCACACTCCAACAGCACGTCAAGTATTAAAACCATATGCCTCCATTCACTCCTATCAAATACGCTCACACATGCTTGCTGGAAGTCCAAGCCCTCGCACACAAAACTTCCTTTACCCCTCCCTCCAACCTTTCCTAGGCCGACCCCTACCCGCCTTCCCTCCACTACAGATTTATACACTCTCGAAGTCACTCTGTCTCGTTCCATTCTCTCTACATGTCCAAACCACCTCAACAACCCCTCCTCAGCTCTCTGGACAATCGTTTTGTAATCCCGCACCTCCTCCTAATTTCCAAACTCCGAATTCTCTGCATTATATTCACACCACACATTGACCTCAGACATGACATCTCCACTGCCTCCAGCCTTCTCCTCGTTGCAACATTCATCATATATATATATATATATATATATATATATATATATATATATATATATATATGTTCATGTTTGTGTTTTCTGTCAATGTATTCTGTCTATTAATAAAGCACTTATATAATATATATATGGGGTGGTAGGAGAAGAAAATATTCAAACAGCTCCGGGGAGAACCTCGAGTTCTCCCTGAGGTACGTTTATTGTCTTCTCTGAGGATGAGGGTCCCCAGTAAAGTTCTAGAGGTGGTACCTCCTATATATTATTATATATATATATATATATATATATATATATATATATATATATATATATATATATATATATATATATATGAAGATACACTATGAAAAATAAGAATTAAGCGCTTTCGATGACTACTCACATTATCAAGGAACTATGATAATGTGAGTAGTCAGAAAGCTGGAATTCCTTATTTTCATAGTGGTTGTCTTGATATTTTGATATCACCTGATTACTGTGATCTTTTGCATATATATATATATATATATATATATATATATATATATATATATATATATATATATATATATATATATAAATACTTGGACTTCCTCCTTTTTGCAACATTGCAAGCTTCTCTTGATGTGTTGATTGCAACACGAAAAGCCTAGAGCTATCAATCAACTCCCTCCGTGGTTGTTTTACATATATAAAGTTTCGTTTAACAGTTGTGAGTGCCAAGTGGGTGCCATAGTGCCAACATGTCAGGAGTGCCAGCGCTCTACCACCATCCCCCCGCCGCCCTCAATAAAACAGTTGCCATGAAGACAGCTGAAACCAGGCCCTTCGAACAGAGGTAACTCAAAATATAGCAACAAAAACACTCAGTACTATTACCATTATCATTATTATATTTCTTATTTTTTCCTTATCAATATTATGTCATTTTAATATAACAGTTTGTCTTCATCTTAAAGGTAATGATCATACTAAATCAGTGGGCCAAGAGGTATGCTGAATATATTACCTGGAGTTTACCTGGAGAGAGTTCCAGGGGTCAACGCCTCTGCGGCCCGGTCTGTGACCAGGCCTCATGTTGGATCAGAGCCTGATCAACCAGGCTGTTACTGCTGGCCGCACGCAGTCCAACGTACGAACCACAGCCTGGCTGGTCAGGCACCAAGAGCTTAGCTGAAAAAACACACCAAAATTTGATACGCTACATTGTTGCTACCCTCATCTATGTGACATTTTACAAAGTTAGAACAAACACTAACTACGTTTACCTGTAACTCATATCACGCAGAATAATATTACTTGGATATATTCTCATACAGGGTTATTTTCTTTTCATAATCTATCAAACAGGATGATTTTCCTGTCATATTATATTACACAAGATGATTCTTACCGTACTACATCCAAAGGACCCAAATGGAAATAAGTCACTCTGTCTGACTTTTTTTGGGTTATCCTAGGTTTTCTACACATATGCTGCTATGTATGATAATCTATGTAACTGTATTTGTGTATACCTGAATAAACTTACTTAATTATACGAGATGAATTTCATGTACTTCATCACATGGGAGGGGTTTACCATCATATATCATAGTTTTCATGTCATACTTCACCAAACAGGAAGGTTTTCCTCATACTCCATCACACAGGATGGGTTTACTATCATACTCCACCATTGCCTTGTAGGATTTTTTTTCCATGTCTCATTAAACAGGGCTTTTCCTGTCATACGTATTTCATTACAATGAATGGATTTTAATTCATACGCAGTCATACAGAATGGTTTTCCTGTCATACTAATCATGTGAAGGGTTTTCCTTCATTCAAACAGGAGTTTTTCTTTCGCATTAGTTATATGAGATACTAAAATATACTTTTTTTTTTCATTCTTCCCAGCCTGTCTCTAGTGCCGCCTACCTTGAGCAGGTCGTATCCTACAGAGAGCAGAGTTCTTGACGCCGTGAGATTTCCAAATATATTCACATCTGCCACCTCCACCATGAAGACGAGATATACCCCAGCTGACTGGTCACAGAGTACCGTCACTTCCTAGGTTCAACATAGCTAGACTAGTTCCTTTGTTTGGCTCCCAGGCTAACTTGTAACTGGTGGGACACAGTTGATGGGATACCCTTGTCAAAGATGTTTAGGACCGGATTTTGACCTCGCGAAGCTCTAAGCTATGTAAAATTTAAGTAACACCAATGATTCCAAAGTCGAAATATGTAAAGTATAGAGGGAAGTGGGGCAATTTCTTTTTAGTCCCTCAAATTCTAAGAACTGTAGTTTAGTCGATGCGAAAGTCCGGCCCTAACTTAGACGCAAGATGGCTATTTCACTAGTACACCATAGCTGTGCATGTTAGTGCTATTATTTTGCTAATGTTTGCCCAATTCAAAATATATTTTATTTTCACACCTAACCTACAGAATTAAAATGTACACTGAACGACTTGATAATAGTGTATGCCAGACCAAAGCGTCATTTTCAGTCTGTGGGTTACATGTGAATTGATTTGAATTTTATTCTTCATTTATTGCTAGTTTCATGACCAAGCTAGCTAGCCTTTCGTCGCTTAAGACAGCAAATACAAGATAACATAGCTGAAGTAACATACTATAGACAAATAAACCTGCAAGATTCCAGGATTCAGTGCGACTTGGCCAAGTTATTGTCTAAATAATTAACTAAAAATGTAAAGAAAATAAATATATACAGCTACGTAAGTTGTGAATTCTGACTAGCCCAGATAATGGGCTATATAGTCCAGTCTTGCATGACTGAAATAGTAAGCAATTATTTATTATAATAAAAAAGACGCGCTAAACCTACAAGGGTCATACAGCAATAGTAAGCAATTTGAAGCCATTATCTTCAGTCATATTGCATGATAAATTTTACCATAGCTGGTTTGCTTTTGCTAGTTCTGCATTATTTGACGACTCAACGTGGATAAGCTAGCTTTTTCTTGTTATTTCTGTATTATATCTGATTAATATAATCAGTCTAGCTAGGTGTAGTTAATTTCGAAAGTATTGTTCTAAATATATTAGTAGTAGTAGTAGTAAGTGAAAAACCTGTAAATGGTCATATAGTGCCTGCGAAAAGGTAATCAGGTTTGATCCAAATTAATGGAGGAGATTTAATTCCTTGGATTAAAAAGCCCTGCACCAACATTAAGGCGCTCTATCCCAAAAAGAAATCTTTTTACAAAATTATTCTCAACAGGCAAAAGAACAGCAACTTTATTGAGTATCTTTAGGGTATCAAGTAATGTATTTGAGTTTACTAGTAATTTTTGGCAGGTAATTTGGACCACTACAGCGATGCTGATGGTACCAGAGGCATCTCAGAGAGAGTCAGGGATGATGCTGTACGGCTCGTGGGGTAAGTTTTTAATATTGTAGTGTAGTGAGCAAGACCAGGATGGTCCAGTTGAAGGTATTGAGTACATTCTATATATTATTTATCATGGGAAAGATAACCATTACATCGTCGACATGGTGTACTCATGATGTTGGATATGGCAGGAAGAATGGCTAGACTCAAAGTGTTTCATATGAAATACTGAAGTAAATATATTTGTATGATATTCACGATAACACCGTGTTGAATATAGTCAAATAATGTAATAATAAGTATCTGTGAATTTATGAGTACGAGTCGAAGAGCTGTAGGGAGGAACGTGGCTTAAAATAAATTCCACAAAAAAACAGTGCATAGATAAGGTCTCTTAGTGCTAAAGTTTTCAAGCATCATAATATAAAACACTATTACCTTTATACAGGCCTGTGCCACTAGTCTTACAAGGTCTCATATTCTTAAAAGATAAAATTATAATTATATATTTGTATATATATATTATATATATATATATATATATATATTATATATATATATATATATATATATATATATATATATATATATATATTATATATATATATATATATATATATATATATATATATATATATATATATTATATATATATATATTATATATATATATTATATATATATATTATATATATATATATTATGTATATAATATATATATATATATATATATATATATATATATATATATATATATATATATATATATATGAATTCGATTAGTAAAACTTTATTTTAGCTTAAATAGTAACTATATACCATATAAATGAAAATATTATATATGCAATAAAATCATATATAATCATTCTTGACCATAAGAAAAAAATAATAATTTATTGCTTTATATATTAAATTAATGTTAACGTATCTAAAATATTTTGCAGGAGTTTGAAGCTAAATAAGAATTGCGCTTGTTGTAATAAGGTTGTAGTATTTCAAAAGTTTCTCTTGGTCAACATTATAAATTTACATTACACTAAATGACCCAAAAATATATCTTTAAACGTTAAAATTTTAAATCAGAAAAACCCCCTAATTTTAGATGACTTCCTTCTTTACCCGTTTTACCTAATCCAAGTCATTATATTATATATATTTTATAAATACAACATAACAATCTTCAACCTCTATAATACTTATACTCCATCTTAAAACTCGATTCTTGCATAAATACAACGCCCTCTTCTTGTCATATAAGACAGAACAATGTGTATGCAATAAATATCGCACTAAAATCAAACCTGAACCTAACTGACAAAATATATTCATTAGTGTTATTATATATTATTAATTAATGTCTAACGTATCTTAAAGCGTATATGTTAGTTGGGTTGGCTAAGAAAACTTCAAGTTCGCTGAATGAAGGTTGGTAGGTTTCAAAGTTTTTGTTGTGTCAAAATTAAATTTTACATTAACAAATGAAAAAAATATATCTTTAAACGTATATGAGAAAATTTTAGAAAGGACTTAATTTTAAATGAGTTCTTGCTAATTGACCAGTTTTACCTAATCGGCACGACATATATATATATATACAGTGGTACCCCGGTTTACCACCGAGGCAGGGTGACCCAAAAGAAAGAAAATCCCCAAAAAGAAAATTCTTTCATCATCATTCAACACTTTCACCACAATCATACATAATCACTGTCTTTGCAGAGGAGCTCAGATACGACAGCTGAGAATAGTCCCTCCCAGCTGTCACTATCTCAGACCCCTCCTTTAAAGTGCAGGCATTGTACTTTCCCATTTCCAGGACTCAAGTCCAACTAAATCAATTAACTGGTTTCCCTGAATCCCTTCACAAAATGTTACCCTGCTCACACTCCAACAGCTCGTCAGGTCCCAAAAACCATTCGTCTCCATTCACTCCTATCTAACACGCTCACACATGCTTGCTGGAAGTCCAAGCCCCTCGCCCACAAAACCTCCTTTACCCCTTCCCTTCAACCTTTTCGAGGATGACTCTACCCCCGCCTTCCTTCCCCTACAGATTTATACGCTCTCCAAGTCATTCTACTTTGATCCGTTCTTTCTAAATGACCAAACCACCTCAACAACCCCTCTTCAACCCTTTTGACTAATACTTTTAGTAACTCCACACCTCCTCCTAATTCCCACACTCCGAATTCTTTGCATAAGATTTACACCACACATTGCCCTCTTATATACGTATATATATTATTGTACCCACGAACAAGTGGTATTGATCAATATAATGAAGTCGACTAGCCGAAGTCGAACCATGATGACGCTCTAGTATGCCCTACACATCACACAATATACATACATGTAGTGTATATTATACGTATGTATTACATTTTGTCCTAGGCACATGTCAAATTTACACTAGGCCTGTTGTATGTATGTGTGTAGTTGTGTGTGTGTGTAAAAACTGCGAAAGTCCGCTGGAGATAGAACCCAGCCTCCGTCGTTAGCATGAGTTTATACTAGCCCCCGGTTGTGTGTGTGTGTGTCTGTCTGCGAACCTTAGAACGTGTACAGTATCCATGTGAACCAGAATGTTGGCCATTCTGTCCTAGTGACACTAGTAAAGTGATAACTATTTATATTACATCCAGAGAAGGTGCTAAACTCGTCTGAGTCATAATATACAGTGGTCCCCCGAGTAACGAAAAAACTTCATCCCAGAAGCCTGCTTAAGTGCTATTACGAAACGAATTTACTCCCTTAAGGAATAATGTCACGTAGGTTAGTCTATTTCAGGCCCCCAAAAATACACTTCCACAAGCACTTACAATAATATACTTACATAATTGTACGATTTCCGGGGTGTTCGTTACTCGGGGGACCACTGTACTATACTTGGGAAATGAGAGACAATAAGATTCAGACTAATGAGAACAGGTTCATTTCCCTGGATCAAGAGCCCCTCACAGGCAAGAAGGCACCCTCCTCAAGGTGGTAAAGTCATTAATATGTGAGACACCAATGACTATTATTTTTATGTAATAGCATCCTCCGGGCCCTGCTTCAGGTACACCTATGATCGTACTAACATAGCCCAGCGAGAGAGCTCCCAGCGGCTGGGGGAGCGGGTGAGTGACATCACTTTCTGGAGGAGTGAGCTGATGCAGGAGCTGGACCGCATGCTGGCTGAGACCAACCGTCTTAATGACTCTAGGAGAGCACTAGAACATGCACTCAGAGACACAGAGAACCCACTTCATGTCACCAAGGAGTGTCTCTATTTCAGAGAGAACCGCCAAGGTGGGTCGCTGGCCAACTTATTATAATCATGGGAAAGCATGAAACCCGTAAGGGTTGTACAGCATCTAGGGATTGGAAGGGGATTAAGCCACTTTTATTGAAGGATGAATCTAACATGTTGCTATAAGTTTTCTTTGGCATAATTCTCCACTGCTGGAAATAGTATAGTAAATTTGAAGGTACTAGTTATTGTAGATGTTTAAAAATATTCTTATGCTCTTTACCGGAAATTTACTTGTTAACTTGTTAGTGATACTGATCTGTAGTTCAGGGTTTTCTGGGTGTTTTTTGAATACTGGGAGTATTACATTTATTACCTTGCAGTCACAAGACATTTCACCAAATATTGATGATGATATGTGTGTGTGTATTTGTGTATGTAAACATTATGCTGATTCAGGAATTGACCTGGTGAGGGACCAGCCTGAGGAGGCTATGTTGAGGGAAGTGGACACCATCAAGGACTGCCAGACCCGCATGAAGAACCTTCTTGACCGTGTCAACCTTCAGGTGAGTCTACAGTATTTTGATATTCATAAGGGAGGATCATTTATTATTATTATTATTATTATTATTGGTATTATTGGGGGAATGCAAGGCAATCAGGTTTGATTCAGTACACAGGTACAGTGGACCCCCGGATTACATACTGCTCCAAACTCGAACAATTATGTAAGTGTATTTTTGAAAATGCTTTTGTAAGCATATTTTTGGGGGTCTAAAAGGACTAATCTAATTTACATTATTCTTTATAGGAACAAATTCGTTCGGTAACGGCACTTGAACAGCATTCTGGAACGAAATAATGACGTAATCCGGGGGTCCACTGTATTTTAATCATTGGGAAGAGATAAACCCATAAACACCTGAGGAAAGGGAGACATTCAGGTTTGATCCAGAGGAGGGTAAATCCTCACTGGCATCAAGGCACCTCCTTGAGGTGTAAGGTCATAACAGCACCTGGAAAATGGGTGAAATGAGGGTAATCAGATTTGATTATAGGAGGGGGAAAAGTATTTCCAGTTCATGGATCAAAAGCCCTCTACCAGCATTAAGGCACCCTTTGAAATGGGTATTCATTATTAACCCTTTGGGGGTCGGTGCCGTACTAGTACGTTTTACGAGCAGGGGTTGGTGCCGTACTAGTACGCCCAAATTCTAGCGGCCTCAATTTAAGCAGAAAACGTCTGGTAGGCATACATATGAAAGAATGGGTCTGCGTGGTCAGTGTGCGCAGTATAAAAAAAATCCTGCAGTACACACTGCATAATGAGAGAAAAAAAACTCTGAATGTTTTTTTCGATTAAAACAGCGACTTTGCAGTCGATTTTCGTATAGTTTTTATTGATGTATTCTCGTTTTCTTGGTCTCATTTGATAGAATGGAAGATATATTACAGAAATAGAGATGATTTTGATTGGTATGAGAATGACAAGTACCTTGAAATTGAGCTCAAAGTAGCGAAAATGTTCGATTTTTGACGATATTCAGGAGTAAATAAATCACACCATGCCTCCAATACACATCAACTGGCGAATCTTATATTCATGCACTAGTGCTCTGATATTATTTATACCATTTTTACAATGATGCAGTTGTATAAATAACAGTAAATCTTCTATTTTTTGTGAGAATAAAAATTCAAAATGAAAAGCAAAAGTAATGGAACAGGGGCTTGGAGACGTGACTAATGAACAGAGAACATGTTATTTTAGTGCCAGGAATGTCTGCCTTGTTTACTCTGGACCCTATTTTGAAATTTGCATCATTTGAAATTTGTGTGAAATTGGAAAATTGCCATTTTCTGACCACTATTTTGGGTAGATGAAATTGGTAAATAGGCGGTTTCTTGTACTCAATAGATAGACGAAATGTAGTTCTAGCGAAATAGCTATAATTTTAGGAGACTGAAACATTGGAATTTGTCGAAAAGATGGCTCAAAGTGGGCAAAATCGCCGATGCGTAAGTGTCATGGCTACCGCTAACTTCGCGAAAGCATAATTCCGTTAGTTTTCGATCAAATTTCATAATTTTGGTGGCGTTATGATTGGAAAAAGATTCTCTATCATTTCATAAGAAAAAATTATTTTTTTTTTTTCCAAAAAAATTTCGACCCCAGGAACACTTTCCTGAGAAGGCCTGTCGACCCCCAAAGGGTTAAACTTGTAGGGAGTCATACTAGCATCTACAGACTGGGAGGCAATCAGATTCAACATAGTAAACAGCAGGTAGCTCAGTTCCTTACGCTAAGAGCCCTTCAGTGACATTAAGGCACTTACCTTGAAGGTAAGAGTGGGTTGAACAGATTCCTGATTTGTGAGTGGAAATGCATAGTTGATTGTGTTTGAGTATGACCTGCCTAGTATAAGAAAGTAGGCCTACTGCAGTGCTGCATTTTCCTTGTAAGTCATAAGTAACGAATGCATGTTTGTCACAGCTGAGTCGGGACAGGGCAGCCCGCCAGGACCTCGAGCATGATACCATGAACAAGAACCATGCTCTTACCATCGACCACACACAACACTCCCTCCATAATTACTCTGCCGCCATCACCTACTACCCAGGCATCGAGAGAGTTGACAATACGTAAGATAACATTCCTTTCAACACACTTCCACCCTATACTTTACTTCATAATCATCCATATTAAATTAGACCAACAATAATGGACTAAGTTACAGTAGTAATGAACACGTTTACAAAAATATTGGATTCAGTTACAGAACTAATAAACAAATTATCACAATAGGTGAATTTAGTAATACATCCCCATGATACATGAGTGGGAATGGATGTACTGTATGTGAGTAGGACAAGCCTACTGTGGGCCAAAGTTATTTGTATCGCAAAGTAAATGCTAATCCTGTATGGGTCATTTAATGCTGCATATATGCATATATTTTCTTTTTGGGGATTTTCTTTCTTTTTGGGTCACCCTGCCTCGGTGGGAGACGGCCGACTTGTTGAAAAAAAAAATATATGCCCCTACTCCCAGGGTGAGTGTGCCAGAGACATGGGCAGAACTGAGCAACAGAAACATCCAGCAGAGTCAGAGTGAGAGGAGCAGCTCACAGCGGTTGCGGCAGGAGGTAGATTCTCTCGTCGCTGCCACCCACCAGGACATGTGGATGGCCTGGTCCTCATCCAACACTTGTCTCACACACCGTGCAGGAGAGACTGGCGACACCAGGAACAAACTCCTAGCTCACAGGGACAGGGTAAGATGGAGGGATGCTGGGTGAGGGATAGCAAGGAAGAAGGGGGTGGGAGAAGGGAGGAGAAAGTGAGAAGGAAGGAAATAGAAAAGAGTGGGGGATGGAAGGAGAGAGAGAAAGAAGAGTTAAAGAAGGAAGGAGGAAGAGGGTGAACATGGAAGAGTTTGAGAGTAAATGAGTGAGAGAGACGAGTGGTTAAAAAAAGAGAGAAAAATAACCTCACAATTTTTTTTCAGAGAAAGGCTAATTGCCACATTAACTACCACCATTGATGATAACCTATGTAGCGAGTCTTTGTTTCATAAATACATAAACATGGTGGAAAACCTAGCTCTTGTACATCATTGGATGATTATGTCACTCAGCAGGTCATCATCTGATAAAGACTTATCAAAGGATATTTTTCTGAAAAATAAAACACAACACACCAAAAATAAAGAACAGTAACAGCCTGCCATATTAGCAACTGCAATTTTCTTAAAAAGGTTCAACGGGAAATGAATGATTTGGAACGCCATATTGATATGCTGAGGAAGGCCATTTTAGACAAGTCGGCCCCCTTGAAGGTAGTTCAGACAAGGCTGGAAGGACGAACCCACCGCCCAGAGACAGAACTTTGCAGAGATCCCCCACAGCACAGGTCAGCATGCTTAGTATTGCTTGGACAGCATTAGTGGAATATGTTTGTAAGAGGTAGAGAATGTTGGTTTACTACAGTAGATGGTAGCATTCTGAAGAATGTTGAAGATTATGATCACTATATTAGGTGCTCAGACCTATCGATAGTATGAGGGATATTAAAGCTTCATTGCACCTATTCACCACCAGTCAAGAATACTTTAATCTTTAAAATAGGGATTAAAGTAAACTCTCAGTAGTATATATATACTGAGAGTTTACTTTATATATACATGTCATGTGTACAGTATGCTGAGAAACACACACCTCTTGGTGCAGATACTCGGGAATGTTTAGGAGAAGCAGAAATTGTTAATGAATGTGGTACAAACTCATGTTTTGTTGCAGGATGGTACTAGGGCCACAGAAACTAGCAGTTTGGTGACAGCTGGTGGAGTATTAGTGTTGGTAAGTAACGGAGAACTTTGGTGAATGTTGGCGTGTCTGATGCATTTGTTTGTTCCAGAATGGTGAGAGAGGTGCAGGAGCTAAGTGAGAGTGTGGAGTCACTACGTCACAAGCTGTCAGAGGCTGAGAACTCGCTACACCGCCTGGCTCAGATCAGGGCCCGTCTCGACCATGACTCTCGGAGTCAAAACCAATTCTCTTTACATCGACAGGGACAAGTGCCTTGCCATCAGAAAGAGCTTCCCTCTCTCCCAACCACATTTAGTTGATTTTACTCTTTACTAGGTTCACAAACATGCTTTCCAGTACATCCATGCACTTTGACACCCTCCAATCCAAGTTATGATACAATAACAAATAGTGTAAAAACAAGATGGATGAATTTAAAGAGCCTTTGGCAGAGTTTCTCATGACAAATTAAGTTGCAAACTACAATAAAGTGTGAAGTATTGCCAGGAGATATTTTTTATAGAAAAGAATAACAAAAAAAAAGGAAAAAGTCCTTGTGGAAATGTTTTACTGATGGGGTCCACAAGTAGTAATTTTTGCCCCAGATGTTGCCAGAGGATTTATATATATACAGTGGACCCTCGGTTTTCGTTGAAAATTCATTCCAGAATGCTGTTTGAGTGTCATTACCAAACAAATTTGTTCCCATAAGGACAAATGTAAATTAGATTAGTCATTTCAGACCCCCCCAAAAGTACACTTACAAAAGCACTTACGAAAATACACTTACATAATTGTTCGAGTTTGGAGGTGCACAAAAACCGAGGGTCCACTGTATATATATATATATGTCGTGCCGATTAGGTAAAAACTTGCAATTTTGGCTTAAATAGCAACGCTCTTCTTGCCATATAAGACAAGCGAAAATTTGTGTATGCAATAATTTCGCAAAAATCATTCTGAACCTAATGGAAAAAATATATTTCATTGTGTTTGTTTATAATTAAATTATTGTAAACGTATCTAAAATATATTTAGTTGGGTTAGGCTAAATTAAATTGTGCTTTTTATAATAAGGTTAAGTAAGTTTTCAAAGTTTCTCTTGGTACAAAATTATAAATTTTTACATTAACATAAATGAAAAAAATATCTTTAAACAAAATAAGGAAAATTTTGAAAGGCATCTTAATTTCTAAGAAAATGTCAGAGGTTAGTCCATTGACCCAAATACACTTCAATCCTAAAATTTATACTCTATTAGGGATTCTACGAGTCCACTATAAAATTTAGAAAGGACTATTAAATGAGTTATCAATTGACCAGTTTACCTAAGGTATATATATCAGTGCCTGTCGTCCTCCAAACTCGCCCTTTTGTAGAGTGTATTTTTTAAATGCTTTTGTAAGTGTATTTTTGTGGTCTAAAAGGACTAGTCTACTTTACATTATTTCTTATGGGAATAAATTTGTTTGGTAATGGCACTTGAACAGCATTCTGGAACGAAAAAATAACGAAAACCAGGGGTCCACTGTATATATATATATATGTACAGTGGACCCTCGGTTTTTGCCGAAAATTCTTTCCAGAATGCTGCTCAAGTGCCATTACCGAACGAATTTACTTCCTTAAGAAATAATGTCACGTAGGTTAGTCTATTTCAGACCCCCAAAATACACTTGCAAAAGCACTTACGAAAATACACTTACATAAATGTTCGAGTTTGGAGATGACTGAAAACCGAGGGACCACTGTATATAATAGGTTTGTAAATGCAAAAATGAAACATAAAACAGGAAATCAGAATGACTTAAAATTATGCTGAAATAATTAGATAAATTGAGGAAGTTGAGTAATAAATGAATGATGGAATTTAAGGTTAATAAGTGCTATGGAATGGTGGGATAAAATGTTAATGTGATTTGATAGAAAAAGATCTTGGAGTGATTATGAAAAATAATTATCAATGAAGGCCACATAAGTGCAGTAGTGAGGACTCGTATGCTTTACCAATATACACCTTAAAATAACATTCAAAAGTATGGGATTTGAAATGCTGAAAAACAGTTTGTGTGTTAGACAATGTTGGAAAATGAAGTTGTGGTATAGTGTTGTGAAATTGTATAATTAAGACAGAAAAGATGTGCAAATAATTTGAAACTTTTAACAAATCAGACCAATAAAGCAATAGCTAGCAAAGTAAAATCAAAGGCCATCATTATGAAAGCAATTATCTGGCATAAGAAAAGATATAAATCATAGCAGTGCAACACATTTTGTATGCTATACTAGAATTTGTGTGAAAATAGTATCCATCAAAATTAAAAGCTAATATAACTGGAGCAGAATACAAAACCCAGTCAAACCACTCGATAGAGTGGAAGAGTGTAAGGGATCTAGATGCAATCATTTTGAGAGATCTTATATTCAAGGGACTCAATAATGCAGCCCATCCTAATCAAAGTCAGTCCTGTATTTCACTGGTTAAGACAGTAAAATGGGTGACTGTTACATGAATCTTAAACCATGGTTATCTGACTGTACTATAGAATGTGCTCGGTTGGTTGCTGTTTTCTTTTTGTGCTTCAAAATTTTTTATCATCTCTATATGTTATTTCATTTATTGGCACTCTGGTATGGTATAATTAATTAATTTTTATCAGTGGATGACAATCTAACCTAACCAGCCCATCTTAATTTCAATGTAAATCGAGAAATTTGCTGAAAACGTTATGTGAAAAACTGACTTTGAATTTGTGAAAAACAAGTTAAAGTAATCTCCATGGGGAAATGGAGCAGAATTCTTCCTCTTAAGCCATGCGTGTTGTAAGAGGCGACTAAAATGCCAGAGCAAGGACTAGTAATCCCTTCTGTATAAATTACTAAATTTAAAAAGAGAAACTTTCGTTTTTCTTTTTGGGCCACCCTGCCTCAGTGGGATATGGCCGGTTTGTTGAAAGAAGAAGTTAAAGTAGTGTTACCATCACTAGGGCTAAGAAATTAATAAGCTGAATAACAAGAATCTTCAAAACAAGTGATACTAAGCTAATAATGATACATATGATGTTTAAATCTTCTATACTCCAAACTGGAATACTGCTGTATAGTACAGTACAAAAAATCCACTTAAGGGAGCAAAATTTCAGATTTGAAAAATCTGTAGATAACTTCAACTGCCCGTATCCATTTATTCAAAAACCTAAATTACTGGGACCATTTAAAATCCCTCAAACTGTACTCTTTGAAGTGTAAGTAAGAAAGATGTATGGTAATCTACATTTTAAAAGTACTGAAGGGTATGATTTCAAATCAGCACAAAATAATTAATTATTATGAAAGCAAAATCCCCCAATGAAAATTATTATCACACAAAAAAAAAAAAAAAATATGCTTGATTCAATGTGTTGTTCAGCACTTTTCCCAGTGAAATTCAAAGATGCAATAAATACACTAATATAACTCCATAAGCATCAAGACAAAGTTTAGATTGAGCAATAAGGATATTCAATTTTTTTATAATTATTAATGCTTTTTGACAGTATATGTACTGTATAAATTTTCAGATATTTAAATAAAAGTATTGCTAGTTTCTACTTAAACTGCAAAAATAGCAAATTTTCTGCTTTTCACTTTAGGCAGACACTCATCGTTTGTGGTGTTGCACACATTATCTCATGTCTAAGAAATTTATGAACAATGCACTTCTCAGTAGACATTTTTTTTTTTAGCTCTTGATCATTACTACAAACAATTAAAATATATTATTAGTACTACAAAGACATGTACAGACTTTTGCAAAATAGATGGACCGACAGCCCAATATGACAATGAAATTAAACTCTCAATAACTGTTTCATCAATACATTATCCACATACAAAAATATGTTATTAAACCTGATACAACGAGTCTTAAATGTTTGAATGTTAGAGTGAAGATGTGCTGAATGTGTTGTGAGTGGTGGTTTATTGTATTAGATGTGTATTGTATCTGGCATGTACAGCTCTGTACAGTATTGATGTACATATTGTCATGTTGGGAAACAGCCAGATCAAACCAACAGTCCTTCATTGGATCCCTTTGTGGGATATGGATGTGTCGGTATGCGCCACGAGCAGCAGTGGTATAATCCCTCTTTCATTATTTTCAGAGGCCAGGTCCTCCTCATTTACCACATCTGAAGCAAACTCCAGTTTTTTTTTTTTTTACTTTTAAATTTTCTATGATTTAGTCATGACAAGGTTTTTACAACACTGCATGCATGTGTTTGGGTATATATGCATGTATAAATACGTGTGTGTGTGTGTGTGTGTGACAGTTCATGCATCCATACATACATGGTATAGAGGATAGGCTTAAAATAATATACAGTGTACTGGAATGGTCGGTGAATTTGTTTACTGTATGTATGAAATAGGGAAGGTACAGTGGACCCCCGGATTTCATCAATAATTCTTTCCAGAAGGCTGTTCGAGTGCCGTTACCGAACGAATTTGTTCACATAAGGACGAATGTAAATTAGATTAATCCGTTTCAGACCCCCAAAAATACACTTACAAAAGCACTTACAAAAATACACTTACATAATTGTTCGAGTTAGGGAGCAGTACGAAATCCAGGGCTCCACTGTACTTCAGGATGGGCAGAGTACACTGTACATGCATAATTATTTATATAAGAGAAAAGGAATAAGAGAGTATGTATAAGAATTATAAAGGAATGAATCTGTAAAACCTTGCCATGACTAATGAGCTGGGTTTCCCGAGAATCATAGAAAATTTAAAAGTAAAAAAAAAAAAACTGGAATTTGCTTCAGATGTGGTAAATGAGGAGGACCTTTTGCAGTGAAAAGTTAGGAAAACCAGAATGCTTTTGTGTTCCTAAGCACTCATTCAAAGTCTGTATATGTTATCTGAACAGTATATATGGAGCATACATCTACCAGCAAGGTCTGTACCTGTCCTGATTTAGTGCCATTAACATGACATGCTTTAACATGGAACCCAAATGTGATAGTCGCTGCGCTCCTGACACTGTTACTCTATGCACTCACCTACCCACAGTTACTGATAATCTACATACTATTTACCTTCTAATACATTAATAAGGATTAAACACAGGAAATACAAATTCAATGTTTTAAATTCTGACGTTTATACGATTTTACTACAGTGGCCTCTGACTGTCTTCCTACAAAGGAAGTGCAGGCAGAAACCAGATACAAAATTTTAGTAAAGTCCTTGTTTTTGAAACTATGTACAGACATCACCACTTGGTGCTCAGCAGTTTGATAGATTGCAGTTCTTTATTTATAATTTGTGGAAGATAATACACGACCTTTACGTGTCTTCCATCAATGAAAGACACGAAGAAGGAAAACAGGAAATTGTTAACTTGGGCAAATTTTATGCAACCTGTTCTGTTTTAATACTGTATAAAGAAATTAAATTTATGAGCTATACTGTATGTTATTTATTGAGATGATATCACTGATATATTCACTTACAGTTTATATATAAAGTTTATAAGGCTTATTCGCTTAATAAAGCTTATTGCATTTTATATATGATTTGACTGTCCTATTGTGTAACGTGAATGTACCAAGTGGAACTCCATGAGAGATGCCATATTATTTTGCAGAGAATGATGAGCTAGGAACCATTTAACTAAAGTCACTGACCATGTCTGTTTGGTATCATTGAAAAGGGTAGGAGGATATTTAGCTACAGTTTCACAGAATAACCACCACCCAACATAATAATAATGACTGGATATGAGAATGGAGGGGGTATGGAGGCTATAAATGTGTTTAGATATCTGGGCATGGACCTGTCTGTGGATAGGTCTATGAAGGATAAAATGAATCACAGAATAGAAGAGGCAAAGAAAGGTGGGTGCTACAATGAGGCATCAATGGAGATACTAAAGTTTATCCATGGTGGCAAAAAGAAGACTGTACCAGAGAATAATGGTATAAACACTGTTATTTGGGTGTTTAGCATGGGTTATAAATACTGCAGCGTAGAGGAGGATGGAAGCATTGGAGATGTCATATTTGAGGGTTATGTGTAGTGTGAATATTGTAATGAAAATTTGGAGCTTGGAGATTAGAAGGTGTGAGGTTACCAAAAGCATAATTCAGAGGACTGAGGAGGAGTTGAGTACTTTGGTTACTTAGAAAGGATAAAGAGTACATAGAATGAAGGGCAGGAGTTATCCCAGAAAGGGATGGAGGGAGGGTAAAGGAGGTTTTCAGTACTAGAGGCGTGAACATTCAACAGGCTTGTGTGAACATGTTACATTGGAATGGAGGTAGGTGATTCTGTGATCTGACATGCTGTTGGAATGAGAGCAATGAAGCATTTATAAAGGGATTCAGAGAAACCAGTTAGCTGGATGAGAGTCATGGAGGTGGGAAGTAAAGTGCCTGCAGTTCAAGGAAAGATGAGGATGTTGCAGTTCGGAGCGCCATCTGAACTGTGATGTCAGCACACCTTTAGCAAGACAGTAACTGAATGAATGATTGTGAAAGTTTCTCTTTTTTGGAGTCACCTCACCTTGGTGGGAGATGGCCAGTGTGTTTAAAAAAATAATGATAGCCACTTTTTGTTTTAGTTAGTATTTAGAAAGAATGGAGCAAGATAGATTGACAAAAAAATTGTATAAGCCTGTGATGGATGTAGAGGAACATTCCAGAAGTGCTGGAAGGAGGGAGTGACAACAGTTTTAGGTAGTAAAGGTTATTCATCCCACAGATGTGTGAGGTTGTCAGATTGGATACAATTGATTTTTTGGATTTGGCATGCTGTTGGGGCTCATAAAGTTTATATTTATGAAAGGATTCAGGGAAAACTCGCTAGCCATATTTGAGTTCTGGAGGTAGGAAGTACAGTGCCTGCATTCTGAAGGATGAATGTGTTTTCCTTCTTTTTGGTTATCCTGCCTTGGTGGGAATGGCCAAAATGGTAAAAAAAATCTTTTATAACTACTGGTCTATGACTTCTAATATAATGATTTTCCCATAATTTTTTTACATCAGTTTGAAGATTTAAAAAAAAAACTCCTACATGAATATTAACATTAATATTAACTAAAAAACTGCTATTGATATTGGCCTTTAAACTCTTGTGGTGGTTCTTCATCACTGTCAAATTCTGCTTCATCATCCCTAGTCCAGTTCCCCAACAAATCTCTCTTCCATCCTGAAGCTCGGAGGTTTTGGTAATATTTACACCTCTCCAGTTTGAATTGTGAACTGGGGGAAATTACTACTTTTTCATGTGAAGCCAAGTCAGAAGCTACAGGAAGTTTGTCTTCACCAAATGAATTTGTAGTCAAATTTTGACAACTGGGTTTTGGAATATTTACCAAGTCCATCATTGTTGGTGTTACAATTTTAGACTGTGGTAAATGACACAGACGACGCTTCTTCATAACTGCATCACTGAACTCATTCTTCTGCAAAATCTTTTTAACATATCTTGTAACCTCATCTTCTACACTGGTAGTGTGTTTCGAGATCATTTCTTGCTGGATGCAACAGCCTTCTGTAATGAATACAAAGATAAAGTATTATGACTGTATCCAAGTATCTACTTTATATTTAACATCTTATTCCTCTGGAACTCTTCTCCTAGGTGATCATGACTCTTAAGTCAACTGGGAGCTGTCCAAACATGATCTGGCTTGTTCTATACTCAAGAGATCTTTTTCATAAGTATCAATATTATATTCACAAAAAAACTAAACTGTTTTCCCTAATCATGGTATTGATTATCTGTATGTCACTCTAACCTATCCCACCCTAAACTGTACTTCATTGTTTCATGTATTCTTTGTAAGTCAAACCTCTGTCCTTTCTAGATGCACAAACCAATACAGTGGTACTCGAACATATTTTTCGTCAGAATGCTGTTCATGCCATTACAAACGAATTTATCCCATAGAATAATTAAAATAGACTAGTCCTTTTACACCCCAAAATATACCTACAAGCATTTAAAATAAACTTACATAAGCATTTTGACCATCGTACCGGTACCACTGTATATGATATCTCTCTCTCTGATAATCATTACTACCCGACATCTATGGCCATTTCTGCCATTCTGCCACTCACAATTATAGAAAAAAAGCATTCACTGGATCAACAACAAAATTCTTCGCTTTCTTTCAAATCCAATGTATAAAATATATGAAAATGAATTGGTACAGGTCATTTGGAAATTCTACCTTTGTTCAACTTTTTCAACCTCCACTCTGAATTACAGTTCTTGAAACACACCCTGTCAGGCAATGATTTTAGCAGTAATTTATTAAGAAAAACTGTTGCTGTGTTTAACCCATTAACTGTCCAAACGTATATACGTTTTTACCGCTAGCGCTCCAACCTTGATTTTCCCCATAAGAAAGCATGTAAAAAAACCATATATACGTTTGGAGCGCTACTGTGGAAACGTATATATACGTTTGGACAGTTAATGGGTTAACAGTACAATAATCCAATAATGTGTACTGCTAAAAGACTAATTATGTATTTTTTTATAACATGAGACTGAATTCAAAAATCTCTAGTAGCCTAAATAACAAGTAATCTTAAAAGAGCTGTTATGTATTTTCAACAGCATTTCCTATAAAAAGAAATTAACTAAACTAACAAAAGGATTTCTATTGAATCAGTACATTACAAAGATGCAATATATCTAGAATTACAGATATCTGTAGTATAAAGATGTAACTGTTACTGCTGTAATGCAAATTACTTCACAGGTAAAACACAAAATAAAGATAAAAGATACTTATAATTTTTTTATAATTACATATAACTATGTGGAACTAAAAAAAAATACTTTTTTGCTCTATATTAACATAGAAATATTAAACTCACCTGATCTTTTTATATTAATTGTCTCCTTGCGACTATAAGGAGAGTGTCTTGAGATCCTTTTGGTTCTAGTGTATGTAGAATAGTTATTAAACAGACTGCTGGAAAAAATACCATACAATAAGTATTTCAAAAGTGACAAAGAATTAACAAAATATACAACTAAAGGGACCCACAGGAAGGACCACATCTACATTTTTTTTTTAACACCGGCCATTTCCCATGAAGGCAGGGTGACCCAAAAAGAAAGAAAAACACAAAAAGAAAGAAAAATACTTTCATCATCATTCAACACTTTCACCATCACTCATAAATAATCACTGTCTTTGCAGAGGCGCTCAGATACGACAGTTTAGAAGTCCCTCCAAACTGCCAATATCCCAAATCCTTCCTTTAAAGTGCAGGCATTGTACTTCCCATTTACAGGACTCAAGTCCAGCTAACTGGTTTCCCTGAATCCCTTCACAAAATATTACCCTGCTCACACTCCAACAGATCATCAAGTCCCAAAAACCATTCGTCTCCATTCACTCCTAACACACTCACACATGCTTGCTGGAAGTCCAAGCCCCTCGCCCACAAAACCTCCTTTACCCTTCCCTCCAACCTTTTTGAGGATGACCCCTACCCCACCTTCCTTCCTTCAATTTAAGAAACCATCATCTATGTTAGTACATCATTCTAAGCTCAACATATATGCCATTACTGACTGGCAGATTATTTTTTTTAACACACAGGCCATCTCCCACTGAGGCAGGGTGACCCAAAAAAAAACACTTTTACCATCATTCATTCTATCACTGTCTTGCCAGAGGTGCACAAATGCTACAGTTCAGATGCTCCTCCAAACTGCAAACATGTATGTTTATTTGTTAGTGCACTGCTCATGAACAATTTATTCTGTCTTTCTCAGTTGTAATATTTATTGCCATGATTTTTTTCTAATAATGTCCAATATTGTATTACTTATCATGAAAAATGCATCTCTGTAGCTTTAAAAATTATTTATTCATTTATAAGTCTCATGACAATAGGGAATTTATTATATATTGTTGAATAACTGTAATTCCTATTTTAAATATTTTTCATGTTTTCATATTTACACAGGGAAGCTCCTTTCAATGACAATTCGAGAAAAAGAGACTGTGTGCCAAGTACGTATTTATGTTATTATTGTACAAGTTCTTTCAGCTCAATCCTGTTCACTATTACTCCTTGTGCACTTTTCAAAAAGTGGCAAAATCGATACCATTATTTGCTATGTTCAGATGTCTCAGAACTCTGTCTCCAATGATGGATAAAAAACTCCTGTAAATATGCAGAAATTAGAGAAAATTAAAAAATAATTATTGTGTAAATGAACACACCTTGATTCTTGTCCATGGCTTTGATTATTATTTGGAAGAGCTGTTGTTCTTGGGTTGCTAGTTTGACCAGTCTTCAAATATGTTTCCTGTTGACGTTTCAATATGAGGAGCTCCACCTCTTGCTTTCTCTCCATAAACTTTGCAAGACCTGTTTAAAATGTTACAAAATAAATTACTACTATAACATTTTCATGCATATATTATACTATTCTGTTGGATTATGAAAAAGGTAACATTTATGAAGGGATTCAGAGAAACCAGTTAGATAGACTTGAGTCCTGGAGGTGG
This sequence comes from Cherax destructor, assembly GCA_009830355.1. Taxonomy (NCBI): domain Eukaryota; kingdom Metazoa; phylum Arthropoda; class Malacostraca; order Decapoda; family Parastacidae; genus Cherax; species Cherax destructor. The sequence goes on from WNWK01000014.1 coordinate 1,004,563, forward strand.
GAAGTACAGTGCCTGTTCTCTGAAGGAGGGGTTGAGATATTTTGCAGATTTTTAACTGTAGTATCAGCATGCCACTGGCAAAACGGTGATGGAGTGAGTGATGATGAAAGTATTTCTTCTTTTTCGGGTCACCCTGCCTCAGTGGGAAACAGCCGATGTGTTATTTGCATGACAGTATCATCCACTGTGGAAACTTCAAATCTCCAAGCGGAAATTAACCAAGTCTTTAAAAGGGCCTCAGAAAACAATATGAAGCTCAATGAAAACAAAAATCCAACAGACATAATTAAAAAATCTAGTCTGTGTATTAAAATAATACTCTAATTAAATAAACAGTTTTGCAATATGAAAAATTACTTTGATAAACACAATGCTATGCATACTATCTACACCCATAATTTTATATTACTGTACATACAGTGGACTTCCAGTGTTCGTACTGCTCCAAACTCAAACAATTATGTAAGTGTATATTTTGTAAGTGCTTTTGTAAGTGTATTTTTGGGGGTCTAAAAGGACTAAGCTAATTTACATTATTCCTTATGGGAACAAATTCGTTTGGTAACGGCACTTGAACAGCATTCTGGAATGAATTAATTACGAACACCGGGGGTCCACTGTATTTCTAATCCTACCTTAGTGGGAAATGGCCTGTGAATAAAAAAATCTAAAGTCCTTTTATATATTTTCTGTGAAATAAGTTAGTATTCTTTATTTTTTTTTTTTCAACAAGTCGGCCGTCTCCCACCGAGGCAGGGTGACCCAAAAAGAAAAAACTTTCATCATCATTCAACACTTTCACCACACTCATACATAATCACTGTCTTTGCAGAGGAGCTCAGATACGACAGCTGAGAAAAGTCCCTCCCAGCTGTCACTATCTCAGACCCCTCCTTTAAAGTGCAGGCATTGTACTTCCCATTTCCAGGACTCAAGTCCAACTAAATCAATTACATAACTGGTTTCCCTGAATCCCTTCACAAAATGTTACCCTGCTCACACTCCAACAGATCGACATGTCCCAAAAACCATTCGTCTCCATTCACTCTATCTAACACGCTCGCACATGCTTGCTGGAAGTCCAAGCCCTCGCCCACAAAACCTCCTTTCCCCCTTCCTCCAACCTTTTCTAGGACGACCCCTACCCGCCTTCCTTCCCTACAGATTTATACGCTCTCCAAGTCATTCTACTTTGATCCATTCTCTCTAAATGACCAAACCACCTCAACAACCCCTCTTCAGCCCTCTGACAAATACTTTTAGTAACTCCACACCTTCTCCTAATTTCCACATTCCGAATTTTCTGCATAATATTTACACCACACATTGCCCTTAGACAGGACATCTCCACTGCCTCCAGCCTCCTCCTCGCTGCAGCATTTGCAACCCATGCTTCACACCCATATAAGAGTGTTGGTACCACTATACTTTCGTACATTCCCTTCTTTGCCTCCATGGATAGCGTTTTTTGTCTCCACAGATACCTCAATGCACCACTCACCTTTTTCCTTCATCAATTCTATGGTTAACCTCATCCTTCATAAACCCATCCGCTGACACGTCAACTCCCAAATATCTGAAAACATTTACTTCTTCCATAATCCCTCTCTCCAATGTGATATCCAATTTTTCTTTATTTAAATCGTTTGATACCCTCATCACCTTACTCTTATCTATGTTCACTTTTAACTTTCTACCTTTACACCTCTCCCAAACTAGTCCACTAACCTTTGCAACTTTTCTTTAGAATCTCCCATAAGCACAGTATCATCAGCAAAAAGTAACTGTGTCAACTCCCATTTGCATTTAATTCCCCATAATTTAATCCCACCCTCTCCCCAACACCTAGCATTTACTTCTTTTACAACCCATCTATAAATATATTAAACAACCATGGTGACATTACACATCCCTGTCTAAGACCTACTTTTACCGGGAAGTAATCTCCTCTCTCCTACACACCTAACCTGAGCCTCACTATCCTCATAAAAACTCTTTACAGCCTTCAGTAACTTACTACCTATTCCATACACTTGCAACATTTGCCACATTGCTCCCCTATCCACTCTATCATAAGCCCTTTCTAAATCCATAAATGCAATAAAAACTTCTCTACCTTTATCTAAATACTGTTCACAAAATGCTTCACTGTAAACACTTGATCTACACATCCCTACCCACTCTAAAGCCTCCTTGCTCATCTGCAATCCTACTCTCTGTCTTACCTCTAATTCTTTCAATAATAACCCTGCCATACACTTTACCTGGTATACTCAGTAAACTTATTCCCCTATAATTTTTACACTCTCTTTTATCCCCCTTCCCTTTATATAAAGGAACTATACATGTTCTCTGCCAATCCCTAGGTCCTTCCCCTCTTTCATACATTTATTAAACAAAAATACCAACCACTCCAGCACTATATCCCCCTGCTTTTAACATTTCTGTCATGATTCCGTCAATTCCAGCTGCTTTACCCCCTTTCATTCTACGTAATGCCTCACGCACCTCCCCACACTCACATCCTGCTCTTCTTCACTCCTAAACGATGTTGTACCTCCCTGGCCAGTACATGAAACTATCGCCTCCCTCTTTTCATCGATATTTAAAGTTCCTCAAAATATTCCCGCCATCTACCCAATACCTCCAGCTCCCCATCTACTAACTCCCTACTCTGTTTTTAACTGACAAATCCATTCGTTCCCTAGGCTTTCTTACCTTGTTTATCTCACTCCAAAATTTTCTTCTGTTTTCAGCAAAATTTCTTGACAGAGCCTCTCCATTCTTTCATCCGCTCTTCTTTTGCACTCTCTCACCACTCTCTTCACCATTCTTTTACTCTCCATATACTCTGCTCTTCTATTAACACTTCTGTTTTGTAAAAACCTCTCATAAGCTACCTTTTTCTCTTTTATCACACCCTTTACTCCTTCATTCCACCACTCACTCCTCTTTCCTCCTGCACCCACCCTCCTATAGCACAAACTTCTGCCCCACATTCTAATACTGCATTTTAAAACTATCCCAACTCTCTTCAAACCCCACTACTCCTACTTGCACTAGCCCACCTTTCTGCCAATAGTTGCTTATATCTCACCCTAACTTCCTCCTCCCTTAGTTTATACACTTTTACCTCTCTCTTACTTGCTGTTGCCATTTTCTTTTGTCCCATCTACCTTTTACTCTAACTGTAGCTACAACCAAATAATGATCTGATATATCCGTTGCCCTCTATAAACATGTACATCCTGAAGCCTACTCATCAACCTTTTATCCACCAATACATAATCAACAAACTACTTGCCTTACGTGCTATATCATACCTTGTATATTTATTTATCCTCTTTTCATAAAATATGTATTACTTATTACCAAACCTCTTTCTACACATAGCTCAATTAATGGTTCCCCATTTACATTTACCCCTGCATCTCAAATTTACCTACTACTCCATCCACAACATTTTTACCCACTTTAGCATTAAGATCCCCAACCACAATTACTCTCTCACTTGGTTCAAAACTCCCCACACACTCACTCAACATTTCCCAAAATCTCTCTCTCTCCTCTACACTTCTCTCTTCTCCAGGTGCATAAACACTTACTATAACCCACTTTTCACATCCAACCTTTATAAAGGAGTTAAATATCAATATAAGGTCCATTGCTCTCTTCCCTTGTACATAAACCTGTTTTGAATATTTAAAAAACTCACAATAAAGATGCTTTTTTCCAATTCTATGTCGAGACAACATGGGCAGAGTGTCGCATACTGGCCGATGGCTGCACACCAAGCAAGCATATCTGAAAAAATGAGTTTCCCAGTCACACTGTAACAAAGAATGGAGATAAAGAGAAAATTTATGTATGTACAGTATTGCCGTACTACTGAATATACAGCCTCTCCTCACTTAACGATGGAGTTCCGTTCCTTAGACCACGTCGTTAAACAAATTCGTCGCTAAGTGAGGAGCATACCATAATGGTAATGAGTTTGTGTCAATCATCTTTGATATTGTTTTAATGTCACCTTTGCACCATTTATAGCATTTCTGGTAGTATATTTTTAAATGTTTATACAGTAAGGTACTGTACTATATTGAAATCAACAGAATAGAGGAAATCAGCTCTCATATACATTACTATTTAGGTATGAATACTGGTCAGAGAGCCCGTCGTAAGTCCGAGGCGTCGATAAATGAGTACGTCGCTGTATAATACTGAGACTTCATTAAGATTTATAATGAATGTACTTACAGTATGTGTGATGCTTTACCATCAATGGAAGATATGTATGATAAATGCATAACTTCCAGACGCCCTTAAGTTGCTGCTGCCTTACTTAACAGTATTTCTATGTTTTCAGAGCTCATAGTATGTATGTAAAGATAGTGTGTAAAGGTAGAAAGTTGAAAGTGAACATAGATAAGAGTAAGGTGATGAGGATATCAAACGATTTAAATAAAGAAAAATTGGATGTCACATTGGAGAGAGGGATTTTGGAAGTAGTGAATGTTTTCAGATATTTGGGAGTTGACTTGTCAGCGGATATGTTTATGAAGGATGAGATTAACCATCCTAGGTAGTAGGTTGGTAGACAGCAACCGCCCAGGGAGGTACTACCGTCCTGCCAAGTGAGTGTAAAACGAAAGCCTGTAATTGTTTTACATGATGGTAGGATTGCTGGTGTTTTTTTTCTGTCTCATAAACATGCAAGATTTCAGGTACGTCTTGCTACTTCTACTTACACTTAGGTCACACTACACATTCATGTACAAGCATATATATACACACCCCTCTGGGTTTTCTTCTATTTTCTTACTAGTTCTTGTTCTTATTTCCTCTTATCTCCATGGGGAAGTGGAACAGAATTCTTCCTCCGTAAGCCATGCGTGTCGTAAGAGGCCCCTAAAATGCCTGGAGCAAGGGGCTAGTAACCCCTTCTCCTGAATAAATTACTAAATGTAAAAGGAGAAACTTTCGTTTATAATTTTGGGCCACCCTGCCTCGGTGGGAAACGGCTGACGTGTTGAAAGAAGAAGAAGAAAGATTAACCATAGAATTGATGAAGAAAAAAAGGTGAGTGGTGCGTTGAGGTATCTGTGGAGACAAAAAACGTTATCCATGGAGGCAAAGAAGGGAATGTACGAAAGTATAGTGGTACCAACACTCTTATATGGGTGTGAAGCATGGGTTGCAAATGCTGCAGCAAGGAGGCGGCTGGAGGCAGTGGAGATGTCCTGTCTATGGGCAATGTGTGATGTAAATATTATGCAGAAAATTCGGACTGTGGAAATTAGGAGGTGTGGAGTTACTAAAAGTATTTGTCAGAGGGCTGAAGAGGGGTTGTTGAGGTGGTTTGATCATTTAGAGAGAATGGATCAAAGTAGAATGACTTGGAGAGCGTATAAATCTGTAGGGAAAGGAAGGCGGGGTAGGGGTCATCCTCGAAAAGGTTGGAGGGAGGGGGTAAAGGAGGTTTTGTGGGCAAGGGGCTTGGACTTCCAGCAAGCATGTGTGAGCGTGTTAGATAGGAGTGAATGGAGATGAATGGTTTTTGGGACCTGACGAGCTGTTGGAGTGTGAGCAGGGTAATATTTTGTGAAGGGATTCAGGGAAACCAGTTAATTGATTTAGTTGGACTTGAGTCCTGGAAATGGGAAGTACAATGCCTGCACTTTAAAGGAGGGGTTTGGGATATTGGCAGTTTGGAGGGACTTCTAAACTGTCGTATCTGAGCGCCTCTGCAAATACAGTGATTATGTATGAGTGAGGTGAAAGTGTTGAATGATGATGAAAGTATTTTTTTCTTTTTGGGTCACCCTACCTCGGTAGGAGACGGCCGACTTGTTGAAAAAAAAATATAGATATATTTACTTAATTCCTTGGCTGAAGAGCCCTTCACTAGAATTAAGGCACCCCCTTTGAAGAGTAATGTACAGTGGTCCCTCGGTTTTCGCCGAAAATTCGTTCCAGAATGCTGCTCAAGTGCCATTACCGAACGAATTTACTTCCTTAAGAAATAATGTCACGTAGGTTAGTCTATTTCAGACCCCCAAAAATACACTTGCAACAGCACTTACGAAAATACACTTACATAAATGTTCGAGTTTGGAGATGCACGAAAACCGAGGGACCACTGTAATCATTAACTGATATTTCAAATTAACAGAAAATGGTAGACCATTAACATAATTATGTACATATTACATGAATTTCTAAACAATTTCATAATAACGTTTAATAACAAAATTTGAAAACATAAATGTGTCAACTAAGTATTGTATAGTATTTACTGAATTTCTAATTTTTCATTCTCTACTTGTGACCAAGAACAGAATTACTTTATAGGGTTTTAATTGAATGCATCTCACCTGCCATTCTTAAGGAGAAGTGCCTCATCCTCTGGGATATGTTCTGCCAGGAGCTCCCTTACTCTTCTGTCCTGAAATACAGGATGGAAAGACTGGCAGTTATAAGCTTACCAAAACCTTTCAAGCATACACGAAAAATACATACACCACTTAAATAGATTACAATACTATATGGTTCTGTAGATGATTGCAATTTTTATAGGAAGCCTGGCTTACCATAAATATCCCTTATGTATATGTAGATTTGAGTACTAGGGGCTTGAATATCCAACAGGCTTGTGTGAGTGTTACATAGGAGTGCAGAAGAGCAAGTAGTTTTTATGACTTGCTGTGCCGTTGGAGTGTGAGAAAGGTAACATTTATGAAGGGATTCAGGGAAAAAACAGTCAGCCAAACTTTAGTTTTTGAGGTGGGAAGTACAGTGCCTTCATCTGAAGGAAGGGTGAGGATGTCGCACTTTGGAGTTTCATCTGAAATGTGATGTCAGTGCACTTCTGGGAAGTCAGTAATTGAATGAGTGGCCACAAAAGTATTTCACTCTTTTTTGGGTCACCCTACCTTGGTGGAAGATGGTCGGAGGGTTGTAAAAATTCTTAAATGAAATAATGCTTTTGTAAGTGTGTTTTTTGGGGTCTAAAAGGACTAGTCTATTTTACATCATTCCTTATGGGGATAAATTCGTTTGATAATGGCACTTGAACAGCATTCTGGAACGAAAAAATATCGTTAACCGAGGTACCACTGTATACAGGTTCTTACCTTACAAATGCCCCAAGTTACACAACCACACTAACACAGCCTTAGCACAAAAAAAGTTTTGCAACCAGAGAATCTGAGGACAAACATGCGTGAAATATGACCATCCTTTGGAAAATGCTGAACATAATGGGCTTCATATAAATATTACTGAATGAAATTTTTATAAATAAATGTTTTATTTTATTTCCCCTATACCTGGAGTATACCTGGAGAGAGTGCCAGGGATCAATGCCCCTGCAGCCCGGTCTGTGACCAGGCCTCATGTTGGATCAGAGCCTGATCAACCAGGCTATTACTGCTGGCGCACACAGTCCAACGTACGAACCACAGCCTGGCTGGTCAGGTACTGACTTTAGGTGCCTGTCCAGTGCCTGCTTGAAGACAGCCAGGGGTTTGTTGTTAATCCCCTGATGTATGCTGGGAGGCAACTGAACAGTCTTGGGACCCTGACACTTATTGTGTTGTCTCTCAACGTGCTAGTGGCACCCCTGCTTTTCATTGGGGGATGTTACATCGCCTGCCGAGTCTTTTGCTTTCGTAGGGAGTGACTCTCGTGTGCAAGTATGATATAAGCAATTGAATTTTGTGGATCAATCAGACCTATTTTGTGATTCTGTAATACTCTGATAACTCTAAAGTGGATGGGTATCACAGGGAAAATAAATCTATAAAATAAGTAAATTGGTTCATCTATAAAGATTTTACAAATATCATAGATTTGTACAATACTAGTTCTAAGGACACACATGTTTTAGGCATATAATAATAGCACGTTATGGAGATTTAAACTGGGAACCGAATAAAAATAAATCATTTTGACTTTTTTGGGTTATCCTAAGTAATTTACACCATGTATGATAACTGTACCTATGTGTCCATGTTATTAAAAAAGAAGCACTAAACCCATTAGGGTCATACAGTGCTATGTGTACCTGTATACCTGGAGAGGGTTTTGGGGTCAACGCCCCCTCGGCCCGGTCTGAGACCAGGCCTCATGGTGGATCAGGGCCTGATCAACCAGGCTGTTACTGCTGGCCGCACAACCCGACGTACGAATCACAGCCCGGCTGGTCAGGTACTGACTTTAGGTGCCTGTCCAGCACTTTCTTGAAGACAGCCAAGGGTCTATTGGCAATCCCCCCTATGTATGCTGGGAGGCAGTTGAACAGTCTTGGGCCCCTGACACTTACTGTGTTGTCTCTTATTGTGGTAGTGATATCCCTGCTTTTCATTACGGAGATGTACCTGAATAAACTTACTTAACTTTGTACTTAGCAAACTAACTCAATTAGTCAAACTCATTTACACTTGCTGTCCCAGTTCACCTAGCAGTAAGTAGGTACCTGGATGCTAGTCACCTTACACCTGCTATCACTGTTCACCTAGCAAGCAATTAGGTACCTGGGTGTTAGTCGATTGGTGTGGGTCGCATCCTGGGGGACAAAATTAAAGGACCACAATGGAAATAAGGCAGACAGTCCTGGATGACACACTTTCTTTGGTTATCCTGGGTGGCTAACCCTCCCCCGGGTTAAATATTCCAACAAACCTTATTTATTCCCACTTGGGTTCCATATTATTATCACATTGCCTGATCACTGAATTAATTTAGGCCAAATACAAAAACCTTAAATGACCCCAGTGGAAATATGCCACAATGTTTGACTCTATTGGATTATCTTAGAATAATTTCTTTGTAAGTTACTGTATAAGACCACTGTTATAATTAATGTACGTACACTTAATAAAAGTTTACCTTAAGTTGATCAAGATAAGAAGCATCATTGTCTGTCTCTCGTTTGAAAGACATGTAGACCCATACATCAACCTACAGAGGTTTTATTCTTCTTCAAGACACGTACGGAGTTGTTTTAAGTAGCTATTAAATGTTATCGTAAAAATATTTATTTTTAAAATGTTTTATTGTCGCTGGGTTGAAGGACCGAGACGGCCCGCAGGCCGATTACTATTGTTGGAATATAGGGTCAAGTTAGTATTATAGGACCTCTGCGCCAGCCTTCGTTAATAATAATAATAATAATTATGTGTTGAGGTGTAATACACTGTGTTGAGGTGTAGTACACTGTAATGATAATAATAATAATAATAATAATAATAATAATAATAATAATAATAATAATAATAATAATAATAATAATAATAATATTTTATTTAATTGCAAGTTTACATCGTGATTTTGTAATTACAATTATGAATTGCAGTGCAAAGAGAGCCACTATCATGCCATGGCATTATGGGCAGCTAAATCTAATGGCTTATAGACTACTTAATACTAGAGAAAATGATCAAGTTTGTTATAGTTAAACATTAGTTATTATTATTATTTATATAATATAATAATAATAATAATAATAATAATAATAATAATAATAATAATAATAATAATAATAATAATAATAATAATAATAATAATAATAATAATAATATCTTTATTTTTACAAGTACATGTACAAGGTATACAGGCCTAGCTGACATCAATGACATACTACTATATAGAAAGCACCTTGTTATGCTGAGCATTTTCCGCAAATTAGAACACTTTTGTCTCAAGATGCGACGCACACCAGTCGACTAACACCCAGGTACCTATTATTACTGATGGGTTAACATAGACAACCGGTGTAAGGAAACACGCCCTATTTTTCAACCCTCGCCGGAAATCGAACCTCGACCCTCACCGTGTGAAGCGAGAGCTTTCACCACGAGGCCACGAGCCTGGTGGCCCGTCTCGCTGTCGCCTGAGTAAGCATGAGTGGATTGTGGACCCCAGTGGAAATAAGTCACTGTCTGACTTTTTTGGGTTATCCTAGGTTCTCTACACATATGCTGCTATGTATGATAATCTATGTAACTGTATTTGTGTATACCTGAATAAACTTACTTATCAGTGACATATTACCCCCGTTCTCTTTGGGACGCTTGTCCTCATCTACCTTTCCCGCCGGGCACATTACAGGAAGGGTACCTGTTATCGGCTTACTTTCAGCCATCTCCATTTGTTCGCTCTGCGGATAATTCTTTAACGTTTTTGTTGGGTGGGGTGTAGGAACTTAGCTGGGGCTGGGCAAGGGTGCTTGGCAAGGTGCTGGGCAAGGTGGTCCACTTGACCTAATTGGGAACTTCTAGTTCATGTTTCTATTTACAAAGGAACTCTCGTTCCTTTCTCTTTCATCGCCCAACTTTTGGCAAAAAATATTCCCCGTACACTACATACCCATGGTGTGGGTAGTAGTGACCCCATACCCATGGTGTGGGTGGTAGTCACCCCATACCCATGGTGTGGGTGGTAGTCACCCCATACACATGTCATTATCATATACCCTCTATGTACCCCCTATCACTCCTGTCCTCCAGTGCTGTCAGGTTGATTTCTTTAACCTCTCCTCTGTTGTGTGGCGTTTTCACTGGCCCGTTTTTATGCGTGTGTGATGTGTATGTACACTTAATGTTTCTGCAGGAGGTCAGACTCAGCTCCTGCGGGGTGTGGGGCGTGGAGTGCGTGCGTGAGTATGTGTGTCATAGCAACGGTAACGTCAGCTACATCTGTGACCATCATTAATAAATGTATGCACTAATAACACACGTGTGACCTCTCACTTGCCTTGCTGTTTAAATGCTATTTATTATATGTATACATGTATATTTAATAAAGATACTTCATACAGTCTTCATGAGTCATTACGGAAGAAAATCGTAACCTATACGGAGAATAAAATAAAATTGGTGATAATCTCAAAGACATCGAGTATTAAATTCCAATAAAGAGAAATCACATTGAGAGTTGGATAGTAATCTCCATTTGTCCTTGTCATGAGTGCCAGGCACTCAACACCTGTGGTTGGCACTCACAACACCTGTGGTTGGCACCCACACCACCAGGAACACCCTCATGCACCAGCATGGTAGTTTTATAAGCCATTTACATCACATTCTTATATATATAGGGAAGCGCTGAACCCATTGGCGCCATGTAGAAAATGGGGGGTGGAAAGTAATCATTTTCAGTCCGAGGTAAGGAAAGATAGCTTCAATTCCTTGGATCAAGATGTCCTCACTGGCAGAAAGGCAACCCCATAGGGTGGGAGGAGGAGGAGGAAAGAGGGAGGGCCAATGCCTTTTGACAAGGTGACAGCACTAACAGCCGTAGCAGCAACATTATCCTCATCATCAGCAGCAGCATCAGTGTTATCAACATCATCAGAAACAGCATTATTATTATTATTATAATCAAGGTAACAGGTTATACACTGTCAGAAACAGCAATAATCAAAATGAAGAGATCAATCACGCTGTTATTGCTGTCTATGACAGCTGCCAGCAGCCTAGTGCTCGCTCACAAGGTAACTTTCATTAACATTTATTACATAGTTATCATTCTTACTTGGCTTTCATGTTTTGTAAACCTCGGTCTCACATAGTGTTGATGGTCATCAAGAGTAAAATATAGTTAGCTCTTATCTTGCTAAGTATAAAGATCAGGGTAGTTGTAACATGCATACTACTTAAAACTATTTTCATTTAGCTACCTCTCTTTTTTTCTGTATTAATGCATACTTAAAATTGTACTATTGTTCACTTAGCTACCTCACCTTTTGTACGTTTAAAAATCCCCCATTCAATAACCTATGTCTAGTTCTCAAGTAGTGGGTAAGTATTAGTATTAGTCTGCCCGAAATGCACCAACATCAAGATACTACCTCCCTCGCACCGTGCGGTGCAACCCCCTCACCAACATCAAGGTACTTACATCCCTTGCACCATGCGGTACAACCCCCTCACCAACATCATGGTACCTCCCACCTCTAAAAACAATTTTTTAATTTAGATTTAGCAAAGGATATTTTCTATATATGTACGTATAAATCTCATTTTGACTCACAAACCATGGAACGGTGGGGCTTGAACCCATGGTGAGTGAGTCGTAAAACTCACAGGCCAATACGTAAGCCCAGTGCTTAACGCACTGGCCTGGAGTTTTACAACTCACTTGCCATGGGTTCTAACCCCATCCATTCCATTGTTTTTTTAATCTTGATTTCTTTTCACGATTATATTTCAAAGTCATTATTTTAATCAAAACTATAAAATAATATTGTGAGGGATTTTGAAACGTTAGGATAGTGGGCACCCTTTATGCTGGTGAGAGGCTTTTGATCCAAGGAACTAGATCATTCATTATTACTTTCATGTGGAAGCACTAAACCCACTGGAATCATACATTGCATGGGGAATGGGAACTGGGAGACACTCGGATTTGATCCAAGGAAGGGGAGAGAATGTAAAATTCCTTTGATCAAGAGCCCTTCAGCATCAGCACCTGGTAAGGGCCAAGAAACTGTCTTCTCTTTCCTCGGATCATACCTGATTACCTCTCACTCCCCAGGTGCTGTACGACCCCTACTGGTTTAGCACCTTTGAATATATACTACTACTAACAACAACAACAACAATAATAATAATAATAATAATAATAATTTGTAAACGTAGTTAGGTAAAAGGGATATTTTGTGTACTAAAATAATATTTATCTGTGTCCCATTAAGTTTTTAGTATACGTACGTAATAACCTATGTGACATGTCAAGATATCTTATTCATGAAATAAGATACCAATTGTACTAAGCAAATTTTCTAAATTTGCTTGTAACAGATAATTGAAATGTAGATATAAACCCAAATGTACAATTGTTAACCCCTTTGGGGCCTAGTGCCTAGGCCTTTTGTATCCATATGCTCTTGCGCTACCGTCCACAGGATGGATATGGGATGCACAATAAACTAGCCACTTCGGTGGCAAAATCTTTGTTTCATGTTTTCTAGGAGCTGATGCATTGTCAGTCTCACCAACAGCATATGACAATGAAAATAATAATGAAAATGATTTTTTTTTATTTCATTAGAAATACAGAGAAGTTGCAGTGGAAGGGTTTCCAGTACATCTGATTACAGTAGTGATACACCTGATATAAACACAGTTTGATACAATTACAAATAAAGCCTCTTATTATGTAAAGTACTTAATGTAAAATATATGCACACCTAGAGGTATGTACGCATTTCATAGGATATATGCACCTAGAGATATCATTGTATATGCATCTAGAGGTATGTATCTCAAATGGATATAGTATGTACATTATACACCGAGAGATGTTTATCTCACGGGGTGCTATATACACCAAGATTATATCACAGGATATATACACAGAAGTGTATATTTCATTGGACGAACACCGAGAGGTGTGTATCTCACAGGGTGTGTATGTGTGTACATATATACATACATGCATGCATATTGTGATATCACCTGTTTACTGTGCTTTTACTGCATACATATGTACATATGTATATATATGTACATGTATACATGCACTGGAGCAGATACTCAACCCCCACAAGCACAACTCAGAGTACACATATGAATATATTTTTTTCATTACTCCTAGTTTAAAGAGCACTCTAATAGCATTCAAGGACATTTGCCAAATAATCAAATTAGTATAACACACGACTTAACAGCTGGAAACAAAGAGACGGGAAGAAGCTGTAGAAGATGATGATCATGAGGTAGAAAAGGAGCTGGAGGAGGAGTTGGAGGCAGAGATGTCTGGTTTCAAAGAAGAGAGGCATTTGGGTTTCCACATCTTAGACAAAGATTCTAACATTATCATAAGTGAACCTACTGACCGAATCCTGCGGCTCCTGGGTCCTGACCGTGACCCAGACGGACATATTCTCAGTAAGGTCAGTGATAGGTGTGCCAGAAAAGCTGCCTTTGTTTCCAGTGAACCCTTTACTATAATTTCTCAAATAACCAACAACTTGGAAATGATAACTAGATGATGTTTTGGTATACATACCCTGAAACATTATCAAGCTAAAACTTCATACTGGACCCATAATAGATTGTCCAAGTCTGTTTCCAATTTGTAAGTTAATTGTGAATTGTTCAAGCCAGGATTTTGTGACTAGTTTATTTTGTTTTATTTATCAGTCTGAGGCTTGCTGATACTATAACTGTAGTGCATTGAAAAAATTAATATTTTAGTGTGATAGAGAAAGCTGAATAATTGGTATTGTACTCTGAAGGAGGTGGTGGGGATGTTGAAGTTCAGGAGTCATTTGAACTATGATGTTTATGCACTTCTGGTAAGACAACCATTGAACAAATGACAATAATAATAATAATAATATAATTTAGGTAGTAGGTTGGTAGACAGCAACAACCCAGGGAGGTACTACCGTCTTGCCAAGTGAGTGTGAAATAGAAACCTGTAATTGTTTTACATGATAGGATTGCTGGTATCTTTTTTTGTCTCATAAACATGCAAGGTTTCAGATGCATCTTGTTACTTCTACTTACACTTAGGTCACACTACACATGCATGTACAAGCATATACGAAACATTTCGAAGTGTTTCGTTACACACACACACACATACAACAGGCCTAGTGTCTAATCGACATGTGCCTAGGACAAAATGGTAACATACAGTATATATATACAAGCTGTTGGAGTGTGAGCAGGGTAACATTTTGTGAAGGGATTCAGGGAAACCAGTTAATTGATTTAATTGGACTTGAGTCCTGGAAATGGGAAGTACAATGCCTGCACTTTAAAGGAGGGGTCTGGGATAGTGACAGCTGGGAGGGACTATTCTCAGCTGTCGTATCTGAGCGCCTCTGCAAAGACAGTGATTATGTATGAGTGCGGTGAAAGTGTTGAATGATGATGAAAGTATTTTCTTTTTGGGGATTTTCTTTCTTTTTGGGTCACCCTGCCTTGGTGGGAGACGGCCGACTTGTTGAAAAAAAAAAAAATGCACACTCCTCTGGGTTTTCTTCTATTTTTTTACTAGTTCTTGTTCTTGTTTATTTCCGCTTATCTCCATGGAAAAATGGAACAGAATTCTTCCTCCATAAACCATGCGTGTTGTCAGAGGCTACTAACATGCCAGAAGCAAGGGGGTAGTAACCTCTTCTCTTGTATATATTACTAAATTTAAAAAGAGAAACTTTTTTCTTTTTAGTCCACCCTGCCTCGGTGGGATATGGCCAGTTTGTTGAAAGAAGAATAATAAAATCAAATTAAATGCTAAACCCAAGAGTCATACAGTGGTAGTAATGAATGAGTGACATTGAATGTTTCTTCTTCATTAGGTCACTCTATTAATAATAAATCTTCATTCATGTCAGCTATACATGGTTTTAAAGAGCATTGCATATTTGTAAACATGCACTGATGGTAAATGATATAGTTTTAACCTAGGATAACCCAGTGCATTTGAACAGTGTGAATAACTCTCCATCAAGATCATTTTTGTGATAATGTTTTGTTCATTTAATGTTTGGGGAGCCACTGTCATTATACCAGTATTGCATCTGATTTTTGGAATATTTCACATAAGTTTCTAATCAAGGTTGATTTCATTATCTATTAGGTAAACTTTTCTTCTTTGCATTTTTATTAGTCTTCACTTATTATTTATCAAAATTGATAGATCACAATCACACTGGAAAAAATATTGTGAATGCAATTTTTCACCTTTGTCTGATAATCTACACATTGCTATAATTCCTAGATAAAGGATTTGTATGGGAAGCGCCTCAGTGCTGAACATAGTGCAAGGAACAGTCATTCTGCCAATACAAATATTAACTTCATTGAGATGCTGGCCAGAGAGCAGGATGCTAACAAGAAGGTATGTACAGTATAGTCTTTAATTTAATATTTCCTTTAACCTACATTTACATACTGTAATTATCTAATCACAAATAGTGGGAGTGGCCAAATTTTCATGGCCTATGAGTCACACAATTTTCAGATATCTATTTTAGGAAATGCTAAAAAATTTGCCAAATCATGACAGGTATCTTTAGAGCAGTGGCATTATAACAAGAGGTAAACCTATATATTGTCTTAAGGATGTCACTGAATGAGAAAACAAAAAGCATGGTGCTTGCAAGCTATGGCTTTACCCCACCTGACATATAAGACTCTTTCATAATGGTTAAATTTTCTAATATTTACAGCTAACAAAGCACATTTAGAAATTGAGTTCATTCCAAGTTTCACAGGTTTCATGTGGACAGCCTATATAATATTGACTGATTTTCTTTCAGAGTAATGGAGAGCAAGATTCTTTCATCAAGCACCTCATCAGTATGGTCTTTTAAACATGTGAAAGTCTGGGAAAATATACTATTAAAGATCACCGAACATCAATTATGGCATAAATGAGCCAACTTGGCGATAATAAAGATTGTTATATTCAGTGACAAGTCTCTTAAGAAGAATTTTATAAGGCCTTTACAATAAATTTTAGAGATCTTGGCTCATGTGAAATCAATGTGTTTATATATTTCTTATGCTAGTTTCTGAATTATAATAGTCACCTATTTTAGATAAAAATCTAAATTGAGCATCTTTGCCATATACAGTACACAACTTTGCCAGATAATATTCAAGATGTTAGTACAGCCTCTCCTCACTTAGCGATGTACTCGTTTACTGACAACTCGAACTTATGATGGGCTCTCTGACCAGTATGCATACCTAAATAATGTATATTAGAGCTGATTTCTTGTATTCTGTTTACTACAATATACAGTACACCACTGTATAAACATTTAAAAATATACTAAAAATGTTATAAATGGTGAAAAGGTGACATTAAAACAATATCAAAGATGGTTGACACAAACCCACTACCATTATAGTATGTTCCTTGCTTAGCGACAAATTCTTTTACCAACATGGTCTTAGCAATGGAACACCATCGTTAAGTGAGGAGAAGCTGTATATCAAAAACTAAGATAAGTTGCTGACTAAATAAATATTTAAAAAATAACACCCATGGGCTTTTTTCTGAGATAAGCACCATACTTTTTTTGTATCACAATAATTTAAATACTATTTACAATTCTCTGGTATTAATAATCAAAACATGTTAAAAACAATACTACAGTGGTCCCTCGGTTTTCGTGCATCTCCAAACTCAAACATTTATGTAAGTGTATTTTCGTAAGTGCTGTTGCAAGTGTATTTTTGGGGGTCTGAAATAGACTAACCTACGTGACATTATTTCTTAAGGAAGTAAATTCGTTCAGTAATGGCACTTGAGCAGCATTCTGGAACGAATTTTCGGCAGAAACCTAGGGACCACTGTATACAGTAGGGTCCCACTTATACGGCAGGTTAGGTTCCAGGCTACTGCCGAAAAGCAGAACGCCATTTCTTCCCCTTATAAATGCATATAAATGCCAGACAACAAGTTTACACTAACTTATATTAAGTTAGTAATAGAATTAGGCATTAAAAAACACAATAAAAAGTAAAATACATACACAGTACATTCATTACTTACCTTAAAATATTTGTAGTCTTAATGTAGGGCGAGAGGTGAGTACTAGTATTTATTTGTAGGAAGTCAGATGTAGGAATGTACTCCTCAGGAAGGTTCCTTGATGCTGGTGAGGGGCTCTTGATCTAGGGAATTGGATCTGTGCTCCAGTTACCTGAATATCTTCCACATCCCCCCACAGGCACTGTATAATCCTACAGGTTTAGTATTATAATAATAATACCTTCATTATTATTATAATAATAATGAAGGTATGTAGTCTGCCTAGGCTACATACCTACACCTACCTACATCTTTACCTGCATACACAAATAACTTCATTTTATTAGTAATAATAAGAAGGTACCTGTCAGCATGTAGCACATACCTACCTACATAGCTACACAATATTCAATGTAGCCCAGAGCCTATTATTACCATCGACACACCATATTTACTGAGTTTAATAATTTCTAACAACTACCTTTAGATGCCAACATAAACAAATGGAGAAGTAATGAATAATTCATGCCGAGAATTGTAAACAAATCTCCTTGGGGAAGTGGAACAGAATTCTTTCTCCGTAAGCCATGTGTGTCGTAAGAGGCGACTAAAATGCAAGGAGCAAGGGGCTAGTAACCCCTTCTTCTGTATATATTACTAAATGTAAAAGGAGAAACTTCCGTTTTTCCTTTTGGGCCACCCCGCTTCAGTGGGAAACGGCCGACGTGTTGAAAGAAAGAAGAAAGAATTGTAAACAAAAGCGTTATTTATTAAGGAGAGTGACTGGGCCAATGCTGGACCAGAGAAAACATAACGATTTCCCTCCACCCACTACCACCCCTCCATAGCATATAAACAATAATAATAATAATAATAATATCTTTATTTACTACAAGTACATGTACATGGTATACAGGTGTAGCTGACATCAATGACATACTACTAGTATATAGAAAGCAACTTGTTATGCTGAGCATTTTGGGCAAATTAGGTCAGTTTTGTCCAAGGATGCGACCCACACCAGTCGACTAACACCCAGGTACCCATTTAAACTGATGGGTGAACAGGGACAGTATGTGTCTTATGGAAACACGTCCCTAATGTTTTCCAGCTGTACCGGAGGAAATTGAACCCCAGACCTCAGTGTGTGAGCTGAGTGTGCTATGTAACGCTATTCTTATATAATTTTGAAGAAAATATCATAGATGGATTAATGAAAATGTCTATATTAGAGGTAAGACAGAGAGTAGGATTGCAGATGAGCAAGGAGGCTTTAGAGTGGGTAGGGGATGTGTAGATCAAGTGTTTACATTGAAGCATATATGTGAACAGTAATTAGATAAAGGTAGGGAAGTTTTCATTGCATTTATGGATTTAGAAAAGGCATATGATAGAGTGGATAGGGGAGCAATGTGGCAAATGTTGCAAGTGTATGGAATAGGTAGTAAGTTAATGAATGCTGTAAAGTTTTTATGAGGATAGCGAGGCGCAGGTTAGGGTGTGTAGGAGAGAGGAAGATTACTTCCTGGTAAAAGTAGGTCTTAGACAAGGATGTGTAATGTCACCATGGTTGTTTAATATATTTATTGATGGGGTTGTAAAAGAAGTAAATGCTAGGGTGTTGGGGAGAGGGGTGGGATTAAATTATGGGGAATCAAATGCAAAATGGGAGTTGACACAAGTTACTTTTTGCTGATGATACTGTGCTTATGGGAGATTCTAAAGAAAAGGTGCAAAGGTTTAAGGACGAGTTTGGGTTGGGAGGATGTGTAAAGGTAGAAAGTTGAAAGTGAACATAGATAAGAGTAAGGTGATGAGGGTATCAACGATTTAAATAAAGAAAAATTGGATATCACACTGGAGAGGGATTATGGAAGAAGTGAATGTTTTCAGATATTTGGGAGTTGACTTCTCAGCGGATGGGTTTATGAAGGATGAGGTTAACCATAGAACTGATGAAAGGAAAAAAGGTGAGTGGTGCATTGAGGTATCTGTGGAGACAAAAAACGTTATCCATGGAGGCAAAGAAGGGAATGTACGAAAGTATAGTGGTACCAACACTCTTTTATGGGTGTGAAGCATGGGTTGCAAATGCTGCAGCGAGGAGGCGGCTGGAGGCAGTGGAGATGTCCTGTCTAAGGGCAATGTGTGGTGAAAATATTATGCAGAAAATTTGGAGTGTGGAAATTAGGAGAATGTGTGGAGTTACTAAAAGTATTTGTCAGAGGGCTGAAGAGGGTTGTTGAGGTGGTTTGGTCATTTAGAGAGAATGGATCAAAGTAGAATGACTTGGAGAGCGTATAAATCTGTAGGGAAGGAAGGAGGGGTAGGGGTCGTCCTAGAAAAGGTTGGGGGGAAGGGGTAAAGGAGGTTTTGTGGGCGAGGGCTTGGACTTCCAGCAAGCATGTGTGAGCGTGTTAGATAGGGTGAATGGAGACGAATGGTTTTGGGACATGACGATCTGTTGGAGTGTGAGCAGGGTAACATTTTGTGAAGGGATTCAGGAAACCAGTTAATTGATTTAGTTGGACTTGAGTCCTGAAATGGGAAGTACAATGCCTGCACTTTAAAGGAGGGTCTGAGGTAGTGAGAGCTGGGAGGGATTTTTCTCAGCTGTCGTATCTGAGCTCCTCTGCAAAGACAGTGATTATGTATGAGTGTGGTGAAAGTGTTGAATGATGATGAAAGTATTTTCTTTTTGGGATTTTCTTTCTTTTGGGTCACCCTGCCTCGGTGGGAGACGGCCGACTTGTTGAAAAAAAAAAAAAAAAAAAATGTTTGCATAGTGTGACCTAAGTGTAAGTAGAAGTAACAAGACGTACCTGAAATCTTGCATGTTTATGAGACAGAAAAAAGACACCAGCAATCCTACCATCATGTAAAACAGTTTCAGGTTTCTGTTTCACCTTCACCTGGCAGGATGGTAGTACCTCCCTGGGTGGTTGCTGTCTACCAACCTACTACCTACTACCTACTACCACTTAGGTACAGGTACACATAAGTATTATTATCAGAGTCTACCTGGAGGGCATTCCGGGGATCGACGTCCCCGCGGCCCAGTCTATGACCAGGCCTCCTGGTGGATCAGGGCCTGATCAATGAGGATGTTACTGCTGGCTGCACGTAGTCCAACGTACGAACCACAGCCCGGCTGATCTGGCACTGACTTTAGGTATCTGTCCAGCTCCCTCTTGAAGGCAACCAGAGGTGTACTGGTAATGCCCGTTATGGCTGGTGGGAGGCTGTAGAACAGTCTTGAGCCCTGGACACTTATTGTGTTTTCTCTTAGTGTACCAGTGGCGCCCCTACTTTTCACTGGGGGTACGTTGCACTGTCTGCCAAGTCTTTTGCTTTCGTATGGAGTGATTTTTGTGTGCATATTAGGGACCAGTCCCTCCAGAATCTTCCAGGTGTAGATTATGATATATCTCTCTCGCCTGCGCACCAGTGAATATAAGTCTAGTGCTTCCAGGCGTACATATAAAATATGCAATAACTTTAAAACACTTGAAATTTTGGAAAGTTTCCAGACATAATAGAGATGTGCTCACGGAGAATGTAAACAAACCGGGTGGGGCATGCCATATTAGAAAGACAGCTCGTTGTATAGAGTTTTGGTCATAATTTGAAATCGCCGTATTAGCGGAATGCCGTAAAGCAAGGCCCTACTGTATAGTATTATTTTCCATTATCAATATTATTATTATTTTAGTTTAAGCACTAAATCCATGTGTCAAGTTAGAAGTGAAAGAGATAATAGGGAGGAAGAAGCAGGCAAAAGAAAGGAGGACAGATATGCTAAGTAAATAGTATAGCAAAATGGAGGCAGAGTCTACATTAGGAGCATAACTGTCTTACATGAGCAGTAGTGGTGGTGGCAGTAATGGAGAGATGTCTCAGTGGTAGCGGCAAATGTACTAGTCATAGTGGCAGTGCATACTAAAATAACATTTATGGGGATTTTAGTGGTGCCTAATGTTCTTAGGTTTGGCACAAGACCTCTAAATTCAAAGCTAACCACAGAATTCATTCATTGGTATTCCCACTTTTAAATCTCCCTTTTCTCAACTCATTAATGTCAATATTAACCAGGTTTAAGGGATAATTATAAAATATATGTGCTCTCTTAATCACAAAATGAATCCAAATCTGAAAAAAAAACTTATTAGGTGTACATAAACTTTTATTCACTGCCTCTAAACTTATGACACCTCTAAGAACATAACCCTTGTGAATTTGGGAATTTGAATGCTGCTGAGTAACTAAAATATCAAATGCATGCTGGCATAGTGTGACTCAGACTAAAGCTAAGACCTGCTTGCAAATAAATAACTTCTCTCATGGTAGTATATATTACTTATTAGAGCAACCAAAATTACATGATTAATGTTCATGTTATGAGAGAAGTGTTTCTCCAGTAGTTTATTTGGTGATGAAAATAAAATAAAGGAATTAATTAAAACTTTTTTTTTTATAAATTAAAAATATACCAGTACATAAATACTTTCTTTCTGTAAATATTCTAAGCAACACATGGCCACTTTGGAAACTAAGTTATAAACATGCATGCTACTCTGTCAAACAGGTTTGGTTTTAAAAATACAGTATTTTACAAACAATAAACTTTATATCACAACCAAATAGAGTACTGCCAACAATAGTTAAGAAAAAATGCATTTGCATAAAACACTTTTATTGGTAAAATGTTATGATCTTTTAACATATTTATTGAGTCATACAGTGGATACATACCATACATACATATATACTGGTAGGATGTGAGGGTGAGTGAAATTGTTGGAAAATGATGACTTGTGGGTCAGTGGCATACTACAGGAGGTACACTGGACAACTATGTTGAAAATCTGTCCATTTTCTAAATTGTGTGTTAACTTTATTGCCAAGAAGGGGCCTGTAGTATGGTGTGTGCTGGTGGCTTGGCAAATGGGAAGTTTATGTATGAAATATTCCAAGAGTAAGCTACGTACAGGTAGGTTACCATCATTCATATATGTGAAAATACCCTTGCTGGATAAGTTGATGATAATGATGACTGTGACAGACATATCTGTAGCTCTCTTGAAGCCTGTCATACCTATACAGTACACCAAACCACTGACACACATGATATCAAGAAGGACATTCTTGGAAATAAAACTGTGCAGGAATAAACATTATCCAGGAACCAGCCAGCATTTCAACATAATAGTTCAGTCTACCTCCTGTGGTACTCTACAGACCTACAATTCATCACCTCACCACCTCTCCTGCCAGTATACATTTGTACATATGTGTGCAATTTGTATTCTCTGTATGACTTGATAAAAGTCTTAGCAGGTCAAAACATTTTCTTGATAAATTATCTTTTTTGCAAAATGTCTTTTCTTAAACAGACCTTGAAGCACAATATATTAAAAATAATCTTAATTCTGCAACAGAAATACATTGAAACCTCAACTTAATGGACACTGATATAATGGATTTCTGTGGCAGGACAATATTTGGATACAGTAGGCAAAGTTCATTAAATTCAGAATTGTCCATTATAGTTACAAAATACAATCTAATCATTTGGATTCAATAGATAATCGGCATTAGCAGCCACCCCCCTTCCCCCATTCCTTATTAATCCATTAAATTGAGGGTTTATGTATAATGTACAGTATACAGTGTATTACACATGACTTTTATACAATGCCCTAGTTTGTCTCAATCCGAGTTTCTTTGGTTATTATAGTCTTAGTATATCAATGTAAATATCACAGCCATGAAAACTAACAGCTTCATTATGGTAATTCCCATATGGAAGAAATATAAAATTGGTTTAGGCATAAGCTTTCATGCCCTCAATATATAAAAATCTTAAGTACCTAAATCTCGAAAGGTACAGTAATACTTAATGAAACTTTAAGAATGAGAATGGCAATATGTAACAAAATATAATGGAGATGTGATTTATACATTTTCATATTGAAGAGAAAAACATAACTTACATAATTTAATCCCCTAAGGAATAAGCTTCAGAAAAGCTGTTGTTTTTAAATGTTAATTAAACTCTCCTTGATATATGAAAGATCGACCCAGAAAATAATTTTTCTATATCTTCTAATGGCACACCCCGAGTCTCGGGAAGCAGGAGGAAGAAAATCATAAAACCAAGTCCACCAAGCCCCATGTACAAGTAGAATGCACCTGGAAAGAAAAATACATTAAAGTATTACATCACACATATTAATAAAAAAAAAAGAGAGAGAGAACTGTTTTAACGTGGAACAGGCAACAAATTTGTAAAATGATTGAAGCTTCATTGTCTAAAAAATCATTGCACATGTAGCTCAAGGGCCAACAAAGGAGTCTGTTGTTGCTATAGGTTTTAAGACACTTGCAAGCAAAACAGTCAAATGACCAAAGCATTACTATGAGAGGGGGAAAAGAAAAATGGCACCATGTGGATGGAGATCTGCTATATTATCTCCACTTCCACTTGCTTCCCAGTTCATATATTTCTTTCTTACTGTCTGTGCCTTCCTAACTTTTGCTGCCAAAGACAGGGAAGAAAGCAGGTTTTGTGACTGTGGGGAAGATGGTCCTCTAAATCTAGGAGAGGAAACTTTACATCAAAGAGAGGTGCCTTGATACTGGTGATGGGGTCTTGATCCAAAGAATTGAAGTTACCCTCCCCTTCCTTGGAGGAAACCTGAATTACCTAGCAACTGTATAGCTCCTACAGGTTTATTGCACCTCAATGAATATAACAAAAATAATCAACACTACTGTTGGGGGACATTCCTTTCTTTATTTTCTTTTGCTCACCTATGAATGAATCAAAAGGTAGCAGTGAGTTAACTACTGTCAACAAACCGCGACCTACTGAAGAGGTGCCCAAAAAACCAAAGTTTCTCTTTTAACTTTGTAATGTATACTGGAAAAGGAGTTCTAGACACTGTTCGTCATTTATCACCTTTCTGACAGCATGACTACAAAGGGAAGAATTCTGTTCTACTTCCCCATGAAGATAAAAATAAGCAAGAACAGAGCTTCTTCAACAAAGTGAAAACCCGAGAGGGTGGCCAAATATACAAGTTGTTACCTCAGACTTTACGATATTTTCATTCAGAATACTGTTCAAGTCCTGTTCCAAACGATTTATCCCCTTAGAATGATATAAAATGATAGTCTTTCTAGATCCCCAAAATTACACTAAAAACGTTTAAAAAATAAACTTACAAAAAGGAGTTGGAGACATAACCCTGAGGTCGTGTACTGTATATGCTTGTACATGCAAGTGTAGTGTAACCCAAGTGTAAGTAGAAGTAGCAAAATGTACCTGAAATCTTCATGTTTATGAGACAGAAAAAGACACCAGCAATCCTACCATAATTTAAAACAATTACAGGCTTCCATTTTACACTCACTTGGCAGGACGGTAGTACCTCCCTGGGCGGTTGCTGTCTACCAACCTACTTCTTCTTTCAACAAATTGGGCATATCCCACCAAAGCAGGGTGGCCCAAAAAGAAAAACAAAAGTTTTCTCTTTTTAACTTTAGTAATGTATACAGGAGAAGGGGTTACTAGCCCTTTGTTCCGGCATTTTAGTCGACTCTTACGACACGCATGGCTTATGGAGGAAGAATTCTGTTCCACTTCCCCATGGAGATAAGAGGAAATAAGAACAAGAACTAGTAAGAAATAGAAACCCAGAGGGTGTCATACAGTGGACCCCGAGTTTGTAAAACTTCACCCGAATCTGCTCAAGTGCCTCAATTACCCTAAGGAAAATTTCCGTAGGTTGTCTATTCAGACCCCAAATACACTCACAAGAACTTACAAAATTATACACATAATGCGATTTCGGTATTCTAACGAGGTCCTGTATATGCTTGTACATGAATGTGTTGTGTGACCTAAGTGTAAGTAGAAGTAACAAGACATACCTGAAATCTTGCATGCTTATGAGACAGAAAAAAGACACCAGCAATCCTTTTTTCTTCTTTCAACACGTAGGCCGTTTCCCACCGAAGCGGGGTGGCCCAAAAGGAAAAACGAAAGTTTCTCCTTTTACATTTAGTAATATATACAGAAGGGGTTACTAGCCTCTTGCTCCTGGCATTTTAGTCGCCTCTTACGACACGCTTGGCTTATGGAGGAAGAATTCTGTTCCACTTCCCCATGGAGATAAGAGGAAATAAGAACAAGAACTAGTAAGAAAATAGAAGAAAACTCAGAGGGGTGTGCATATATATGCTTGTACATGAATGTGTAGTGTGACCTAAGTGTAAGTAGAAGTAACAAGACATACAGTGGACCCCTGCCTAACGAACGCTCCATATAGCGAACAAATCGCATAACGAACGCTTTTTTCGCAAAATATTTTTCTCACGTAGTGAACATTTACTCATGAAGCGAACTGTACCAGACCTGTCCGCCTGCCCCACACTTGCGCGGTTAGGCGGCAGACGCCAGTCTAGCATTGTTTACACTTGAGAGAACATTACCCAGCACGCTCTTTCAAACATTCACAATACGTACTATTATTGTGTTTATTGTTGGTTAAGTGATTGTCACAGTGAAATAAGTCACCATGAGTCCAAAGAAGCTTCTTAGTGGCACCCCTGTGGTAAAGAAAGTGAGGACCACCATTGAACTGAAGAAAGAGATTGTAGAAAAATATGAGAGTGGCATACGTGTGAGTGAGCTTGCCAGGATGTACAAGAAAAACAAATCTAGTATCGGCACTATCCTGGCAAAGAGAAATGAGATCAAGGAAGCTAATGTTGCAAAAGGGGTTGATATGTTAACGAAAAAGAGATCGAAAACAGTGGATGAGGTTGAGAAGTTGTTGATGGTGTGGATAAACAATAAACAATTAGCAGGTGATAGTATTTCCACGGCGATACTTTGTGAAAAGGCAAGGAAGTTGCACGCAGATCTTGTCAAGACAATGCCTGGAACCAGTGCTGAGGAGAATGATTTTAAAGCCAGCAGAGGCTGATTTGAGAGGTTTAAGAAATGTAGTGGCATACACAGTGTTGTGAGACATGGTGAGGCAGCCAGCTCAGACAAACGTGCAGCTGAAAAGTTTGTGAGTGAATTTAAGGGGTTCGTAGAGGCTGAAGAATTCCTCCCCCAACAAGTGTTTAATTGTGATGAAACAGGCCTGTTTTGGAAGAAAATGCCCAACAGGACCTTCATTACTCAGGAGGAAAAGGCACTGCCAGGACACAAGCCTATAAAAGACAGGCTAACTCTTATGATGTGTGCCAATGCCAGTGGTGATTTTAAAGTGAAGCCTTTACTAGTGTATTACGCAGAAAATCCCAGAGCCTTCAAGAAACACAATGTTAACAGGAATTATTTGTGTGTGCATTGGAAGGCTAACACTAATGCATGGGTCACTAAGGACTTTTTCATGGAATGGTTGACTGGAGTGTTTGGCCCTAGTGTGAAGAAATACCTCCTGGAAAAGAAATTGCCAATCAAGTGCCTGCTGGTACTGGACAATGCTCCTGCTCATCCTCGCAACTTGCAAGAGTTGTTGTCTGACAACTTCAATTTCATCAGAGTGAAGTTCTTGCCTCCTAACACCACTCCTCTCATCCAGCCCATGGACCAGCAGGTCATTGCAAACTTCAAGAAACTGTACACCAAAGCAGTGTTTCAGAAGTGCTTTGATGTGACCTCAGACACTGCATTGACCCTAAGAGAGTTCTGGAAAGATCACTTCAATATCGTGCATTACATAGGCCTTATAGGTAAGGCTTGGGAGGAGTGACTTCAGGACTTTGAACTCTGCTTGGAGACCACTGTGGCCAGATTGTGTTGAAAAGAGTGATTTTGAAGGATTCGAGGCTGACCCTGACGACCCTGTGCCTGTTGTGGAAGATATTGTGGCATTGGGGAACAGCCTGGGGTTGGAGGTGAGTGGTAAGGATGTGGAAGAGTTGGTGGAGGAGCACAGGGTAGAGCTAACAACTGAAGAGCTGCAAGAGCTGGAACTGGAACAGCATCAGACCAGAGCTGAGGTTATTGCTTCACATGAGGAGGAAGAGAGAGTGAAGGAGGTGCCTTCTTCAGAGATTAAGGAAATGTGTTCTATGTGGAGTAGGTTGCAGACATTTGTTGAAAAACACCACCCTGAGCAAACTGAAATGAGCCATCTGTGCAACTACTTCAGCCATGTTGCACCTCAGGAAAATATTAGAGTCGCCAGAAACAGAGGACTGTGGACAGTTATTTCACGAGGCAGGGATCCAGTAACTCTCAAGCTGGTCCTAGTGGCATTAAAAGAAAAAGAAGGGAAGTAACCCCAGATAAGGACTTGTTACCTGAAGTCTTTATGGAGGGGGATTCCTCTTCCAAACACTAACACACTCCCCATGTCATCCTCCCTATCTTCCAGATGCCTGCAACTCTCTTCAATAAAGGTAAGTAAATGTTATTTATTAATCTTTTTTATTATTTAGTATTAAAATGTATTTTTTGTGAATATTTTTGGATGTCTGGAACGGATTACAGTGGTCCCCGCCTAACAAGCACCCGGAAATCATACAATTATGTAAGTATAATATTGTAAGTGCTTGTGGAAGTGTCTTTTTGGAGGTCTGAAATAGACTAACCTACGTGACATTATTTCTTAAGGAAGTAAATTCGTTCAGTAATGGCACTTGAGCAGGCTTCTGGAATGAATTTTGCTCGTTAGTCGGGGACCATTGTAATTGTATTTACATTATGTATTTGTTATGGGAAATAAGGTTTCGAACTACGAACTTTTCGTGTTAAGAACTAGCTCCTGGAACGGATTAAGTTCATTAGTTGAGGGACCACTGTACCTGAAATCTTGCATGGTTATGAGACAGAAAAAAGACACCAGCAATCCTACCATCATGTAAAACAATTACAGGCTTTCGTTTTACACTCACTTGGCAGGACGGTAGTACCTCCCTGGGCGGATGCTGTCTACCAACCTACTACCTACCAGTAAGTTAACTGATAGGGAGTAATTTATTGAGGATCCATGGCTGAGGTCAGCAGAGATTGGAAGACCCTTCAGTAGGCACCTCTGCGGACATAACTCTCGGAAAAAGGCATGATGGCTTTAACACAGATGTACTCTAGAAACAACATTAGTATATGGCAAATTGGTTGCTACAAGGGTGAATACATTCTTTTTTTAGTTCAATACCTTGCTAACAAAAGTACTTCTTCAGTCCAAAACAAGATGATGTTTTTCTTGATACGTAACATAATTAACAGAGAAACCAGTATTGGCTAAACAAAAGATGTAGGTAATATTACACTTCTTGTGAGTGAGAATAATACAGTAGATTTTAGTCACCAAGTCTTTATATGTTCTACAATAATAGCTCTGCAAGTAAAATACATACTAAAGCATAGAAAGGAAAATCCATTGTGATGTACAATAATACTGTACAAGCTAAAAATACTATTAACAGGAAATATGCCAGTACTGAAAAGCTTTTAGAAACAATTTTATATTAAGGTTTTATTACTAGACATACCATGCTTGAGTAGAACTTCTGTGAGTGTGAGAAAAGTGAGAGACACCAGAAGGTTTGAAGCCCAGTTGACAGCTGTGGTAATACTGACACAGGTTGATCGAGCCCACCCAGGGTAAATTTCACTATTGATGGTCCATGGCATTGGTCCCATACCTGATAGTGCAAGATCACATGTAAACAGTGATTAAAAGGTGAAAGTTTTAGAAAAATATTCATAGCAAATTGCAGAAAATTTATGGTAAGATCAAGAAAAATGCTTCAAGAGAAAAAAGAGCTGTCAACATGTTGATAGGTAGAACATGTGTCTTGGGATAAGAAGGAAGAGGATTGAGCCTCCACTGCTCCTTGCACTAAATAGTCCACATGGGTTTAGCTCATAAATAAATTAGAATTAGAATCAAGCAGCAAAGGACTCACCTGGAGAGAAACACAAGAGGTAGAGGGCAAGTCCCATCAAGGAGACCCATGCATATGCGAAGGCACCAATCATAAGCGAAGGTCACGGTGCCAGAGTCTAGCAGTGAAGAATTTGCACACAGTCCTGATGCACTCATCTGGAGGTAATAAGTAGAAAGCTATGGAGCAATAAATACAATAACACTGACTTTCCTCTATGGTACATAAACCCACCCAGCACTTCTTTTCTCCTGATGTTAACACTCACATGGGTTTAGCATTTTCTGAATATTATAAAAATAATATTAATACTAATAATAAATAAGGCAGGGTAGGGGTAGTTTTATGGAAGAATGGAGGGAGGGGATAAAGGAGGTTTGTGTGCAAGGGGCTTGGACATACAGCAGGTATGTGTGAGTGTGTTAGACAGGAGTGAGTGGAGATGAATAGTTTTGGGACTTGACATGCTGTTGGAGTGTCAGCAGGGAAATATTTTGTGAAGGGTCACCCTGCCTCGGTGGGAAACAGCCATCATATAAAAAACAAAATTAGGAAAACCAGTTAGCTGGACTTAAGAGCTGGAGGTGGGAAGTACAGGAGGGGTTTGGGATATCTGCTGTTTAGAATAACATCTAGATTGCTATATATGAGTGCCTCTGGCAAGACAGTGGTAGTGTGACTGATGGTGAAAGTGTTTCTTTTTTGAGTCACCCTGCCTTGGTGGGAGCATGTCAAAAAAAAAGAAATAAAAAGGCACAATATCATGACTAGAACAATACATAAATAACCCACACATAGGAGACTGAAACTTATGACCTGGACCATTAACTAGTCACATGAGTTAATGGTCCACGTCAGACTGAAACGTTGTCGTAAGTTTTATTCGCCCATATGCGGATTATCTGTGTATATACATGAGGGGAAGAGCAGGGATAGGTGTAGTATAACAAGAGGAGGAAATAGTATTAAAGTGGTAGTAGTAGAAAAAATAGTGAAACTGTGAGTGAGGTGACAAGAATGTAGCAGTAGTAGTAGTGGTGGTGAAAAACAGAGATAGCAGCAGTAGTAATAGTAGTAGAAGTAATAGTGGAGGTAGTCTAAGAACAAGAGAAAAGAGGAGCATTGCAGGAGAGCTAATGGCACACGAGGGTAGGACCAAATCCCAGTGGGACAAAACCCTTATGACAGAACCCATCTAGGCAGAAGACAGGATAGGCAAAGAAAATATAGGAATAGAGAAGAGGTAAGGAGAGGAGGAGATAACGATTACGTCAAGTCACAAGTGTTGTGACGTTGGGAGCATTTGACATTTTAATGAGAAAGGAAGGCATCTACAGAGACAAAGCCAAGACTAAAATTTATATTAGGAAAGTTGTGTATAAGAAATGCTTCAACAAGATGGCAACTGTGAAGGCTAGAAGAAAGGTAGGCAGTTTTGGCAGAGGACCAGTTAATAAGATGACTGTCATCTCTAACATGACAGAAAAATGCATTGTTAGTGCCGGCAAGGCTAATGCTTCTTTTGCATTCTTTAAAGTCTGTGAGAAAGACAGTGGCCAGTTTCTCTAAACTATTGGAAAGGCCAAGAGGAGCAGGAAATAGAGTAGGCTCTAGAACCATCAGTGGCAGGAGGAGAGGTACAAACTAGATTAATACAAAGGGTATTAGTTTGGCTAAAAGTAAGTTTGAGGTCTAAGGAATGGAGGGTATTGTTAAGATTTGGTAAACTAGATCTTCCATAATAAACAAATTTACAGAAAAGAAAGCTTTAAAGATGCTAAGTGCCAAGTGTAGTACATAACTGGCAAGTGGTAATTCAACAGATTTGTCATCCTCAAAAATAATAAAATACAGAATAATCAGTAGAAAAGAGGAAAGATATTCATAATACCTTCAGTAACAAATCTCATAGCCAGGATAAAAAAATGGTCAATTTATATTGAAATATGAAAACTTCATTACCACAAAATTAATACTATACTATAATAAAAACCTGAAGGTTTGCAAATCAATGCAGATCTGTAATCTTTTTCTTTTAATATAATACATACATCTTTGAACTTCCATACCTCATTGTAGGATGTATGATTAGCAGCAAGACAGAAAGAGTCAGTGGTGTTGAAGTCGTCATCTAGAAAGCAGAAACCACAGGCAGATTTGCTGGTACACACCACAACTGCCAACATAAGAGGTGCACATGAAAGCTATGATAAAACACATTATATATTATTGTTAATATATAATAGTTTTAGTATGTCCGTAAGGGTTTTCCAATAAAAATGTATAAAGATAAGTAATCCTAGAACTGAATCAACATCCTGTATTTTTAAGGGGACTTTATAGGAATGACTGTACATACTCAAAATGTAATTACAGCACCCATTTTTAGCTACAGAAAGAAATCTAAGCTCATGGTATGCTGTCTTTACTACAGCCTCTCTTCACTTAACGACGGAGTTCCGTTCCTAAGACCTCATTGGTAAACGATTGCGTGCTAAGAGGAGCGTACTATAATGGTAGTGGGTTTGTGTCAACCATCTTTGATATTGTTTTAATGTCATCTATGCACCATTTATAATATTTCTGGTATATTTTTAATTTTTTTATACAGTAGTGTACTGCATATTGTAATAAACAGAGTATATAGGTATGTATATTGGTCAGAGAGCCCGTTATAAGTCTGAGTCGTCGGTAAACGAGTACATACATCGCTATGTGAGAAGCTATACAGTGGACCCCCGAGTATCGTAATTAATCCGTTCCAGGAGCTAGTACTTAACACAAAGTTTTCGAAATTCGAACCATTATTTCCCATAAGAAATAATGTAAATACAATTAATCCGTTCCACAAAAAAATATTCACATATAAAATAATTACAAACAATATATATATATACATTTACTTACCTTTATTGAAGAGTTGCAGGCATCTGGAAGATAGAGTAATGAGTAATGAAGGTCCTCTTGGGCATTTTCTTCCAAAACAGGCCTGTTTCATCACAATTAAACACTTGTTGGGGGAGGAATTCTTCAGCCTCTACGAAGGGAAATCCCCACTCCCTGCATGCCTGCTACACTCCTTGCATGCCTGCTACACTCCCTGCATGCCTGCTACACTCCCTGCATGTCTGCTACACTCCCTGCATGAAAGCTACACTCCCTGCATGAAAGCTACACTCCCTGCATGCCTGCTAAACTCCCTGCATGCCTGCTAAACTCCCTGCATGAATGCTAAACTCCCTGCATGAATGCTAAACTCCCTGCATGCCTGCTACACTCCCTGCATGCCTGCTACACTCCCTGCATGCCTGCTACACTCCCTGCATGTCTGCTACACTCCCTGCATGAAAGCTACACTCCCTGCATGCCTGCTAAACTCCTGCATCAATGCTAAACTTCCTGCAACAATGCTAAACTCCCTGCATGCCTGCTAAACTCCCTGCATGAATGCTAAACCCCTGCATGAATGCTAAACTCCCTGCAACAATGCTAAACTCCCTGCATGCCTGCTAAACTCCCTGCATGAATGCTAAACTCCCTGCATGAATGCTAAACTCCCTGCATGAATGCTACCCTCCCTGCATGCCTGCTAAACTCCCTGCATGCCTGCTAAACTCCCTGCATGCCCGCTACACTCCCTGCATGAATGCTAAACTCCCTGCATGCCTGCTACACTCCCTGCATGAATGCTACACTCCCTGCATGAATGCTAAACTCCCTGCATGAATTCTACACTCCCTGCATACCTGTTAAACTCCCTGCATGGCTGCTACACTCCCTGAATGAATGCTAAACTCCCTGCATGAATGCTAAACTCCCTGCATGAATGCTACACTCCCTGCATGCCTACTAAACTCCCTGCATGCCTGCTACACTCCCTGCATGAATGCTACACTCCCTGCATGAATGCTACACTCCCTCCATGAATGCTACCACAGGGGTGCCACTAGGAAGCTTCTTTGGACCCATGGTGACTTATTTCACAGTGACAATCACTAAAGCACCAAAAAAACACCAAATGTAGTGTGAATGTTTGAAAGAGCACGCTAGGTAATGTTCTCTCAATGGTAAACAATGCTTCACTGGCGGCGTCCTGCGTCCCGCGCAGGCGCGGAGCAGGCGGACAGGTCTAATACGTTATGAAACACGAGCGGTTTTACGATTCTCAAAATCGTAAAAAGCTTACGAAACACGATGTTTACGAAGTAAGAACCTTACGAAACTCGGGGGTCCACTGTATTTAATTTATTGTAAAAATTTTAAAGCTTCCAGTGGTTGTAAGACTTACTACCTTCTTTTGCATGCTATTCCACTGAAATACCACCATGAAGCAAAACTACAGTATATTGCTAAATAAATTACCATACTGTACAACTTACTTCTCAGCCTGGCAGATTGGATCAGTCTCTGGCATTGAGACTGTTGGACTGTGGATGTAAGCCATCTGGAAACTCAAAGCCAACACAAGTAAGGATACCAGTGTCCCAAACAGTGACCCTAATGTTAGCAGTCGACGACCCAGGCGCTCGACGAGATAAAGACCGATGAATGTGCCGAGAAAGTTCATTGATGATGTAGCTGCAGCTAGCCAAATAGCAAGAGTTTTATCTGTTACACCTGCCATTGTGATTATAGAAGCACTGTAATACCTGCATGATGGGAAATAAATGTAGTGAGACAATATGAACAAAAGTTATGCTAATTTTTATTAGAAATGTCTAAAAATAAAAACATTCATATTTACATAACAAACTTTAATTCTGACTAGTTTTGCTACTTTGCATTATTACAATTCGAAATGTAAAATTTGCAAACCTATTAAAACATCTTAATTATCTTTTATTAATGTACAAAATCAATAGAGAAGACAAAGAGAGCAAAATATTGTGCAGAACAATACTGTGCTTTTAGTAATGATGACCAAATGAAGTTCTTTGAGAGTTATCTTGGAAGGAATAGTACAAAAATACTAATTTGAGATCATTTTCTAAAGTGACAAAAAAGGCACAATACCGTGACTGGAACAATACACAAATAACTCGCTGAAGGAGGGGTGTTAATGTTGCAGTTTTATAACTGTAGTGTAAAGCACCCCTCTGGCAAGACAGTGATGGAGTGAATGATGAAAGTTTTTCTTTTTCGGGCCACCCTGCCTTGGTGGGAATCGGCCGATGTGTTAATAAAAAAAAATAATAAAAAAAAATGGAAGAGAGGAGTTTATGACAACGTTTCGGTCCGACTTGGACCATTTACAAAGTCACACTAACAAAAAGGAGAGAAAGTGGGAGTATATATAGGCCAGCAGACAGGGATGGGACAAGAGAGGTAGTAAAAAAGGAGGAAGAGAGGTAATAGTAGAGGTAGTAGTAGTATTAGTGGAGTCAGTCAAATACTAAGAAAGAGGAGCACTGAAATCTGGCTAGGGGCCCACAGACGGTAGGAGCAAGAACGAAGAAGGGGGAAAAAAATAAAGGACAAATACCCAAGGCAGAAGAAAGAAAACCCAAAGGTGAAAGAGGAAAGGGGAAAAGGGAGAAGGGGAAAAAAGAATCAGGTTAAGTCACGGGTGTTCTGAAGTTTAGAGCATTTTACAATGTACATACAGTGGACCTCCGAGTAATGAACACCCCAGAAATCGTACAATTATGTAAGTATAATATTGTAAGTGCTTGTGGAAGTGTATTTTTGGGGGCTGAAACAGACTAACCTACGTGACATTTTTCCTTAAGGGAGTAAATTCGTTCGGTAATGGCACTTGAGCAGGCTTCTGGAGTGAAGTTTTTACGTTACTCGGGGGTCCACTGTAATGTGAAAGGAAAGCATCTACAGAGAAAAAGCTAGGACTAAGATTCAAACAAGGAAAGTTGTGTATAAGGGAGGATTCAACCAGACAGCAAATGTAAAAGTTTGAAGTAGGGTAGACAGTTTTAGCAGAAGACCGGTCAATGGGATGACTGTGATCTCTGACATGACAGAAAAGAGCATTGTTGGTGTCGGCAAGCCTAACACTACTTTTGTGCTCTCTGAGTCGTTCAGAAAGAGAATGGCCAGTTTCTCCAAAGTACTGAAGAGGACAGGAGGAACAAGAAAAAGAGTAGACACCAGGAGCATCTATAGAGGGAGGACAGGTATAAACTAGATTAGTGCGAAGAGTGTTAGTCTGGCAAAAAGTAAGTTTGAGGTCTAAGGAACGGAGAGAGTTGTTGAGATTAGAAAGACTGGAAATGTAGGGAAGGCAGAGGAGGAGAGTTCCCAGGAGTAGAGAGTTTGGGAGAGAAGAAAGTCCGTTTAGCATGCGAGAAGGCAGAATCTATGAAATGTGAAGGGTAGCCAAGATGGGAAAATGAATTATGAAGAGTGGAAATTTCTGATTCAAGGAACTGAGGATCACAAATGCAGAGTACGGAGAAAGAGGGAGATAAGAACACTTTTCTTGACAGAGGAAGCATGTTAAGAAAAGTAGTGAATGTACATGCCACTGTGCATAGGCTTGGGTATTTGTCCTTTATTATTTTTTCCCTTCTGTGTTCTTGCTCTTACCCTCTGTGGGCCCCTAGCTAGATTTCAGTGCTCCTCTTTCTTAGTATATTTGACTGACTCCACTACTACTACTACCTCTCTTCCTCCTTTTCTACTACCTCTCTTGTCCCATCCCTGTCTGCTGGCTTATATATACTCCCTCCTCTCCTTTTTATTAGTGTGACTTTGTAAATGGTCCAAGTCGGACCATTTACAAACTCCTCTCTTCCATGTGCGGGTTATTTGTGTATTTTCTAAAGTGGTACAACTTTAATTATATGTAATGCAGTCTATGTAGCCTTGTACTGTTTCAATAATGTCATAATGTCATACAATAATCTCTATTTTATTCAGATTTCACCAAATTCTGAATACTGTACCAAAACATATACAGTGGTACCTTGAGGTACGATATTTTTTCGTTCGAGAATGCTGTTCAAGTGCCATTACCAAACGAATTTATCCCCATAAGGAATAATGTAAAATAGACTAGTCCTTTTACACCCCCAAAAATATACTTACAAAAGCATTTAAAAAAATAAACTTACATAAAAGGGCGATTTTGGGGACGATCGTAACTCGAGGTAACACTGTATATGTTCTGAATTAGAAATGATCTCTTGAGGTTCAGGAAAATCCAGTGTGAAAAATTTTCATTTCACTTCAGATTTTGAACAAGGCCAGCAATTTTTCTGAACAAGGGAATCCTTTCCTGAATTTTTTTTTACTATTATATTATTATTATACTCAGGGAGAAGTGCTGAATCTATAGGAGTTTTAGAAAGACTGAAAAACACAATGACATTTTATGGCATTACATTCAACTGCATTACCAATGGATCAACTAAACATGCCACTTCTTTAAGAAAGTTTGACATAAAAACTCTTTTTAAATTAAACAAATATAAAGAACTGATTGATGGTAAATGTGTTGTTATTTTTCACACACAAAAAAATGAAACATTTGCAATGAACACATTTTTCTTCTTTAAGTTATCCTTCCTTGGTGGGAAATTGTCAAAGTTCTCAAAAAAAAAAAAAAAAAAAAATGATACCGGCAAGGAACAATAAGAATCTATTGTTATCTGCCTCTGAAGCTCTGCTTCCCCTAAAAATTCATCTTTGAATGAGCAACCACAAGTAAAATCTTTTGGATTTTTTGGCACCATTTTAACTGTCTTCAGATGTTATAAGACCTTTGAAGGAACATAAGTAAAGTATTTTCTGTGTACACAAGCAAGATTGTGTAGAATGTGAAGAGCCTCAACAATCATGCAAATGGAGAAACAGAAGGAAACAAAGTAAACAGCAGAAAACATAACTAATAAGATGTATGAATAAGAAAATAATATACAATGAAAATAATGTTAAGTGAAGGAGTAATGTGGATGTGGGGCAAACTGGGGCAAGCCATTGGGTGGAGTTTCTGTTCTTTTGTTTTTCAACATGTTGTCAGCCATCTCCCACTGAGGCAGGGTGATCCAAAAAAGAAAGAAACACTTTCAACATCCTTCAACACTTTCACCACCATTCACACATAATCACTGTCTTTGCAGAGAAGCCCATATATGACAGTTTAGATGTCACTCCAAACAGCCAATATTCCAAACCCTTCCTTTAAAGTGCAGGCATTGTACTTCCCACCTTCAGGACTCAGGTCCAGCTAACCGGTTTCCCTGAATCCCTTCATAAAACATTATTCTGCTCACACTCCAACAGCTTGCCATGTCCCAAAAACCATTCGTCTCCATTCACTCCTATCCAACATGCTCATACATGCCTCTTTTACCCCCTCCCTCCATCCTTTTCTAAAATATGTATTAGCTATTAAATGACGAGTCAGAGTGGGGCTGGTTAAGGTTTCAAATAAAAAAAAATGTGTAGTAGTTACAGCAGTCAAGACAGTCACAAAAACCAACTTGGAAATTTGATTCCTCTTAGCTTAAAAGCCCAATAGTCTTGTCAATAATAAAATCACAAAACTACCAAGTATTTATAAACTAAAGAGTCTAAATTACCTGATAACCCATACATGTTGAGATAAAATGTCTGCTGTCTATACAGCATAGTTCATGTGATAAGAGAAGCAGGTTATTATTAAATTGAAAGAAAGCTCTAAACCCCATAAGAGTTATACAGCACCATACTGTAGAAGTGAGAGACAGGGTAGAGAGGAAGAGGTAGAGGTGCTGAGGAAAGGACATTGACAAAAAAGGAAATGGAGGTGAAAGATGCAGAACTTCTGTATTCCAGCATCCTTAACACAATACTAATTATAACAGACACCATGCACTGTTACGATAAGCAGTGAAAGACATCTTGTATCAAATACTTAGGCCTATGGAGTTGCTGTATACTTTGCATAGATTAGTAGGCTAATAACACTGTTACCAGTGAGTGAAAACTTCATAACTGTTTATTACTATTGCAGTAATTAGTGATGATCCACCTGAGCTTGCATTTTGGTCACACATGCCATTGTGGCTGGAATTATTTTGTGAAAAAAAAAAAAAAAAATCATTAGCAAGTTGAAGAAATATTTTATAGTCTTCCCATGGTTATAAAGTATTTTAACTGGAAATCTTAATAATTTTTCAAAACACTCTTTAAAATAGGAGTGAAGAGAAGTAGATCCAATAACTGTACTTACATGACAGTATTGATACCAGAGATCTGCTGGAAGAGCTGAAGAAGACAACCAAGCAGCAATGCACGACGTACAGGTCGTGACTTCAGTATTTGTCCTATTCCTCCCTGTACAATTTCAGATTAGTCTACTATATAATGCTCTGTGTCATGCTATTGCAGAAAAGATAAAATTATATTCACCAACTGTATATAAAATTATAACAGATAAAGAAATATTGATCTATTGACAATGAGAGATAGCTTACTTCATCAGAGGTGTCACAAGCAGCAGCTTTTATAGCACTCAACTCTGTGTCAAGGTCTGCACCTTCATATCGAAGCTTTCGTAGCACTCCGTACGCATCCTGTATCCTGTCAATTTCAGTTACATTAACAATTACAATACAAATTTGATGACTGCATGTTGATGCAACATTCTCTAATGGTATGTTGAATTTTATACAATATGTACTTCTATGGTGAGGAAGTGAGTGTGCATTAAGAAATATGGATGTGCACTAGAGGAGTGAGGAAAACAGTTGGAAATGTATTATGATAAAATGTACAGATGTCTTACCATTTTCACCCAATAAGTATAACTAATGCAGTACTGTATATCATTATTAGCAATATTGTATAAAAATATCAATATTTTATTGTGCAAGAAAAAATAGGCCAAACCATCACAATAACCCTTCTGCCTTCAAATCATCCTTTTCATACTACCAGTCTACTAATTTCTTTACTCCTTATTCTTAGCATAATATTCACACACACATGCTTGCTTTATTGCTACGGTGTCCAGAAAAGGAGTTCCCAAGTACAAGAATTTGTTATACAAAAATGGCCACCAGAGGGATATACTGTCAAATTATAGTGCCAAACAATTTTACTATGATACAGAAGTATTTAAAGTTTTAATGAAAAAAGAGTCTTAAGCTATCAAAAAGGACACTCCTACAGCAGGAAAAACTACAGGTACCCAGTTGGTGGAATTACAGTAAATAAAGTAAATAACTATACATTTTTTTTTTTCAACAAGTCGGCCGTCTCCCACCGAGGCAGGGTGACCCAAAAAGAAAGAAAATCCCCAAAAAGAAAATACTTTCATCATCATTCAACACTTTCACCATACTCATACATAATCACTGTCTTTGCAGAGGAGCTCAGATACGACAGCTGAGAATAGTCCCTCCCAGCTGTCACTATCCCAGACCCCTCCTTTAAAGTGCAAGCATTGTACTTCCCATTTCCAGGACTCAAGTCCAACTAAATCAATTAACTGGTTTCCCTGAATCCCTTCACAAAATGTTACCCTGCTCACACTCCAACAGATCGTCATGTCCCAAAAACCATTCGTCTCCATTCACTCATATCTAACACGCTCACACATGCTTGCTGGAAGTCCAAGCAACTCGCCCACAAAACCTCCTTTACCCCTTCCCTCCAACCTTTTCTAGGACGACCCCTACCCCACCTTCCTTCCCCTACAGATTTATACGCTCTCCAAGTCAATCTACTTTGATCCATTCTCTCTAAATGACCAAACCACCTCAACAACCCCTCTTCAGCCCTCTGACAAATACTTTTAGTAACTCCACACCTTCTAATTTCCACATTCCGAATTTTCTGCATAATATTTACACCACACATTGCCCTTAGACAGGACATCTCCACTGCCTCCAGCCTCCTCCTCGCTGCAGCATTTGCAACCCATGCTTCACCCCCATATAAGAGTGTTGGTACCACTATACTTTGACATTCCCTTCTTTGCCCCCATGGATAACGTTTTTTGTCTCCACAGATGCCTCAACGCACCACTCACCTTTTTTCCTTCATCAATTCTATGGTTAACCTCATCCTTCATAAAGCCATCCGCTGACACGTCAACTCCCAAATATTTGAAAACATTTACTTCTTCCATAATTTCTCTCTCCAATGTGATATCCAATTTTCCTTTATTTAAATCGTTTGATACCCTCATCTCCTTACTCTTATCTATGTTCACTTTTAACTTTCTACCTTTACACACTCCCAAACTTGTCCACTAACCTTTGCAACTTTTCTTTAGAATCTCCCATAAGCACAGTATCATCAGAAAAAAGTAACTGTGTCAACTCCCATTTTGCATTTAATTCTCCATAATTTAATCCCACCCCTCTCCCCAACACCCTAGCATTTACTTCTTTTACAACCCCATCTATAAATATATTAAACAACCATGGTGACATTACACATCCCTGTCTAAGACCTACTTTTACTGGGAAGTAATCTCCCTCTCTCCTACACACCCTAACCTGAGCCTCACTATCCTCATAAAAACTCTTTACAGCCTTCAGTAACTTACTACCTATTCCATACACTTGCAACATTTGCCACATTGCTCCCTATCCACTCTATCATATGCCTTTTCTAAATCCATAAATGCAATCAAAACTTCTCTACCTTTATCTAAATACTGTTCACATATATGCTTCACTGTAAACACTTGATCTACACATCCCCTACCCACTCTAAAGCCTCCTTGCTTATCTGCAATCCTACTCTCTGTCTTACCTCTAATTCTTTCAATAATAACCCTGCCATACACTTTACCTGGTATACTCAGTAAACTTATTCCCCTATAATTTTTACACTCTCTTTTATCCCCCTTCCCTTTATATAAAGGAACTATACATGCTCTCTGCCAATCCCTAGGTACCTTCCCCTCTCTCATACATTTATTAAACAAAAATACCAACCACTCCAGCACTATATCCCCCCCTGCTTTTAACATTTCTGTCATGATCCCGTCAGTTCCAGCTGCTTTACAACCCTTTCATTCTACGTAATGCCTCACGCACTACATACATATACGTATTATAAAAAATATATAGAAACTAAAATAGGTACTGTACTTTACTTAGCCCTACAAATAAGACATTCTACACTGCTATATTTCTGGTACTTTATTATTGTCCTGAACTGTTCTAATTCCCTGAGGTGACCATGACAGGAAACCTCCATGCAGCCCTATTTAAACACATTTTTTCTAGCTTCTTCTCTTCCTTGAATGGCTTCATGGAACATTTCCTCTCCTACTACCTTTGTATTGCCTCAGATGCTGGCTGCCTGCCCATCGCTTTAACCACATGTACCTCACTTTTGTAAGTTATCTTTTTACTCTCATCATCCACCATCCACTCAACATGACCAAGGTATCATAAATATTTTTCTTAAGCTTTTCATTTTATCTTTGGTTTCCTCCTCTATTCCTTAACTATTACTTGTATTAATTTCCTATTACAATAGCAATTTGATTTGCAGTAAATACTTCACATCTCCATGGGGAAGTGGAACAGAATTCTTCCTCGATAAGCCATGTGTGTCATAAGAGGTGACTATAATGCCGGGAGCAAGGGACTAATAGCTCCTTCTCCTGTATATATTACTAAATTTAAAAAGAGAATCTTTCATTTTTCTTTTTGGGCCACCCTGCCTTGGTGGGATACAGCCAGTTTGTTGAAAGAAGAAGAAATACTATATAGCACTGGGTACGATATATTTAAAAGGAATGCAATTCTGATGAATACAATCTGGTGTAAAGTACGTATGTACTTTATTTTGGGCAATTACTGCTTTCTCATCATTTTTTGAACTGCGCATTTGTTTCCTGAACTGTCCATTTTGACAACCTGAATTTTAGCAATATCAGTCACAATTAATGTTAATGTTGCAAAACCATATATACGTACAGTGCTGCACAATCCCTTCACATCCATAGCAGCATTTCTTTATTTTAGAATTCTTCTCAAGGATCTAGTCACTTGTCTTCCTTGTACTGCTTCCCTGTTTCTCCATCCACTGTTATATTGATCACACACATGCACAATTGTCTTTTAAATAACAAGTTATTAAATATTTAAAAAGCTTTATACATTATTATAAGACATAATGAAGACTGCCCCCACATTCTCAGTGGGTTAGAGCAAATCAATAAGTGAGAGAGGGCTGCAAGAGTTAGAGAAATACAGGAGCACAAAACTAAATTTAAAAAGTAAATTACATTTCTGTGTATGAACTCCTGGATAAATGTTGACAAATGGAAGAGCTACATATGAACATGAATTGAAAGAAAAATTCATGAGGATTTTAATATTTATTATTATATGAAGGGGAAGGTCTAAACCTTTAAGGGTTAGACACAACTGGGAAATGGGAGGGGTGAGGGGCAATCAAGTTTGATCTCAGGAAGAGAATAGTGCCAATCCTTGGATTAACAGCCCTTCACCAGCATCAAAGAATTCTTTTAAAGAGTAAAAAATATTTACTACAGAAATACAAGCAGGATATTGAAAGCAATGCCACTATATCTGGTATGTATAATACAATATGTATCTAGTATTTATGGTACCCCAGCAATGAACTTTAACAGTACTAAAATTCATGATTATATCACAATGTCTTTTTATGTTAGCTCATATAAGCTGCTTTCTTCCTCCATAAGCCATGCGTGTCATAAGGGGCGACTAAAATGCCGGGAGCAAGGGGCTACTTGTAATTATTACTAAATGTAAAAGGAGAAACTTTCGTTTTTCCTTTTGGGCCACCCTGCCTTGGTGGGAAATGGCCAACGTGTTGAAAGAAGAAAAAAATATTAGCTGCTAACTTCCCTTATCTGGAGGAACTT
Source organism: Cherax destructor (assembly GCA_009830355.1). Lineage (NCBI taxonomy): Eukaryota > Metazoa > Arthropoda > Malacostraca > Decapoda > Parastacidae > Cherax > Cherax destructor. The sequence continues at coordinate 1,047,794 of WNWK01000014.1, forward strand.
GGAAATTAAATCACAACTAACCTGCCTTGAGCAACCAGCCAACGAGGACTTTCAGGTAAGAAAGAAAAGCCTGCAAGCTGTACTACAGCTGGCAGCCCAGCAAGACCCAGCATGTACCTGTTGATGATGATGTGACTATATTAACCTTTTCAGGGTCCGTGCCGTAGTTCTACGGCTTTGAGTTCAGGGTCCAAACCGTAGTTCTACGTCATGAGCTCAGCTCACTCAGATAAGCTTTGAGCGGCAAATTTGGGCCTAGATATGAGAGAATACATCTATGTGGTAAGTGTGCACCACATAAAACAAATCCTGCAGCACACAGTGCATAATGAGAGAAAAAAACTGAAACCGCAATTTTCGATTAAAAGAGCAACTTTGCAGTGTTTTTTCGTATACTTTGTACAGTTGTATTTGCGATTTCTTGGTCTCATTTGATAGAATGGAAGATATATTACAGATATAGAAATGATTTCGATTGGTTTTAGTACTGCAAATGGCTTGAAACTGAGCTCAAAATAGCGGAAATGTTAAATTTTTGCCTATGTTCAAGAGTAAACAAATGACCTCACACGTCTAATTCGCGCCAGCTGGTGGGTCTAATATACGTTCACAAATGTGGTGATATTATTTGTACAATTATTACAATATTGCATAACAGTAAATCTTCCATTTTTTAGTTTGAATAAAAATTCATTATGTGAATAAAAAATCAAAATGGAATTCATTTATAAAGACTGAAAACGTAACTAATGAACAGAGGAAATAAAAGTTTAGTGCCAGGAATGCCTGCATTGTTAATTATGCACCCTATTTTGAAATTGGAATATTTTGAACTTTGAGTTAAATTGGCTAAATTACCAATTTACAACCACTTTATTTTGTAGTTGAAACAGTTGACTGGGCGATTTCTTGTGCTCAATCGATAGAATAGAAGTAATGCTAGTGAAATAGCTAAAAATTTGGTCGACTGGAATAATGCAATTGGCCTAAAATGGGAGTCAAAGTCGGCAAAATCGCTGATGCGTAAATATCGCTGACACATCAAAATTCGCGATACCATAATTTCAATTTTCAATCAAATTTCGTACTTTTTGTTTTATTACCTTCAGAAAAAGATTCTCTACCATTTCATAAGAAAAAATAAGAATTTTTTTTTTTAAATTCTTGGACACTGGTGCACCCCTTCCAAAAATGGCCTTGGACCCTGAAAGGGTAAAGGAAGTCTGATTAAAGCAACATATTAATTGTGCATACACATTCACTCCATATTTTATTTAGTGACTACTCTATTTAGTGTCTTAAGAACAGGATCTCTACAATTATGAATGAGGTCAATAAGAAATAACATTTAAAAACAATTGTTATATGAGTGTAGATCCACAGTTTTTCACAAGCGTAACACAACCAATCTATGTACTACTATATTTATAAGAAAATAGATTCCAATTTACAAGCAACTCATTAGTAGGTTGGAACACCATGAGCACAACTCATTCATAATATGGAGAAACAGGAAGTGTCTGAATCACTAATATATACAATGCTCTTTAATTTGCAAACAATATTTCAATTTGTCAGTTTTCAATTAATATTTAAAGGTTTTAATTATTATAAAATAAAACTATGTACGTACTTGTATAAATAATTTCTTAAACTATTACAGTACAGTGCTGCATAAGATAAGATTTCTTCGGATTTTTAACCCCGGAGGGTTAGCCACCCAGGATAACCCAAGAAAGTCAGTGCGTCATCGAGGACTGTCTGTCTTTTTTCCATTGGGGTCCTTAATCTTTTCCCCCAGGATGCAACCCACACCAGTCGACTAACAACCCAGGTACCTATTTGCTGCTAGGTGAACATGACAACAGGTGTAAGGAAACACGTCGAAATGTTTCCACCCACGGGCCCTCCGTGTGTGAAGCGAGAGCTCTAGCCACCAGACCACCGGTTTTGAACTTCGTTCAAAACACAATCAAGTGATAACTGGAATCACATGCAACAAAACATTTAGCAGTGTTATTCTTGTGTATGCATAATAAAGTTACCTCCATCCCTGAGGAACACTGGAAAATGCGCCACAAATTACGCTGGCAACAGCTTGTCCACCTGTGATGAACAATGTGTTGGTGACAGTAATACGCCCACGCAACTCCACTGGTGATGATTCACTTAAGTACACTGGTACAGACATTGAAGCAAAACCTGCCGAAATTTGCCAAAGAGCAAAACACAGCAAGTTAATAATTTTGTGTATGAAAGCCTGAATTTTCTAAATGTAATCTCCATAATAAAAATATAATAATCTTCATTTTCAGGCCATTACATCTACCAGTGAGTAATCACAATTGTTTGACTGATTTTGAGAGTGCAAACTGCTCCTTTATGTTGCTACATTCATGATGCAATAATATCAAATTTTAGTTACTTTTCTTTATATTATTTTCCTAGCCTGTTAATACTGAAGTGGTTTCCATGACTACTTATTTTATTGGAATGTCTTGATAACTTGCATCTAGTTTATATTGCATGTGCACACAACACAATGAAAAGAACAATAAAAATTACCACTGTTTATTAAAATATTTAATAACTAAAAGACAATAATCTTACCAATGCCAATACCAACAATAATTCTACCAATCAGAAGCATTATCTTGTCTTGTGCAGCCCCCATAACAACTGCTCCTACAGCAAACACTACACTGGCAGTCAGAATCACAGGGCGACGACCAAACTTATCTGAAATACCAATAGGATGATTTAGTAATTTTTTAAAAACTCTGGATGTCTCCCACTGAGGCAGGGTGACCTGACAAAGAAGAAAACACTTTCACTGTCACTTGATCACTGTCTTGCCAGAACAAAACTGACAGTGCAGTTCAGATGCCCCTCCAAACTGCATCATCCACACCCCTCATACAGAGTGCCGGCATTGTACTTCCCATCTCAAAGACTCAAGTTCTGCTAACCAGTTTCCCTTGAATCCCTTCATAAATTTTATTCTGCTCATACTCCAAAAGCACATCAAATCATAAAAACCACCTGCCTCCACTCACTCTTATCTAAAATGCTCACACAACCTGTTGGATGTCCAGTCCACTAGTACTCAAAACCTCTTTTACTACTTCTCTCCAACCCATGATTCACACCTATACAATAAGTGTTGGTGCATTTCCTGTTGGCTTCCATGGATAAAGTTTTTTGCTTCTACAGATGACTCAATGCCCACCCACCATTTTTACCCCTCTCGTCAACTCCATAATAAAATTAGTAGTACCTGGAGGCCATTCTGGGGGTCAATGCCCCCATTGCCTGGTCCCTGACCTTGCCTCCCAGTAAATCAGGGCCTGATCACCAGGCTGTTACTGCTGGCCACACACAATCAAACATATGAGTCACAGCCTAGTTGATCAGGCACTGACTTTAGGTATCTGTCCAGTTCCTCTTTTGTATGATGGGAGGCAGTTCAACAGTCTTGGGGCCCCTGAACATATATTTGCTTTCTTCTTCTTCTTGAAGCTTCTTCTTCTTCTTCTTCTTGGGGGTTGATAGTAACACTGACAGCGTATGATGTATCAAGCCCTGCTTTCCAGCTCCCAGAAAAGGAACTTCAACCAAAGTGGAAGGAAGTTGACTAATGCACCCTGAAGCCAGCAAGAATGTGCAGGCACAGGCCAGGATCTCCTGATGGTCTGGAGGGTCAAACTCTTCCCCACTGAGAAGGAGGTAGGGTCAAAGACTGTACCCCGAATGTATGCAAGGCTGTATGGAGGAGAATTCATGAAGAGTGGTAACAGGTGCACTACAGTAGGAAGTGTTCCACCGTCTCGGGCTGTGAGGGACACCACGGGCAGTACAGAGAGTCCATCATCCATAGGCAGTGCAGATGAGCTGCCAGTCGTGAATGTCCAACCCGGAGAAGAGTCAGTGCAACAGCTACTGAGCGATAGGGATAGCGAGTCCAAGGAATAGGGGCCGTTGAAAGATCGGACTGAGCTCAGTGCCAAAGAAGAGAGGGAGCATGCCAGATCCCTTAACATACTCATGGCACCCCTGCTTTTCATTGGGGGTATGTTGCACCATCTGCCTAGGCTTTTGATTATGTAGGGAGTGATTTCTGTGTGCAGATTTGGGACCAGTCCCTTTAAGATTTTCCAGGTGTAGATTGCAATGAATGTTTTATTATATTAAAAGTGAATTTATGGTGCATAAATTACAAAATATTGAAAGTGGCATTTAATAAATATTAAACATACTACAATTACCATGGTATTAAGCTACCTCAGTAGTTATGTAAAAATCTAGTTTTGGACAACTTGAGCTCAAATCTTCATATATCAGAAATGAATAATGTATTGCAACTAGTATATAAAAATTAAATGACTTAACTTTGCTGTGAAGAAACTGGAGCATGAAGTACTGGACATACACAATTTTTCACTTCATGATAGAGAGAAATTACTGTACGTACATATATAATTTGAAGGCACAGAAATGCAAAATTCTTTCATATCTACATTCACAGCTCTACTTCCTTTTATTTATAAATATATGCATTATGAGTGTTGCATAAATATCATGCAGAGAATTCGTAGTGTGGAAATTAGGAGGAGGAGTGGAGTTACTAAAAGTATTATTCAGAGGGTTCAGGAGGGGTTGTTGAGGTGGTTTGGTCATTTAAAGAGGATGGAGCAAAACAAGTTGACTTGGAGGGTGTATAAATCTGTAGTGGAGGGGAGGAGGAGTAGGGATTGTCCTAGGAAAGGATGGAGGGAGGGGGTAAAAGAGCTTTTGTATGCAAGGGGCCTAGACATGCAGCAGGCATGTGTGAGCGTGTTTGATAGGAATGAGCAGAGACGAATGGTTTTTGGGACCTGACAAGCTGTTGGAGTGTGAGCAGAGTAATATTTTGTGAAGGGATTCAAGGAAACCGGTTAGCCGGACTTGAGTCCTAGAGGTGGGAAGTACAACACTTGCACTTTAAAGAAGGGATTTGGGATACATTGGCTGTTTGGAGTGACATCTAATCTGTCATATCTGGGCTCCTCTGCAAAGACAGTGATTATGTGTGAATGATGGTGAGTGTTGAATGATGATGAAAGTGTTTCTTTCTTTTTGGGGTTACCCTGCCTCAGTGGGAGACAGCTGACGTGTTAAAATAAATAAATAAATAAATTTATATATACATACGTATATATATATATTTTACATCATGTGTACTGGTACATATGTAAAAAGGCTGAATACTGCAATAGAATAACTACAGTACAGGCTTTGGTAATTACCATACCAATTTGCAATTACATGTGTAAGTGTCCAAAATTAGAGTTGAATTTGCAGTGTACACATCCAAGATTGATGTCTCACCTGTAGCAGGCCCAGCAATCAGTGCCGAGAGCCAGGCTGCTGCAATAGTAGCAGAAACAATGACTTCATGCCATACTGTGCTCAACTTGAACTCTTCCCTGTTAACAACAACATTTTTAGTCATTCCAGAATAGATTATCATCATTCAGTAAGTAATCATTACTGTTCTGTCAATGCTACTCTTAAAGCATATTGGATACATTCACCAGTAATATGACAATGAAAAGGAGTACAAATTAGGTCTAATCTCCAAAGTAACAACCAAAAGATACAAGTTAAAATTGATCTGTTACTCAAATAGATTTAATGAAACAAAAGGGGACACAGAATTACATGAAAAGCACTCTCAAATCCTAGAACTGAATAAAATATAAAAAAATATTCCTCTCAGAGCAAATGACTTTTTCCATCTCAGTTTCATCAAGTCCTACCTTAATGACAAATACCAACATGTGACTATGAAATATATTTCATCAGATACCCTACTATAAACACTGGGTTACCACACAGCAGTTAAAGAGGTCACAGCAGTGACCTCTTTAAAATCAATGACCTACCAAATGTATTCTAAAAAAACAAACTAATGCTTTTCACATTTGGCACATCTGTAATCTTAAACGTGGATCAAGTTATTATAAGGAGCCCTTTACATTTTATCAATTCCTGCTTATGATTGACCTGAGTGAGTGTCAAGTGAAGCAGACTTATTTTCTCATAATTTCCTGCTACTTGTTCTTTACTGAATTAAACTGTACAAATATAAAAACATGTGTACAGTATAAATATACTGGGTTGAGTTTGTTGTGGATAGAGATGAGACTGTTTTGCAGTTATCATTACAGTAATGATCAATTCTGTAATCAACTGACTTTGTTCATTGTTTCTGAATCAATTGTCCCAGTGTAATTTGTCTCATAGTTCTGAAGAGTGTTAATTCCAGGGTTTTCCTTGTAAATCAGTATCAGTACTGTACTATATATGCCCAAGTACATTAAATTAAATAAATGGAACATTAAAATAGGATGCATTAAGCATAGGTAACTCTACAGCAGTAGTCAGCTGTGAATTGACTACAAATTTCACAAAGCATCTCTCTTACTTGGCAAATGTGAATTCTACTCTGTTGTCTGAAATCTAAATTGAAATTGGAATATCACTTTTATTAACATGTGAATTTCAGATGGCCTTACCTTTGATTAATATATACGTTTGATCAATTTCCAGAGACCAGTCAAATACTTTAAACTATGTACATATGAAAGTTCTAAAGATAAAGATTATGTATATTTAAGAGAGGTACAATATTTGGTTATTATACAGGTACATATTCAGGTTCATCTTACTTTTCCTATATGTATTCAACATACACTATGCTATATTTTCTTATAGGAAAAAAATTCCAAACTGCAATTATTTTTAGCATAAATGCAGTACTGTACATTATAAGAACACTTACCTAACAAGGATCATAGCACCTGACACAACACCAGTGTCATAGCCAAAGAGAAAGCCACCTATGGCACCAAAAACTGCCAACAGGTAAATTGCCTTGGGAAGAGTTATGTCTGCATCTTTGGTGGCACCTTCTCCCATGTCTTCCACTGCAATACCACAAAATTGGAACTTTATAATGGCTATTAAAATAAGACATTTTTAAATTAAGGGTTCTCTCTTTAGATAGGATTGGGATGACTGCATATTCTTGGACCGCAGGAAAGCATCTAACGAGACTACATTCAATTATTATTACAATCATAACTAAGCACTAAACCCACAAAGGTCATGAAGCATGCCCACACTCAAGAATGGGTGCAAGGAAGAGTTCTGCAGTAGCTTAAAAATAAAAAAAATTAAAAAACTGAAGAATATACAAGACATTAGGTCAGTGGGAGGTTTCAGAGTGGGGAAGGATAATGATTAGAGTTCCCAAGCAATCTGTATTTGAACCATTATTATGCTTAATACCATACATTAAGAACCCAGCAATGGGAATTGAATCCTACATACTGCTATTTACTGAAGATGTAGAGCAATGAAAAGAAAAAGAATGGGAGAAGAGACGGGCTACAGAAAGACTTGGACAGGCTGCAAGAGTGGACAAACAAGTGGCTACTAAAATTAGACCTTATCAAGTGTAAGGCCAGACAAACTGAAGAGGAAGTGAGAAATAACAAATATCTATCAAGGAGAGATATCTGAATGAGACCGGTCAACATTTCTCCTATTATAGCAGAAAGTTTCACACAAACTGCTCTTTGGAGTTGGTGTGAAGAGTACCATAGTTGTGAAGATTCTGGAGCACAGACAAGGAGGCTGGGGCTTATATAGGCGTCAGGTAGATAGGGACGGGTAGCAGACGAGGTCATAGTCACTGGTAGGCGGGATTCCCCAGCGGAAGTAGGTCATACCCAAAGGGATGGGTTAGTTGTATTAGTAGTTGTAGTAGCCGTGAAGAAGGTCATGTCGATGTTCTCTGAACCAAGATTCCATGATGTTGCAGTGACTATGCCCTCATCTGCTACCTATCCCTATCTCCAGAATCCAGAATCCAGAATCTCCACAACTACAGTGCTCTTCACATCAACTCCAAGGCTGAGGGACTGATTACCTCATCTTTTGTATATAGTTCTACTGTCTTGAAGTTATGTCCTAGAATCTGTATTGATAAAGCAACTGGAGGGCGAAACGTCTACAATAAAGATACCCAGATGTTGCACATGTGTCTTAACTTTCATCTTGTCAGTACTGTATACCTTTCTTGCACAACTTGTCAGACACTGCAACATCATGGAAGCTTGGTTCAGAGGACAACCTTTTCCTTTGGGTATGACCTACTTCCACTGGGGAATCCCGCCTACCAGTGACTACGCCCTCGTCTGCTACCCGTCCCTATCTACCTGACGCCTATATAAGCGCCAGCCTCCTTGTCTGTGCTCCAGAATCTCCACAACTACAGTGCTCTTCACACCAACTCCAAGGCTGAGGGACTGATTCCCATTCTTTTGTATATAGTTCTACTGTCTTGAAGTTATGTCCTGGAATCTGTATTGATAAAGCCACTGGATGGTGAAATGTTTACAATAAAGACACCCAGATGTTGCACATGTGTCTTAACTTTCATCTTGTCAGTATTGTATACCTTTCTTGCACAAGGTTGATACAGCTCAAAGAGAGATTCAAGAATTTCAATATAGAATTCTTTAGGGCTTTATACATGAATTATTTCAATTATATTTTGGAGAACTCTCCCATGATTTGGTTGGCAATGCTTTCGCCTCACACACTGAGTGTCCGTGGTTCAATTTCCAACAAGAGTGAAAGTGCTGGGCATGTTTCTTTACACCTGCTGTCCCTGTTCAACTAGCACTAAGTAGGTACCTGGGTGTTAGTGGACTGGTATGGGTCGCATCCTGGGGGACAGTAGAAATAAGACAAAAAGTTCTTGATGAGTTGATGCACTGACTTTATTATTATTAATAATAATAATAATAATAATAATAATAATAATAATAATAATAATAGTAATACATGTTTGTACAAAGGAATATAACAGTTTGGTGTACATGCCAAAAGCCCCTTTATATGCAAAGATTTTCGAGCAGACTAAAACTAACTTAAGAATAATAAGGCTAACCCTCCGGATTAAAACTCTGAACAAATCTTATTTTACTCAGCAACTCAAGGTGGTCTAAAGGTTTACAACTCAGCTAGTCCCTGAGCTGAGGTTCCTGAATGAGTAGACACTGAAGAAACAGACTCAAAGTATGCATCTTAGAAGAAAGATAATTATTATAATTATAATCATAACCAAGCGCTAAACCTGTTAAGGTAAAACACCAGAAGATAAGCATATTGTAAGTGATAATGTTGTACATGACACTCCAAGGATTTGATAAGGCAGATAAGGATACACTAAAATACTAGGCAGAGGTATGTTCAGACAAATACCTTAAAACACACATGAATCACAGAAATATTAGAAAATATGTTGTATAAAATGTTCTGTGTTGAGATTAAAAAAAAAGCTTAGTTAAATATACAAATGTTTTACTGGGTATAAATCTGTACAATGGTTTAGCTGGTACACAGGTGATTAAGATACACTTCTACAATATATAGTTTAAACCTATAATAACTAAGATTCGAGGAATATGACTATTTCCATCAGGGGTTTTCAAACTTGATATTGAGTAAGTTTATTTAGGTACAGGTACACATAAGTACAATTATCATACATAATGTAAATCACCCAGGATAACCCCCCAAAAATTCAGACAGTGACATTTCCACTGGGGTCCTCGAGATAATAATGATATTAAGGTTAATTACAGGTGACACATTATATTGTACCATCTCACCTGAATCATGAGCAAGAAGACATTCCCGGTCCTCCATAACTTCCCAGTGATGATAAACAACTCAAGCTGTAATATAATATAATTTGAAACGTGAAGTTTCAAGCTTCTGACGCTGATACTTCGTATTTTACTACAAACTTCTCCTGTGGAATATTATCTTCAGGGTGATATAATGTACATCACGAGGGAAACAAACTTATGTATATGATTCTGTTTAAATACTGACATAACCTGGATTGTATAATAATAATAATACAAATATATAAAAAAAACATGTGACCTTCATCATGAGAGGTACAACATGTTTCCATGGTGTGATATGTCAACATCAACAGACGTGCCAGACGTATAAAGTTTTCAAACTCCCCTATCCTCCACTCCACCCACAGTATGACTTCCACTATCCTCCACCCACAGTGTGGATTCCACTATCCTCCACCCAGTGTGACTCCCACTATCCTCCACCCACAGTGTGACTCCCACTATCCTCCAACCACAGTGTGACTTCCACTATCCTCCACCCACAGTGTGACTCCCACTATCCTCCACCCAGTGTGACTCCCACTATCCTCCGCCCACAGTGTGACTCTCACTATCCTCCACCCACAGTGTGACTCCCACTATCCTCCACCCACAGTGTGACTCCCACTGTCCTCCACCCACAGTGTGACTCCCACTGTCCTCCACTCAGTGTGACTCCCACTGTCCTCCACCCACAGTGTGACTCCCACTGTCCTCCACCCACAGTGTGACTCCCACTGTCCTCCACCCACAGTGTGACTCCCACTGTTCTCCACCCACAGTGTGACTCCCACTGTTCTCCACCCACAGTGTGACTCCCACTATCCTCCACCCACAGTGACTCCCACTATCCTCCGCCCAGTGTGATTCACTATCCTCCACCCACAGTGTGACTCCCACTATCCTCCACCCAGTGTGACTCCCACTGTCCTCCACCCACAGTGTGACTCCCACTGTCCTCCACTCACAGTGTGACTCCCACTGTCCTCCACCCACAGTGTGACTCCCACTATCCTCCACCCACAGTGACTCCCACTATCCTCCGCCCAGTGTGACTCACTATCCTCCACCCACAGTGTGACTCCCACTATCCTCCACCCACAGTGTGAATCCCACTGTCCTCCACCCACAGTGTGACTCCCACTGTCCTCCACTCACAGTGTGACTCCCACTGTCCTCCACCCACAGTGTGACTCCCACTGTCCTCCACCCACAGTGTGACTCCCACTGTCCTCCACCCACAGTGTGACTCCCACTGTCCTCCACCCACAGTGTGACTCCCACTGTCCTCCACCCACAGTGTGACTCCCACTGTTCTCCACCCACAGTGTGACTCCACTATCCTCCACCCACAGTGTGACTCCACTATCCTCCACCCAGTGTGACTCCCACTATCCTCCACCCAGTGTGACTCCACTATCCTCCACCCACAGCGTGACTCCACTATCCTCCACCCACAGTGACTCCCACTATCCTCCACCCACAGTGTGACTCCCACTGTCCTCCACCCACAGTGTGACTCCCACTGTTCTCCATCCACAGTGTGACTCCCACTATCCTCCACCCACAGTGTGACTCCCACTATCCTCCACCCAGTGTGACTCCCACTATCCTCCACCCAGTGTGACTCCCACTATCCTCCACCCACAGTGTGACTCCCACTATCCTCCACCCACAGTGTGACTCCCACTATCCTCCACCCACAGTGTGACTCCTACTATCCTCCACCCACAGTGACTCCCACTATCCTCCACCCACAGTGACTCCCACTATCCTCCACCCACAGTGTGACTCCCACTATCCTCCACCCAGTGTGACTCCCACTATCCTCCACCAAGTGTGACTCCCACTATCTCCATCCACAGTGTGACTCCCACTATCCTCCACCCACAGTGTAACTCCCATCCTCCACCCACAAATCTGGGGTGTGTGCTTGCTGCCTTTTTACTCTCAGACATCGTCTGCTGCTATGTAGCTGCCACACTCTTCGAGCCCCGTGGGGCAGGGTCAGTGGCAGGCCAAGGTGCCTAGCTTCTCCCTACGATTCCCCATGGGATTCGTAGGGAAAACTTGAGAAAATTAAAACTATATCGGAGTATAAAACAAATTCCAATCACACAACAGAGCGAAAAACTAATGTAAAAGACCTGGGAGTGATAATGTCAGAGGATCTCACTTTCAAAGACCACAACATTGTATCAATTGCATCTGCTAGAAAAATGACAGGATGAATAATGAGAACCTTCAAAACTAGGGATGCCAAGCCCCTGATGACACTCTTCAGGTCTCTTGTTCTATCTAGGCTGGAATATTGCTGCACACTAGCAGCACCTTTCAAGGCAGGTGAAATTGCTGACCTAGAAAATGTACAGAGAACTTTCACGGCACACATAACAGCGATAAAAAACCTCAATTACTGGAAACGCTTGAAGTTCCTCAAACTGTACTTCCAAGAATGCAGGCGGGAGAGATACATGATTATATATACAGTGGACCCCAGGTTTACGTTAGGCTCCAAACTCGAAAAATTATGTAAGTGTATTTTTGTAAGTGCTTTTGTAAGTGTATTTTTGAGGGTCTAAAAGGACTAATCTAATTTACAATATTCCTTATGGGAACAAATTCGTTTGGTAACGGTACTTGAACAGCATTCTGGAATGAATTAATAACGTAAACCGGGGGTCCACTGTACTTGAAAAATCCTAGAGGGATTAGTACCAAACTTGCACACGAAAATCACTCCCCATGAAAGCAAAAGACTCGGGAGATGATGCAACATCCTCCCAGTGAAAAGCAGGGGCGCCACTAGGATGATGAAAGACAACACAATAAGTGTGAGGGGCCCAAGACTGTTCAACTGCCTCCCAGCATACATAAGGGGAATTACCAATAAACCCCTGGCTGTCTTCAAGAAGGCACTGGACAGGCACCTAAAGTCAGTACTTGACCAGCCGGGCTGTGGTTCGTACGTCGGGTTGCGTGCGGCCAACAGTAACAGCCTGGTTGATCAGGCCCTTATCCACCATGAGGCCTGGTCACAGACTGGGCCATGGGGGTGTTGACCTCCAAAACCTTCTACAAGTATAAACATATAGTGCATTTTTTTTTTTTTTTGCAAATGAGATTTAAAAAAGAATAGTACATGTATTCCAAAAATTAACAGCATGTGGAAAGGCCTTCATGGTATGCCCTATTTAATTTTAGATTCCCTTTTCAGTCTCATTTTCACTCAGCCTATACAGAAGAGCTTTATAAGAAAGCGTATTTTTAACACGCTAGCCATCTCCCACCAAGGCAGGGCGACCCAAAAAGAAAAGAAACACTTTCACCATCATTCAACAAGCTGTAGATGGGTAATTATATAACTGTGCCATATTTGAAGCCCCAGCCTGAAGATTACAAGTTTCCTGGAACAAAAGTATTACTCATTATCAGTAATAATGAAACCATTTGATTAACCTACCTCAAGGGCACCTTAGCCAAGGAATTGGAGCTCCACTTTCCCTTCCTTGGATCAAACCAGATTACTTCTCATCCCCATGAGCTGAATGACTCTACAGGTTTAGTGTTTTCCCTACAATAATACTAATATCATCATTATTATGGGGGAGCGCTAAACATGTAGGGATTATACTATACCTGTGGGGGGGAGGGGAATGGAAGGCATTCAGGCTCAACTCAGGACTCTGGAGCTCAGATCCAATTTCCTAGATCAAGAGCCCTTCACCAGCAATAATAATAATAATAATAATAATAATCAGTAATAATAATTCTGGCCAACCTTATATATGTTGAGGGAAGCCTTGGCATTTGCTAGTTAAGTTTGGAACTTGGAAGAGTCTTCAGTACCATCATGACATTTCACTGGTCAAGGCTGTGATGGAGTGATCAAGTTACAAATCAATCATTCATTATCTTTGTCACTGATTACAAGAACCACTATGCAGAGAGGAACAGATAGGCTATAAATGCATGTTTATCTCTTTATCATAGCAGCAGATGTGAGCATGTTAGAAGTGAATGGAAGTAAATAGTTTTTGGGACTTGACAAGCATGTGTGAGCGTGTTAGATAGGAGTGAATGGAGACGAATGGTTTTTGGGACCTGACGAGCTGTTGGAGTGTGAGCAGGGTAATATTTTGTGAAGGGATTCAGGGAAACCATTTACATAATTGATTTAGTTGGACTTGAGTCCTGGAAATGGGAAGTACAATGCCTGCACTTTAAAGGAGGGGTCTGAGACTGACTTATTCTCAGCTGTCGTATCTGAGCCCCTCTGCAAAGACAGGGATTATGTATGAGTGAGGTGAAAGTGTTGAATGATGATGAAAGTATTTTCTTTTTGGGGATTTTCTTTCTTTTTGGGTCACCCTGCCTCGGTGGGAGACGGCCGACTTGTTGGAAAAAAAAAAAAATTGTGAAGGAATTCAGGGAATCTGGTTAGCCGGACTTGAATCCTGGAGGTAAAAAGTACAGTGCCTGGACTCTAAAGGAGGGGTTTGGGATATTTCTGTTTAGAAGGACATCTGGACTGTCAAACGTATCTGTGCTCCGTTTCTCTTTTGGGTTTCTGTGCCTCAGTGGGAGACAGCCAATGTGTTAAAAAAATAGTTATAAAAATTACCAATATATTCTATAAGATATTATATGGACCATGCTTCACACATTCACCCAACTTGTTCCTCAAAACTATGCCTCACGAGAGTAGATATGACTGATGTATGACGGTTACGGACCTGCCATCATAACACTTCTCTTTCAATATAGTATTCAGTCACCTTTTTTTAATAATTTTTATGGTTTTATAATATTGAATATAATACCTGAATGATAATTAATTCATATCTGCATTCATAAGTCTACTTTTATATAAATGTGCAGAAAGTACCAGCAATTAATTTTGCCAACCAATCACTATCATTGTTACAAGCTGCATTAATTCATTCATGAAAATAGTCTTCACTCCTAATTTTTCTACATCTGAGTTGCCAGATGTCACTTCTGCCCAGAAGTGTATATCTGTAAACATCTGTATATCTTTGTAAAGAATAATTCACTTATGTAATAATACTGTAGCTCATATCTACATAAACCTCTTAGACTTTTGTTACCCCAATATAAAATATTAGCGGATATATGACTAGTTGTACAGGGTACAAAAAAATATACTCTTACATATATATAATTTTTATCAGCAACACAACCTAAAAAAACAAGCACAGTGTGTAAATCTGAAATTTATTTCAGATGAATTCATATAAGGTGCAGTGGCTATTAGGGGTAATGTCAACATCTAGACTTTAAAAAAAGGCTCAAAACTCTTTGTGTACTGTATATAAAATTATATTTTCAAAATATTTTTACATATTTTGTATTATTCAATTCACAGATTAGTTTTAATTTCTCTGTCACAAATTTTTAGAGGTTGATACCACCCCCTAGTACTCCCAGTAGCTCACATGAAGACTGTACAATATGAATGATGCAGAGTTTAGGACAGTGTGTATGTACAAGATGAGATACATGCGGTGATGATCTTTGAAAACTTTGAAGGGTCACTCCAGATACTCATAAAACTAGTTATGGGCGTTTAGAATGGCAAAGCTGTTTCAAGCTACTTTTAGTTCATAAATAAAATAGATCAGGAAGCACATGAAATATTTTTTCATCTATAAAAGTTAAAAATCAATGATTAATGATGCATAGTGTATAGACCAACATTAAGATGGAAAATAAAATATGCTATACCAATACTAAATAAAGGCAGCATTAAAACAAAGCTTAGAGAATGACTAGATTTTAGATGCAATAATAACATGGACATAGATAATTTCTTATTCAATAAAAACTACTCTTACATTATCATGTGTTCTGCAAATTAACAGGTACAAATAACAATTCGGTCATACTTTGAGCTAAACAGCAGCAAATGAACCTGCATTTGCAGCCTACAATTTCATCTGATACTGGCAGCAGACTGTATCCCTATAATTATCAATTATCTGAAGGTCTTACAACCACCACAAGTGCTGCACATATAGTGAGTACACTGCTACCAATGCCATTCCAAAACATGTTTCATTATTCCTATAACTTCAAAATATTTCCTCATTTTGTAGTAACCCAACTCTAATGACCAGTGCACTTGCAACTCAAAAAATTTATGAAGCTTAATAATAATTACTTCTAAATTGTTTAAGGTGAGCCAACTAAAAACACAATCCTATTACTAAACACAAAATCTGAGAACATGTTTAAACATAAATTATTCTATTCAAGAGGAAGCTGTAAACTCAAAAGGGTCACACACTGCCTGACATAGCAGTAAAGCACTATTGCCATTAATGTACAGTACAGGGAAACTTTAACGGACAATGTGATTTTGAACCTGAAAGCTCCAATATTAGGTTCGGTAACAATGACTGAGGGCTATTATCCCATTAGTAAATAATTATAAATCACAGTAATTTCCAGCAGGTAATCAGGTTCGATCCTAGGAAGGGGAAAATAAGTCCAATTCCTTGTATCAAGAGGACCTCACTGACATCAAGGATTCACTTTATATACAGTCTCTCCTCACTTAAGACAGAGTTCCGTTCCTGAGACCACGTCGTTAAACGAATTCGTCGCTAAGTCAGGAGCATACTGTACTACGTATAATGGTAGTGAGTTTGTGTCAACCATCTTTGATATTGTTTTAATGTCACCTTTGCACCATTTATAACATTTCTGGTATATTTTTAAATGTTTATACAGTAGTGTACTGTATATTGAAATAAACAGAATAGAGAAATCAGCTCTAATATACATTACATGGGTATGAATACTAGTCAGAGAGCCCATCGTAAGTCCGAGGCGTCGGTAAATGAGTACGTCGCGAAGTGAGGAGAGGCTGTATATTTAAAGACAATAATGTAAAAATGCATTGTCACCCTCAACCAATAAGAGAATCCTGCATGACATGTCTTATAACATGGTATACAATACCAAGATGATAATGAATCTGATACATGTGCAACATCTGGGTATCTTGCACTTGTGACTAATTCATCATGACATGTGTTAGCAGTGAAAGTTGATGCTGGGTGGATGGGTGGGTGGGAGAGAGATAGGAGGAATCAACCACCTCTTCATATGACAAAAGCTGGAGAACTTCTGTTCAATGTAAAGTAATTTTTTTATACTTTTTCCTGTAGCTCTGAAGTCCACGCTGAAACTTCAGTTTGATTTTGATTATGCGCATCAACCTCTCGTAAAAGTTTCTACCATACCTCTACAAACGTACCTCCACATAGACTACCCAGTATTTTCAAACCCAATTTGTTTCAAAAGCTGCACAATATTCCTTTTATATGTCAAAATGTTTTATTGGAATCAGTGAAGTTGTGAAAAATTCATGTCACTTTTTAGTGCAGCATATGTTGTGGCCAATGTGACCTTCTATGAGTTATCGATGTTGTGAAAGACATCCATGATGCTACAAGAGACCTCATTTTAATGCTGGCTTGTCTGGCCAACTTCTCTCATGAATCAGGACATTGTTCCTGTTGTATAGTAAGTTTTAACTAAGGCTAAAATATTTTGATCCATTAAATGAATCAATGATACTGTGTACTTGGAAAAATAACTTGATTTTCTTATACACTGCTTTGATGCCACTGGCGTAAGAAATATAAATGATGATTGATACTAACAATGATGAAACTGACATAAGACAATTGTAAGTGTTGAAATTTAAATTAAAGTTCAAACATAAATCAATACTGGGTATCTTGAAAGACTGCAGTGCTGCTCATATAGGATTGGGTATCTTAAAAAAACAGGCTGCATGAAGCTACCCTGCTGAATAGTGGCAAATGGCTTTATGAATAAAAGTAAATAGTGAATTTTACATTAAAATGTTAATTACACCTATTAAAAATTCAATAAATGAAAATCAAAACATTAAAATTACAGACATTACCTAATACACAGAAAAATTTCATTAAAATGTGTAATATACTTATAGTCAATGGGGTCTTAAATTATAAAAACTATTCTTCAATTAAAGCTACATGCTAAACCATCTTAATCACTGACTAGAGTTGGGTTACACCCTTCTTTACATGCTAAAATTAACTAATATGGATATCAAGAAAGCTGAATGAAATAATAACATAATTTACAACAGGTTATGTAAGAAAATAGTTCATATCCTAACAGACCACTTCTTTCATGTCATTTATAAAGATGTAACTGAGATTCTGTAATAAGCCCAGCTGCTCGGGCCTCCTCAATTGCTTGAAAATACTGATCGAAGTTCACATAAGGATGAATGCGACCATCCTCATCCAGAGAGAACTGAGTAAGACTAGGATTCTGAAGCTCAGATGACTCAGTTGATGTTGTGTTAGTGTCTGTGTGATGGATGGGGCCATGGTCATCAACAGAGTTGCTGATACCCTCTAGCAAGTCTAGTCTTTGGCCACGAGAACCAGGAAGCAAACACGAGTCTGGGAGGCCAGATAAGATGTCTGTGTCTTCACACAAAGTCAAATCATCACTGCCTGATGATGATGATGAATACTCCTGCAAAACATAAAATAATTTAATAATTCATTACATGATGCACAATTGTGAACAGTTTTACTTATACTGTTACACAATGTTGGTAAATAATGAATCCTGCCATGCAAAAAAAAAAAAAAGTAATTTCAATGAATTTCAGCTTGTTTTGCAGAAATGTAATGTCATATGAACAAATGTAGTATTCAAATTCATTATTTCATGTAATATACAAGGTGGGGTGTACTTATAATTATACATTAGATATTACAAGATGGCCAATAATATGCCTAGGTATGCCTAGGCTTTTCAGGCAGTCTTATGATAGGTCTTACTCAATAGCTACACAATGATTATACAGATAGTAAGGTTAGGTAATTGTAGTGATTAACTAGGTTTACAAAATTTAGGTACTGGAATTTAAAAATTTAAGAATTTAACAATTAGTATAAGAAGTTAGCAATTAGTTTATATATTAATTCACATTGACAATTTTGTAAATTCAAATTTACTCTTCAGCTGTGTCCCACCATAACTCAAGTCTTATATCCAATTTACGCTAAACGTAAGTGGTGTACTGTATTTGTTTTTGCTGGTACAGTATCCTGGGCATTCAGGGAAATGTTTAAGCAGATGGAACTGCTGAGTGTGTATCAGATAACCCAATACAACATCATCTACTTCACAAAATGATTACAAAGTTTAGATTTTTTATTCAACATCAATAAATGGAAAGAGCAGTAAAATAATATTCAAGAACAAAGTCAAAGCAGTCAAGTCATATATGCATGCTGTGTATGTAAGTTTGAAATCACAATGATGCAAAATAAAAATGGCTTATTTTAAGGATCATTCATACATGACTGACGCATAGATAATTAGTAATAGTAATTGCTATATACAGTGGACCCCCGAGTTTCGTAAAAACTTCACTCCTGAAGTCTGCTCAAGTGCCATTACCGAACGAATTTACTCCCTTAAAGAAAAATGTCACGTAGGTTAGTCTATTTCAGACCCCCAAAAATACTTTTCCACAAGCACTTACAATATTATACTTACATAAATGTACGATTTCCGGGGTTTACGAAACTCGGGGGTCCACTGTAATAGACAGTTATCCTTAAAGCTGCAAAATTTTAACTATGTACGGTATACAAACTGTGGTTGAAGTATTTCCTTACTTGTGGTCTGGGGCGTGGCAGATGTCTAAGTGGAGGACGTGGAGAGCTGCCACCTGGAAGAGCTGAAGAGGGAGTGAGCGCACAGCGCAGAGGAAAGTTAAAATTGCGGATTATGAGGCTAATATCATCTCTGGAGGTGACATTTCTTTGTTTGGTAAGATAGTTATCGTGGTGAAGGCGAACCACTTTGTCAACAACCGTCTGTGCTATGCTGGTGAGTGTTGGCTGTTCCACAAACTGGAGAAATATAAAATACACATTTTAACCAAACCAATACCAGTTAAAATTTTAAATACAAAACTATTCAAACAAGATATTTAGAACTTTTATTTTTAACTGTTTTGCTAAATAATATGCAGGTGTTATTGCCTAAATTTCTCACATATGATGACATGCAATTTATAAGTGACCAGATTTTTTTCAGATCTAAAGGTGATGTACTTTAACCAGATTATAATAGTCAGACCTACAGGTGTACTAAATTTTTGTTATGCAAATTAACAAAAATTAAAAGGGAGGTCTTTTCCCCCCTTTCAACCTCTTTTGCATTGAGGTAGGAGAGGATGGGAATTAGAGGGAAAAAGTGTGTGGGGAAAATATTGTTGGAGTGCATAGAGAAGATAGAATGGGGGAGGGAAGAGTGTGCATGCAGGAAGACTATATGTAAGAATGTGTGAGCAAAGAATATGGAAAGAAGGTGCAGGAAGGAGGGAAACTGCATGTCAAAAATACACAGGAATGGGATTGCAATAAGAGAAATACATGGGAAATAAGACTAGATATCACTACTACTGTATAGACAGATAAGGTAAGGATAGTATTAGACATAGAAAATACATATAATTTGTGATATATTATATTAAGAGTGACTGACCTGTTCAACAACCATCTGGGCTATCTCTTTATTGATTTGCTCAGAACCAGTGGAATCCTGGTAAGACTTGTAGAGGCCATCACTCATGAGAAGCAGGAAGCTGGAAGAAATTAAATGTTAAATCACTTCCTGCAGTATATGTGATCTAACAAAACTTATTTTACAGAGGATTTTTAGTAAGGAAAAAAAAAAAGATGACTGTAAATTCCAAATAGAACATTTACATAACTTCAGGAAATCCAGTGACAGATGGATAATGGAATGTAATATAAGTAAGTGTTTTGTAACAGAAATAGGAAAAACAATAACAAGCTACATGAAGACAGTGCAATAAAACACCGGAATTCCACCAATCACCTCATGAAATTCAACAATGCCTGACTAGTGATCAGAAAACCCAATTTCTGCAGACCTAAATGCCTTGAATCACCATTAGTTGCAATTTCTAACACAATCAAACAAAATAAAAGCAGCTTCATCATCTCTGAAGTATTAGCAAAATTCCTCCTCAAAACAATAAACCCTGCCATCACATAGTCTCTGCTGCTAATACTACACAAGAACATAACAGAGGTGGAACACTAAAGCAGACCTTCTCAAATCCAACCACTAACAGAAATAACTGTCTAGCCTATTTTTATGCTACCCAAGTAATAGCTTTTATAACCTTTTACTCATGTGCAAGTTGTTTATTCTACTATATTGTATAACTACTACAACTAATATTAATACTACTAACACTAGTATTACACCTCACTCTAAGCCTATATATACCCTCTGTGTCCATGTATTGTTTGTAATGCCTTGATAAAGCTTCTGGAGAGCGAAATGTTGCCACAATAAAATGTCACATTAGTTGCACTTGTGTCCTTTTACCTAACATATTGTCGATAATTCTACGAACATTAATACAATATTTTACTTTCAGTAAATATGATGCATGTAGAGAATAATTTTTTTGAAAAAAAAAAAAAAAATGAAGTGTACAGTACCAATGCAGTCCAAAGTATGCACAGCATTTCAGGCAGACAGAGATGTAGTAGTAGCAATTATTGACAAAATGTTGTCATCAGAAAATTCCAAAAAAATACAATAATGAGAAATTCATATAGAACTACACTGACAAACTTTGTTTTAACCTTTAGATACACATATCTGGAGGGTGTGTAAAGGTAGAAAGTTGAAAGTGAACATAGACTCTTATATGGGTGTGAAGCATGGGTTGCAAATGCTGCAGTGAGGAGGTGGCTGGAGGCAGTGGAGATGTCCTGTCTAAGGGCAATGTGTGGTGTAAATATTATGCAGAAAATTCGGAGTGTGGAAATTAGGAGGAGGTGTGGAGTTACTAAAAGTATTTGTCAGAGGGCTGAAGAGGGGTTGTTGAGGTGGTTTGGTCATTTAGAGAGAATGGATCAAAGTAGAATGACTTGGAGAACATATAAATCTGTAGGGGAAGGAAGGCAGGGTAGGGGTCGTCCTCAAAAAGGTTGGAGGAAGGGGGTAAAGGAGGTTTTGTGAGCGAGGGACTTGGACTTCCAGCAAGCATGTGTGAGCGTGTTAGATAGGAGTGAATGGAGACAAATGTTTTTTGGGACCTGACGAGCTGTTAGAGTGTGAGCAGTGTAATATTTTGTGAAGGGATTCAGGGAAACCAGTTAATTGATTTAGTTGGACTTGAGTCCTGGAAATGGGAAGTACTACAATGCCTGCACTTTAAAGGAGGGGTCTGGGATAGTGACAGCTGGGAGGGACTATTCTCAGCTGTCGTATCTGAGCGCCTCTGCAAAGACAGTGATTATGTACGTGTGTGGTGAAAGTGTTGAATGATGATGAAAGTATTTTCTTTTTGGGGATTTTCTTTCTTTTTGGGTCACCCTGCCTCGGTGGGAGACGGCCGACTTGTTGAAAAAAAAAAAAAATAACTGCTCCTCTTTTTTTTTTAGTTTTCAACAAACAGGTCTTATCCCACCAAGGCAGGGTGACAAAAAAAAAAAAAAGTTTTTCTTTTTAAAGTTAGTAATTTATACAGGAGTATAAGTTAGTAATTTATACAGCCCCTTGCTCCCAGCATTTCAGTCACCTCTTATGACACACATGGCTTACAGAGGAAGAATTTTTTTCCACTTCCCCATGGAGATAAGAGGAAATAGCGAACAAGAACTATTGAGAAAATAGAATAAAACTCAGATGGGTGTGTATTTATATGCATGTACATGCATGTGTAGTGTGACCTAAGTGTAAGTGAGACAGAAAAAAGACACCAGCAATCCTACCATCATGTAAAACAATTATAGGTTTCCTTTTCACACTCACATGGCAGGACGGTGTACAGTACCTCCCTGGGTGGACTGCTATTACACAAAATAATTTGAGAGCCAACTCACCTGCAAGACTCATCGATGGGCATAGATGTAATGTGTGGCTCCGCTATTACAGGCTCGGCTGTGGCTGAGCTGAGGATGTCAAATTCCTTATAACCTCCCTTCATAAAATAGTTGCCAATACATCTTGTCAACTCATGGTTACCAAATTTGGCTCCTGTACAAGATTAAACAAAAAAATACATGCATGCATTAAGCACACAAAGTCTGGTATAAACTTGACAGTCAGCTAAAAAATAATGAAAATTTGACACTTGGCTTTAAAAGGATTTTACGGGAAGGTGTGGGAGTGTTTAGAATAGCCAGTGGCACTTCAGTTACCACCCCTACAATTTACCCACACTGTACTGACCACAGCTTTATGTCGTAAGAGGCGACTAAAATGCCGGGAGCAAGGGGCTAGTAACCCCTTCTCCTGTATACATTACTAAAGTTAAAAAGACGACCAACTTGTTGAAAAAAAAAAAAAAATAAAAATAAAAAAACTTTTGCTTTTCTCTTTGGACCACCCCGCCTTGGTGGGAAACGGCTAATTTGTTGAAAGAAAGATATGTGTATTAATATTAAAATGAACAATGATCCAGCATTACCTTGGATCTTAGAGGCGGATAGATTAAGGGAAGCTAAACGTTGTACTTCATCATGGCTGCTGGTCGTGTGGTCAGCAGTCAGTTGTTTCACTTTCAATACACCCAATCTAAAAGGAAATCTGTGTTTACCACATACAACTGCATATATTAATGAAAAAATATTTAATTATTTCATATTTCAATACTACAGAAAAAAATAAAGATTATCAATCAGTTAAGACAAGTACAGTAACTGGATGGGCGATCCTACGGACAACTGCTATGCTCTTTGGCTGAGTATCTAAACAAGCCATGGCTTCCTCCTCCTGATATTGTATACATACAGTACTTCTGATGTCATTAAAATAGCGAATCATCACTATCTTCAACAAGTATCATTTCTCAGAAGTGCACAGCTTAAAATTTCAAGGAAGAATAAAATTAAAGAAAATAACAATGGTATTAGGGTAGCAGCCATGAGGGAAAAAAATACGTAGATTAGACAAGAAAATGGCCAGTCCTTGCCCGAGCTCCAATTTCCAGGACTTGAATACTTACTAATGAAAAACCAGAGAAATTATTCACCATAGGCCATAAATGACCTTGGCCTGCATTTACAGTTGACATTAGCATATCATTCATGCCACCTTTATGTGTATAAGTGCATTTACAATGATAAATTTATGTTAGAGCTCTGGCATACCAGTCGCTGAGCTGTCATCTGTTGCTGCATTCAGTTTCTCCATTAAATTGTATGTGTAGTGACAATTAAATGTCTTAATAAGTCACCAATCTGACATGTAGCACACAGATTTTTGCCCCTAACTAGGTGCTAGGATGATTCTTTCCCATTTTACAATATGTAATATAATGATATTTTAACGTGAAATTTTGGTTGCACTTTTTCAATGGCTTTTTGACAAAATCTCACTATGTGATTTCACATTACTGAACATGCAGATATATTGTATATAAAAAATAGCAAATTTGTTTATGACACTTCATTTAAGCTCAAAGACAACAGAGAAGAGGTGCCAATTACCTGTCTTTCTTACAGAGAAGAGCTCTAGAATCGCCAACATTGCCAACATAGAGCATTCCTCCATGTATGAGAGCAACAACTGCTGTTGTTCCCCCTCTGATCTCCTGATCAAGTATCTGGAGTGATAAAAAAAATATTTTAATTAAGCTCAGAAAAACAAAATTAGAGAATCATAACAGAGGAGGTTTTAGATTTTGCCACCAAGGCTGCTAGCTTATTCTACACCCATGTCAATTCTGTTGAAGTTATCACAATAATGCATGGACACACAAAAGGCCTATAACTTAGGCCCCAAAATAGTCAACAGGAGCACATCTGGGTATACATTAACAATTTATATTTCACCTGTTACAAGCAAATTTAGGATACTTGCCCAAAATTTATCTTATTTTAACTAAGAAAATACCTTGACACATAATATAGGTTATTGTACTATCTCTATATTACTCAATAAGTGGACAATCAAGTGTATGATATTCAAGAATGACTATAAGACTGACTGCATACTTTGTATTTAGTTTAATTAAGCTTCATCTGTATAGCTAAACTGCCAGTACTTGCAACCAAACCAAAGCCTGGCTACTACATACATCAGTCTGTTTATATTGCAAATTGCTCCATAATAATGTCTATCTATATTCATATTATCATAGTTAATTATAGATCTACTCAAGCTTCTAACTGCATTCCTATGATATTCAGATTCATTATTTATCATTATTATTTCTAATGCTTGACATAAATAGACCAAGGGTCTACCTGGAGGGCATTCCAGGAAATCAACGCCCCCGCGGCCTGGTCCACGACCAAGCCTCTTGGTAGATCAGGGCCTGATCAACCAGGCTGTTACTACTGACCGCATGTAGTCCAACGTACGAACCACAGCCCGGCTGATCCGGCAACCTTTTCCTTCAAAGTACTTTCTCTGGCTATTTTATCAGGTTCATCATGTATGAGTAATGCCATATGAGATGTATTCCATAGGAATTGTACTTTAAAAATTCATTCTCCGAATTTGAAGGAGGTGTTAATGTGTACAGTTTTATAATTGTAGTTAAAGCACTCTGCAAGAACAGTGATGGAGTGAATGATGATGAAAGTTCTCTTTTTGCCACCTGCCTTTGGAATCATGTTAATAATAATAAACCTGACTTTGCCAATGTGCATACAGTATTGTCATAGCATTGTGAGTCTAAGAGCACTCAGAGGTGACACAGAATCAGTAATGATTAAGGAGTCAAGTCAAGCAAATTCTCCTAAGATAATTTTGTTGTCATTAAGATAGCAAATACGTAATTCATTCCTTAGCATAACTTAACATGGTTGCTATAATTCTTATCTATGGAGGTGGGAACAAGAGCAGATGCAGTCCTGCTAGCAGACTTTTGTTTAGATCCAGCAGTGAATTTATGTGATATCTTTTTGACTAACAATTAGGATTAAAAAAAATTCTTGAACAGCTGCATTTACAAATGATTAAAGACAGGAATTGCTGGTGTTGGGCATCTTGGGAGAGGTTTATATGTAAATGAATACATATTTCATGGAGGATGAAGTGGTTTTGTAGTCCATGGTGACACAGTTCATGCAGGTTATAAAATTACATGTTTTCACAATCAACATAGATTTGTTTTTACTTCGAGTCTTTCAGCCAGATTTAAGGAAACAGTTGTAAGACTTTGTTAAAACAGGTAAAAAAATATTAATTCATGAATTATAAAGATAAATAAAATATTTGTAATATCCTCCAGGCCAAGGCTAATTATAAGTAACATGTTTTAAAAATTCTATGTCAATTTGCTCACTTTCCAGTGTTGTACTATAATATTTTTACTTTCATTTTAATACATTTACAGACTAAATATTCTTTGTTGAATAATACTAATTTAATGAATAAAAATTTATTACCTCTATTTTTAAGGTTATAAAAAACTGATAAAATAAAATACCATAATAGAAACTAAAGTTTTGTTTAAATCCTCCCATTTATTAGAAGAATGAACTAATGCATTCAGAGGTAGTCTATATAGGTTAGGAGATCACGAGGCACACCTTCATTTGGTAAGGAGTGAAATTGAGACTTCATGGAATGAAGGCAGTGAAGTGCTTCATACAAGATACTCAGAAGATGCAAGAGGGTGAGCAAAGAGAAAGTCTGAAAGGAAGGGACAGCAGACAAGAGGGCATAGATTGGAAATAAAATAAAAAGATGTAAACGAGTCTCAAGGATGTCATAGAACACTTCTTCAATCTTAGGATGGTTAGGAAGTGGAATAATCTAGATGATAAGTGGTGGAAGCACTGACCATACACCTTTTTAAGAGAAGGTATGACGGGCTAATGAATAGTGACACAGTTGTGAGTAACTGAAAGCAGGGCTAGGAGCCACGACTTGACCCCATCAACCACAAGGCAAGTACAATTAGGTGAGTACAGAGAAAGTAAGGCATGTATGAAAGTGGGTAAAGATGTGAATTGTGAAGGTACATACATGTGTTGATGCAATAAACAAACATTCCAACAACTCAAGTTTTTTATTTATTTTTCTTGTGAGATACTAATTGTAGTACAAGAAAATTGGTAACCTGCCTCTTAATTTTGGGAATTTACATCCATGTTTATAGGAAAAATTACTAAATTTAAAAAACTTTCATTTTTCTTTTTATGTCACCCTGCCTCAGTGGGATATGGCTGGTTCACTGAAGAAAAAATGAGAAAAAAGAAAAAAATATATAGGAAAACAATGCTAACTCACTTTCCCCAGGAGACTGAAAACAAATGTTCCAGATTAAAGAAACTGACAAAAGAAATACAGTAATACCAGTTTTCGTTCTTAATCCGTTCCAGAAGGTCGGCCGAAATCCGAAATGGACGAAAACCGAAGTAATATTTCCCATAAGAAATAATGTAAATCCAATTAATACATTCCATACACCCAAAAACAATAACAAAAAATACATTTTATAGAGAATAACTATAATTTTACATACAGAAAACAATGAGAAATAAATATAAAAAACTAATGAAATGGATAAATGAACATTTATCCATTTCACTAAGAGTGTCCCTCTAGTCTTTACGCCATACGTAATACAAATCACTCTTGGGCACTTTAAATGTCTTATTTTACCTTAATATAGACATTTTCATTAATCCATCTATGATATTTTCTTCAAAATTATATAAGAAACACGTTACATAGCATATAAACATGCTATATTTATGCGCTATGGATGGGTGGTTGCTGGGCGGAGGGAAAACATTACGTTTTCTCTGGTCCAGCACCAAAGAAAATGTGTGTGAATCTGCATTGGCCCAGTCACTAACCAGGCACATAATGCTTTTGTTTACAATTCTTGGCATGAATTATATTCATTACTTCTCCCTTCGTTCATGATGGCATTTAAAGATAGTTGTTAGAAACGATTAAACTCAGTGAACATGGTATGTCGATGGTAATAATATGGCTCTGGGCCACATTAAATATCGTGTAGCTATGTAGCTATGCAGCTGTGTAGCCATAACTACATCTACCAGCTACCTTCACCTGACTTCCTACAAATAAATACTACTCACCGCTCATCCTACATTAAGACTACACATATTTTAAGGTAAATAATGAGTGTACTGTATGTGTATTTTATCTCTCTGGGTGGTGAGCAGCCTCATCCCTGGCGGGGGTATGCATCTGATATGGATGATTTACGAGCGGATGTATGAAACCCAGGGGAAAATTTCGCTAAAAAAGTGCTCGAAATCTGAATTGTACGATTTCCGCAACGGACAAAAACCGGGGGTTCACTGTACAGGTATAGCTGTACAAATATGAATATACAGTATATATTAAGAAAAATACTTTAGAACTAACCTGCAGTCTGTTAACAGTTTCAGGAAAATTCTGAGCAGCCTCAAACTGGGACATTCCATCAGGTATTTTATCCAACAATTGGGTGCGTTCTGCAATTTTCGGGTCAATGGACTCGAGGAAGGCATTCTCAACAGCCAAGAAGGCATCCCTAAACACTTCTTTTACCTCCTCTTCTGTTGTTTTTCCAGTTAACTGCTCAAAACTTAATTCAGCTGGCATTCTCTGCAATACCAGTCACAAAGATGAAAATAAAATTAAAAATTAACAATTAATATTACTGTAAAGCAGGACAGTCTAACCTGTACATACCCTGGGAGGCAACACTGCTCTTAAGGTTTTGTGTGCAAGGGGGTTGGATGTGCAGCAGGCATGTGTGAGCATGTTAGATAGGAGTGAGTGGAGATAAATGGTTTTTGGGACTTGACGAGCTGATGGAGTGTGAGCAGGGTAATATTTTGTGAAGGGATTCAGGAAAACCAGTTAGCTGGACTTGAGTCCTGGCGGTGGGAAGTACAATGCCTGCACTTTAAAAGAGGGGTTTGGGACATTTGCTGTTTGGAGCGGCATCTGAACTGTCGTATCTGTGTGCCTCTGCAAAGATAGTGATTATGTGTGAATGATGGTGAAAGTGTTTTTCTTTTTTGCATCACCCTGCCTCAGTGGGAGATGGCTAGAATGTAATATGTTATCATCTTTAATCTTTTTAACTTGATAAACTCAAACTTGAGCAAAACATAGTCCCAATAACAGCTTGTTCTGTATATTCTTTATACCCATACCTGTTTGCACTGCACCTCTACATGAATTATGCATGATTTAATGGATCAGCATTTAAGATTCTCAGTCACTTTTATAAATTACTGCATTGAAGTTTTAACTGCATCACAAAGTGCTACTGTGATTAAGCATGCAATGATACATTTTTTGGAACCTAAAAGCAGTCTTAGTTTGTAAAAGTTTAAAATCTGAGATAAACAACATTCCCTATTCTTGCTATGGCAGTTGTGACAGGCTAAGTGCTGGATATTACTAACCTGTGATGCAAAATATGCAGCCTTTGCTCCATCATGGCCATCAAAAACCCCATAGAGGTAAGTTCCATTTTCATGATCAAGACAAAAGTGAATGCTGCGATCCTCATATTCATGCTCTGAGCAAGGCGTGCCATCTTCACGATACATTTGGTTTGCAGACATGCCAACACCTGAGAAAAATATTTATTATTGAAATCTTTCATCAAATGAATTGCTAAACAACTAGTGTCACACCTAGTCTCCTGGTTGGCAGTCAAAAGCATTACCACACAGCTTATATACAGCAGTGCCCTCTACAGAACTTTATGCCAAATTGCATCTCTAACCTAGCTTTCAGTGGCAGGCCAACCACTTCTACACTATAACATTACCATACAGGAAATAGAGTAATAAAGAAATGGCATTGACCCCAGTGGGGTTAGTGTCAACTTTATAATAGTTTCAACTTCAGTGATTCAGTTAAAATTAATTGTATAATACTGTAATTTGGTTTATAAAATTACTGAAATGTACCTGAGAGCTTGCAGATGGGAAGGCCATCTGTCCACGTGTCGTTGTTTCTTATCCCTGTCATCCCAAGAGATGTGGGCTTTATAGCCTGTGATGGCATTCTCTCCTACACACACACACACCTGAAAAAATAATTTTATGTACAACTGTTACTGATACAAAATGTTTCTTGTGGTACACTTAAAAGCTGATTCACAAAATTCACCTGCAATTGATCACTATTTACTTTATTTTTAGTGCCTATGGGAAAAGACCTTATTTTGTATGACCTAACCTAATGTTACCCAACTTAACCATCCTTTCTTATATAACCCAACTGACAATTTTATGGCTAGTCTACATTAGGTTACATTTGGTTGGGTTAGGCTAGGCTATATTAATAAATCTACTTATGAAAATAAACCTTCTTTCTTGTTTGTCCAAAATATAACTGTTTCCATTACAAAACCTACATAATAAAAAATATAATTGACATAGTAAAAGACTATTAACAAGTATTAACACCTAAATAAACATAATATAATAAATAAGCGGGTTTGTCCTGAGAAAAAGTGAAACAGTGACATTGTAATTGTATTTGAGCCAAAACTTCAATGTAGAGCACTTTAATTATTCAACACTGAACTCAAGTTTTTTTCCTCAGAGCAAATATAAAACTGTAGCACTTCAATATGCTAGACAAGTCTTATTCATGCCCAACTATTTCTGCTCAAGTATATATTAACCTACTGAATTTTGAAAGCTATCGAAAGTAACTGCATCAGTGGCATGTCACAGCAGTTTGTTCTACTTATCTAAAACTCAATTGCCAAACAACTTCCTTTATATCCTATTACATATTATTTATGAGGAAATGCTAAATCTAGAAGTCATACAGCACCTGGGAAATGGGAGGTATTTAGCTTTGATCTAGGATAGGAGAGAGTATCTCCACACCTGCCTCATGACAAAGCAGGTGTATGGGCAGGAGTCCTTCACACCTGCCTCCTCACAAGGTAGGTGTGTGGGCAAGAGTCCTCCACACCTGACTGACAAGGAGGGCAAGAATAAGTAAGTTTATTAAGGTACAGGTACACATGAACACAGTTACATAAATTATCATACATAGCAGCATATGTGTAGATTACCTAGGATAACCACAAAAAAGTCAGTGTTTATTTCCATTGGGGTACACACCTGCCTCCTGATAAGGCAAATGACGGGGGCAAGAATCCTCCACTTACCTCCTAATAAGGCAGGTGTGGGAAAGAGTTCTCCATAACCCACCTCCTGACAAGGCAGGTGTGAGGTAGTGAGATTTCCATACCTGCCTCCTGACAAGGCAGATGTGTGGGGGAAACGAATTCAGAAACAATAAAAAGAATTACTATTGGTAGCAGCCTCAGCTGCTACCATACCTGCTGCCCCTGATACCTAGAAGTAAGTAGGTACCCTGGGGAGTATAAATGCTGGTAACTTGACATCGACAAGTGGTTTAAAAGGACACGTGGACAAACACGTGGTCATATACATTAGAAAACTTTTCGCTCCTGGAACATTTGTGTCAGAAGTGATCAAGGTCCCATGACCGAAACGTTTTTTAATGAATATATCCTAACGTTGGCTTACGTGTCTTTTTTTAGATGCCAGGGTGGTACTCGCTTGTTGTAGTGCCTCATCCTGGAGGAGAGAATTAAAAGACCCCAATGGAAATACGCTAGGCAGTCTGACAAGTGGCTTTATTGGGTTATCCTGGGCTACTATCCCTCTCTGAGTTAGTAATCAGAATAAAAATTTTCCTTGTTTCATATCTACAACTTACCTTACGAGAAAACTAGTCGTGCCATAGGAGCGCTGGGTTATTTTGCTAGCTACGTAATACAATCAAAGTCGATATTACTATTCGCTAATGGAAAAAACTAACAAAACCTGACTAGAAGGAACTTACCCGAGGTGTTGTGGATCAGCTGAGCCAGACCATAACAACACTACCGTTCATCAAGTCTCAGGATTACTGCGGATTATTTCCATTTTGTGCAGATTACTGCGGATTCAGGACACACACTGTTAGTAAATTTATTTAGGTACAGGTACACATAAATAAGGTTACACAAATTATCATACGTAGTAACATATGTGTAAATTACCTAGGATAACCATCCTCCCAAAAAGTCAGAAAGTTACTTATTTTCATTGGATTCTTGGAACTTATTTCCATTCCACTGGAACACTATCTTGGAGTTAATTGTGACCCTACAGGACATGGCAAAACAGTTCACTGTTAACGATAAAATATCAGAAATCTTGAAAATGTATCCAAGTTTTGCGTCTACTAGGACCCAATAGAAATAAGTCACTGACTTTTTTGTTATCCTAGGTGATTCACACATATGTTACATATTATATATGATAATTGTACTTATGTGGACCTGTATCTAAATAAACTTACTAGATGAATAAATTATTCGTGAAGAGACTGTAACTCATTAATGACTAATATAAGACCTTTAGATGCCCTTGAGATTGTAATTCCATATTGTACTATGTTCATTTACTATATGAAGAAATTATAATATGCATAAATTGACTGTAATATATTTTTAAGTGATGTAACTATACCTGCCGGGGTCTGATGAAGACCCAGTGTGACAATTGTGATCCTGTTTTTCTTGGCTCTACCTTCCATAGAATGAGCATAAATAACAAAAAAAAGCACAATACCGTGACTGGAACAATACACAAATAACCCAAAATTGAAGAGAGGAGCTTACGACGACGTTATTTGTGTATAGAGTGAGCATAATACATATATAAGTACGTTTATTTCAACATAATACATTGTTTATACAGAAACGGGTAACACTTGGGTTCATATCGAAAGCCCATGGTTATGCACAGCATGGAGTAAATAAATAAAATAAATAATAATAATAATATAATAATATCTTTATTTACTACAAGTACATGTACAAGGTGTACAGGCCTAGCTGACATCAATGACATACTACTATATAGAAAGCCCTTGTTATGCAGAGCATTTCGGGCAAATTAGGTCAGTTTTGTCCCAGGATGCGACTCACTAGTCGACTAACACCCAGGTACCCATTTTAAACTGATGGGTGAACAGAGACAGGGACAGCAGGTGTCTTATGGAAACACGTCCCTAATGTTTTTCAGCCGTACCGGAGGAGATTTGATCTCCGGACCTCAGTGTGTGAGCTGAGTGTGCTAGCGATCGAGCTAAGGTTTATGTAGGCACAGGTACACATAAATACAATTATCATACCTAGTAACATATTTGTAAATTGCCTAGTATAACCCAAAAAGCCAGACGAAGTATAATAATAATTAATAATAATATCTTCATTTCTACAAGTACATGTACATGGTATACAGACCTAGCTGATATCAATGACATACTACTGTATAGAAAGCCGCTTATTTTGCAGAGCATTTCCCGCAAATTAGGTCAGTTTTGTCCCAGGATGCGACCCACACCAGTCCACTAACTCCCAGGTTCCCATTTTACTGATGGGGAACATAGACAGCCGGTGTAAAGAAACACGCCCAATGTGTCTACCCTCCCTGGGAATCGAACCCAGACACTCGCCGTGTGAAGCACAATAAACTAGTAGTTCAAGCAGCTCAAATGAAAAAAAAACTACTGTAGATTCTTATGGATTATTATTATAATCGCGATAAAAAAAACTTGTTGTCGAACCTTGTTCATTCCCCGAGTTATTGCTATATAATAAAGTAATAATTTATAATTGTATTAATAATGCAGAGCCGCGCTGTATGACCCTTGTGGTTTAGCGCTTCTTTTGATTATAATAATAATAATTAATAATGCAGTGAGTTGCAGTGTTTGCTTGGGTCCCGAGGGTTGCTTTCCCAATGGAAATAAGCCACTCTGACTTTTTTGCGGTTATTCTAGGGAATTTACACATATATTATTATGTAAGAACATTGTAAACATCCACGGATTGTGTAATTATATATAAATAAACTTACATGTTTGCTTGTTTGCTTACTTATTTATCTACTTACTTTCCTACCTTTAATTTTGATGGTCCACTTTTAAGGGTACTAATGTGTCTGTTAAACACTTTGGTCTTTTCTGCTGAAATTATAAATCCAAGGTTATTACAGGCTGTATGTACGTGCTGTCTGTATGTGCTGTCTGTACGTGCTGTCTGTACATGCTGTCTGTGCTGTCTGTATGTGCTGTCTGTATGGCTGTCTGTATGTGCTGTCTGTATGTAATTAAGTAAGATTTGCATTTCACGAGGTGTTCTACCATACACAAGAATATCATCAACATACTAACTGTGATATTGCCGGGGGTATCAGGTATAGATTTAAGTAAATCATTGATTAATACTGAACAGTGTAGAACTTAATACACCACCTGGGGGAAGTGCCATGTTGTATTTCATTAGTTCCACTTTTGTACCCGTGGAACAATGCAGGTGAGTTTCTTTTAGCGAGATTCCTAAGTATCCACAGTACAAGTAGACCACCAACGTCCATTTTAACTAGTTCATATAGAATGATCTCTATTTGCAACATCGAAAGTCTTGTTAATGTCAAGAAGAGACGTGTGTTTGTACGTTGGGTTCCCATGAACAGTTAAAAATGTTGGACAATTTGGTGCGCCTTTGCCATGTGTGAATCCATTAATATAGGTGATATGTATTGTCAGTAAGTTTATTCAGGAATAGGTATACATAAATACAGTTACACATTTTATTATACATAGCAGCATATATGTAGATTACCTAGGAAGTCAGGCAAGGTGACTTATTTCCATTGGGGTCCTTGTTCAGTTCTGTACAGTAAACTATTAAGCACCATCCTTTCAAATGTTTTACACTCTAGACAACTAGTCAACGAGATGGGCGAAACACATTCTGTTGATTAGGTTTGAGGAATTTGTATGATAATGCTATTTGTCCAAGAGGAAGTTAACCGACCCATAGCTCATATAGTAAGTAAGTTTATTCAGGTATACACAAATACAGTTACATAGATTATCATACATAGCAGCATATGTTAGAGAACCTAGGATAACCCAAAAAAGTCAGACAGTGACTTATTTCCATTGGGGTCCTTTATACAGTTCTACAGTTCTGAAAGTAGGATTCCAGGTATATGTCTCACTAATGTAATGATTTGTCCCTTCCTAGGGGCAGTGTCTTTGTCCTAGTGAGAGCAGCATCTAGCTCATATCTCATTCAACATGCTGTTTGTTTAGCATAAAATGGATGAAATTACATCTATACACACACAACCCGCACATAGAAGAGAGGAGCTTACGACGACGTTTCGGTCCGACTTGGACCAGGTTGTGTGTGTATTGTTCCAGTCACGGTATTGTGCCTTTTTTGTTATTAAATTACATCTATCATTGGTGTGTAATTCCTGAGGTTGAGTGTCCGGGTTCGTGGGTTCGTTAAGGACGGTCTCGTGTCCGACTCCGCCAGCAGTGAAGCGTTGTCACGTGTTGCTGTCTTCTGGCTGATACCGTTTGCTTTCATAATAACTAATATACTGGGCTCCTGTTTTGCATTTTTTGGGCGAGCTTGTGATCACAGGTGAGTTAAGTGTCAGCCATAACGTAATAAACACTTTGTTAGTCAAAAGGTTAATGGATATAAGTCATATTGTGTGTCGGATGGTGAGCCTAATTGAAACTACATTAATTTGAGGTTATCCACATTGACTTTACTTCGTTAAATTACATAATGTGTTTTTTATGTGTCATTAATATATATGTGCCCTCAAGACCATTGTATATAAAAAGTTTTTTATGTACCCAAAATTTAAATAAAAATTACTGAACACTATTGAGGGATTGACCCATTAATCTTTATGTTTATTTTGAGTTAAATTCTAATCATATTAACTTTATTAAAGTGAGGAATTTACGTTGTTGAAGCTTCCACCTAAATAACAAACTTATTTAACCTTTAATCCTCTTTTCTCTTCTTCAGCCTGGTTTATAGTATAGTAATTACTACAAAATAATATCCAAAAATACCACAAAATAACCATACTTCAACCAGTTAAAGAAATGCTTGCACTAATAATATTAAAATACTGATTAAACATATTACATACAAATTGAAAATTCTCAATAAATTTAAAAATCAATAAAAGATATACCAGGAGTATACCTGTGGCTATAATTGTTCCAGATATTACTGGAAATAAAGTATTTTCGTTGCATAGCATCATTGTAATAAGTAAGTAAGTAAGTTTATTCAGGTATACACAAATACATTTACATAGATTATCATACATAGCAGCATATGTGTAGAGAACCTAGGATAACCCAAAAAAGTCAGAGTGACTTATTTCCATTGGGTCCTTTATTATTATATGATTTGTACTACCTAACTATTTTAAATCTAATTATGTATGTACCTAATTAGGTATGTATCTAATACTACTGTATGTTCAAATGTACTGCTCCATAACCTATATCAATATAGAGTAAGAATTAGTATTTAGTCTGCCCGAAATGCCTAGGCATGCTAGTGGCCTTCTTTGTAATTAATATTTTATAACATGTAAACCACACATTGTAAGCTTTATAAGGAAATAAACATTTTGATTTGATTTTGACTTGATTTGAACCATTAATATTTAGTATAGATGAGTGCGTGTGTATGTGCTTGGGCTTATGAGCCTGTGGTCTAATACTATTACTATTAACAATATTACATCTTGTTCACAACTTTGAGAAATTTACAAAAATTTGTTGTAGATGTGATATTTTTGTTAGTATGCATGAATATGATGTTTTATATTTTTAACATTTTTGCTATTATTTCTTCATTGGAATTGTGCTTTTGACTGGCAGCCATGTAGTGAACAGTTTGTTAAAGGCTATTTTTGTTGCAGTGAGGTAGTGACCAGTTTATGGGTTAGGTTAAATTACATACAGTAAGCCTTTAAAATGTATATCTAACCACAAATTACCCTAGATTAAATCTACTTAATTTACCATCAATGTATGCCTACAACAATATTGCTTCTGTTGCAGTCATTGATACTGTTGTCTGTAAAACCATATGTAGTAAATTTTAAGTTTCTTACCTGTTAATACCTCTTTCACATTTATTCCAACTCTTCCTTAGATGTGCCTTATGCACACTCAAACTCCTTGAAGGCAAAATTACCATATGTCTTAATTATGCTAATTGTCCTTCCAGAATATGAAGATGGCCAAACTGAAACTTAAGAAGAAACCTAAAATGAATGATCTTTCAATTTCCAAAAGGAAGATCAAGAAGCAAAAAGCAGGTGCTATGAAAAAAGGTGTGCCAAAAAAGCCAGGAGCTGGCAAGAAGAAATTGAAAACTAAATCTAAAAAATCTCCCCATGCTGAGCAATCAAAATACAGTAATAATGGACTTGAGGCAAATAATTTGCCTTTAAAATCACATACGAGAGATGCGTTACTTAATAAAAATTTAGAAAAAATTCGATGGATATTGACAGATTCAAAAGTATATCCAGTCAGAATAACAGTGAAGTTTCTGACCCAACACAACTTGTTAATCCAGACACTGTGAGTGAATATTTTCTTTGCTTCCTATGATTTTCCACAGCTATAACTATTGTTTTTTTCTTTGTCAGTCTGAGCATCTTTTACACATGTAATTCATAACTTTTTATTTATTTAGTTGCAGTATCAGTTTTTCAAAACTGATAACAGTTAACGAAGCCTACTCAAGGTTTTTACCTTGAAAACTTAGTTGTATACCTTTCTATTATTACATGCCTTTCCTCTAAGAAGAATCATATACCTAATTATAATATTAATTAGGTATCATTAGTAGGAATATTTCTTTGCTTGTTTTATAGATTGTGTGTGTTAGTTTTGGGGCATTACAGTATCTCCAGAATGCTTACAAGTTTTTTTAATTTCTAAACTTCTTCACAATATATGATAGTTGTATTAAGCCAATGCATATTAGTTTTAAAGTTTTTTAATTCTTTGAGGTATTGATGCAAAATGCAACAAAACCTGAAAAAAATTGTAGATAAAATTGACTCTAGAAAAATAACCTTTGACCATGAATTTAAGGGAGATTTTCCAGGATATCCTCTTCGATTAGGCAATGTTTATAGAGATTTTGGCTTAGTTCTTATTTGTTTATGTTCCAGGGCTCGGAGAAAGCCCCCATCCTTTCTCCCACCCCTTCATAGGTATCTTTTAGTCATTTTCTGTTATTTACATTGCTTAGATCACAGCCATATAGATTAAGACATTGACAGTCAAATAAATATTCTTTTGAAAACATGTTAAAATAATTAGCAGTTCATAAATACATAAATCTTCATTCATATAACTAAGTGTGTGAAGAGAATCTTTAAAGTTAGATGAAAGTTTGCTCATCATTAACTTATAAATTAGTTGCTTGGCACTTATGGTGAGTGCAGTCAACAGCAAATCACCTGCATAGCCAAATTCTTTCATTATTAATTAAGCTCGAGTACAGTATATCAAGAACAAGATGGAATTCAAAGCTGCTACTTGCTTCAGGCATTGGTAATATTTTACCTGTCATAGAAAAGGTCTGAAGCGGGTCTTAATACCCCTTGTAACAAAAAGCAAATTGCTTCAAATTATACTGTACAGAACTCATCACATGTACTAGAACCCTACTAGATAATTCCTTATTGTATTTATTCTATAAGTGTACAATATATAAACTACAATTAAGCCCACTTGATCAAGGCTCTGTAAATGAACTGAATGATGGAATTTTTAATTGAATGTATGTGTATCATTGCTAGTAAGCTGTATAATACTGTAGTTTTCTTTATCTTAAAATGTGAAGTAATTTTCAAAATGTTCTTAATCTTCTGCTTATTTTTTGCAGATACGACAAGCTGTTATTGGAATTAGAAAACTGTCAACTAAGCCACAGGAGGAAAAGAAGAAAAAATTACTGGAGGACAGTAGTGAAGATGAATCCTTTGTGTTCTTGCAAGTCACCTTATGTAAAATTCCAGCGCCAGTCATAGGCCAACATGTGCCCAAATTATTAAGCACTAAGGTGTAAGTAAAAATTAGGCCTAATAATATAATGTATGAGTATTGTATAGTGGTGCCAACACTTATATAGGTGTGAAGCATGGGTGGCAAATGTTGCAACAAGGAGAAGGCTGAAGGCAGTGGGGATGTCGTGTCTGAGAGCAATGTGCAGTATGAATATAATGCAGAGATTCTGTAGCTTAGAGATTAGAAGGAGGTGCAGGGTTTCCAAAATTATTATCCAGAGGGCAGTGGAAGGGTTATTGAGGTAATTTGGACATTTAGAGAGGATGGAGCAAAATAGAATGACTTAGAGGGCATATAAATCTGTAGTGGAAGAAAGGCGGGTAGGGGTCGTCCTAGGAAAGGTTGGTGGGAGGAGGGTAAAGGAGTTTTTGTATGCAAGGGGCTTGGACTTCCAGCAAGCGTGCGTGAGCGTGTTAGATAGGAGCAAGTGGCGATGAATTGTTTTTATGATGATATGCTGTTGGAGTGTGAGCAAAGTAACATTTATGAAGGGATTCAGAGAAACCGGTTAGCAGGACTTGAGTCCTGAAGGTGGAAAGTATAGTGCCTGCACTCTGAAGGAGGGATGTGATATGTTGCATTTTAACTGTAGTGTATGCACGCCTCTGGCAAGACAGTGGGGTGAGTAATAATGAAAGCCTTTCTTCTTTTTCTGGTAACCCTGCCTTGGTGGGAAATGGCCAATGTGTTAATAAAAAAAAAAAAAAATGAAATGTTCAGAGTGAGCAGGTGTTTATTATAAGAATGCATGAAAAAATTTAATTTATATATATTTTTTTTTTTCAACAAGTCGGCCGTCTCCCACCAAGGCAAGGTGACCCAAAAAGAAAGAAAAATCCCCAAAAAGAAAATACTTTCATCATCATTCAACACTTTCTCCACACTCATACATAATCACTGTCTTTGCAGAGGCGCTCAGATACGACAGCTGAGAATAGTCTAAAAAAGAATTTCAACGTCGGATCCTACAACCTGGCCCTTACAACCTTTATATTTATATTTATCCTTGTATAAAATCCTCCCAGAACTATACAGTACTGTATATTTTTTAGTAGATATCAGAATCATAATGTATATGGATGACTTAACTATGTACATTTTTGTACTGTGTATTAGCCAGAATGGCATATACCGTGGACCCCCGCCTAACGAGCAAAATTAATTCCAGAGCCTGCTCAAATGCCATTACCGAACGAATTTACTTCCTTAAGAAATAATGTCACGTCGGTTAGTCTATTTCAGACCCTCAAAAATACACTTCCACAAGCACTTACAATATTATACTTACATAATTGTACGATTTGCAGGGTGCTCGTTAGGCGGGTGTCCACTGTACATATACGTACAAAGGCCATCAGGCCCTATCAGGGCATTATTAATATTGTACAATTGTTCCCTCAAAGAGACCTTAGCTTTTCATAAGTGAAAAGAGTGAGTATATTATTGTAGTTAACATAATCAGCATCCAGAACAATTAGCAGTAGTCATGAATTTTTAGAGTTCGTATATGACACAACTAATGTGTTCCAGCAGGAGGTTGCCACATAGTCTAACAGATGACGGAACTGAAGTTATGCTTATAACAAAGGATTTAAAGAGAGGTATTAGGGCTGACCACGAAAATACACTACACCACTACACAGAGTTGTTGCAGAGGCATGGTGCTGCCGGTCTTATCAATGAGGTATGTAATTACTCCGTTTTGCCAAAGAGTATGATAAATAAATTGGGTGTTACAGTAAACTATAAATTGTTTCATTACTTCCTGAATTCATATTACAACCCTGTATAATTAGTCAAAATATTTTTTTTAAACTATAATATTGACATTGGACTATAATATTGACATTGGACTTGAGTCCTGGAAATGGGAAGTACAATGCCTGCACTTTAAAGGAGGTCTGAGATAGTGATAGCGGGAGGACTTTTCAGCTGTGATCTGAGCTCTCTGAAACAGTGATTTTGTATGATGTGGTGAAAGTGTTGAATGATGATGAAAGTTTTTCTTTGGGGATTTTCTTCTTGGGTCACCCTGCCTCGGTGGGAGACGACTTGTTAAAAAAAAAAAAATTGACATTGCAGGTATTAGACAAGTCATTGATAAATATGATTGGTAAAAAATTACTACATTATATTTAGGTATTGGTTATGGCCTGGTTGCTTTAGTGGGAGACAGCTGTTTAACAGTTTTGGTAAGATTTTTAGCTTTATTACTGCAGTAGGAATAAATTATTAAATGCAGTGTATGTAAATTCTTTTTATTGTGTTTATAACCAAACCCTGTAGATTGTGAAATACGTAAATTACTTTTTACTGTCATGACCAGGAGGTGATTGTTTATATAGGTTAAATACAAAATGAAGTACTTTACAGGTCATTCCACTCAGGATGTTGAAAGTGGAATATAGAGACTATGAGGCGAAGAGGCATCTTGCTAATCGGTTTGATGTTGTCCTCTGTGATGACACCGTTATACGCTTCGTTCCTCAGTTCCTGGGAAAAAACTTTTACAGGAAGAAAATGCAAGTGTTTTATTATTTTTTGTTATACTTCCAGAAGTAAATTAAGATTTTAAATTTTTTATTAAAAAATATACTGTATATATGTTTAATAAATACTGCACTTTTTAATGTACAAATGGCATTTAGATGTGGATAAGTCTAGAATGATTTTCATTGTTTTTTTTTTTACCATTCATTTATTGCTTACATTTGTTTGAATCATAGAATTGAAATTGAAAAAGGTGAGTTGTGCACTGAGGAGTCTGTGGAGACAAAGAACTTTATCCATGAAAGCAAAGAGGGGAATGTATGAGGTATAGTTATACCAACACTCTTGTGTGGGTGTGAGGCATGGGTTGTGAATGTTGCAACAAGGAGAAGGCTGGAGGCAGTGGAGATGTCATGTCTGAGGGCAATGTGTGGTGTGATTATAATGCAGAGAATAAGGAGTTTGGAGATTAGAAGGTGTGGGATTACCAAAACTATTATCCAGAGGGCTGAGGAGGGGTTATTAAGATGGTTTGGACATGTAGAAAGGTTGGAACGAAATAGAATGACTTCGAGAGTGTATAAATCTGTTGTGGAGGGAAGGCGGGGTAGGGGTTGGCCTAGGAAAGGTTGGAGGGAGGGGGTAAAGGAGGTTTTGTGTGCGAGGGGCTTGGACTTCCAGCAAGCGTGTGTGAGCGTGTTAGATAGGAGAGAATGCAGACAAATGTTTTTTTTAGGACTTACATGCTGTTACCTAGGTAGTAGGTTGGTAGACAGCAACTACCCAGGGAGGAACTACCATCCTGCCAAGTGAGTGTAAAACAAAAGCAAAAGCCTGTAATTGTTTTACATAATGGTAGGATTGTTGGTGTCTTTTTTCTGTCTCATAAACATGCAAGATTTCAGGTATGTCTTGTTACTTCTACTTACACTTAGGTCACACTACACATTCATGTACATACAAGCATATATATACACCCCCCCCCCCTCTGGGTTTTCTTCTATTTCCTTACTAGTTCTTGTTCTTATTTCCTCTTATCTCCATGGGGAAGTGGAACAGAATTCTTCCTCCGTAAGCCATGCGTGTCGTAAGAGTTGACTAAAATGCCGGGAGCAAGGGGCTAGTAACCCCTTCTCCTGTATACATTACTAAAGTTAAAAAGAGAAACTTTTGTTTTTCTCTTTGGGCCACCCCGCCTTGGTGGGAAATGGCCGATTTGTTGAAAGAAGAAAGAAGACTTGCTGTTGGAGTGTAAGCAAGGTAACATTTATGAAGGGATTCAGGAAAACCAGCAGGCCGGACTTGATTCCTGGAGATGGGAAGTACAGTGCCGCCACTCTGAAGGATGGGTGGTAATGTTGCAGTTTTATAACTGTAGTGTAAGCATGCCTCTGGCAAGACAGTGATGGAGTAAATGATGATGAAAATTTTTCTTTTTTGGGCCACCCTGCCTTAGTGGGAAATGGCTGATGTGTTAATAATAATAATCATAATAAAAAAATTGTTTGTCCACATTCACATTGTTTTCACGCTTAGTTGATGAGCTTGGGTCCTCGATTCAGTACAGTACAACATTTAAATATCACTAAAGGAAAAAAATTGAAATTATGAGAAAGCTTATAAATGTTGTCCATGTATGAAGAAAGTTTAAATTCAGAAATACAGGAAGTCTTCAGGGAACGTTGTATGTTAGAGTTTGAAAATTATGGTGGTGCGTAATGTCAGGTAACTCCCCCAGTAAGGGGGGACACTATTCTGTTTTGCCATTTATATTGTTCCACTTTTTTATATTTAATTCTTGAGAATGTTTTTCACATTGAAAAGTTATGAACTGTTTGCTTGTGAAATGAGGTTTCCTAATAAATTGGGCAGGGTAACTCCTTTTGTGACCAGTTTATTTTTTTATGGAAAATATGGGGTTTCACTTAAATAATTTACCGTATACAGTTCATGGGTTTCTGCATACATAGAAAATCTGAAAAAAACAACAACTAAATTTTATTTTATTCTTAACAGTATTTCCTGCTCACTTTTGTACTCTTCTTTACATTGATAAAACTGGCTGCTCTCTTTCCAACAGATTTAAAGAATTGAAATGAATTGCTTACTTTCCTGATATTAACAGCATACTTTTGTCATGTTAGTAATTGGAGCCACCACATTAGTTGGTCCTCTTCCAAAATTCTTTCTTTAAATTTTTGCTGATATCATTCCCATTGAACTGGTTCTACAGGTAATACATAACATCCCTAACATGAATCTTATTCAGTTTTCTTTCTGTAGATGCTTGTATTATTGTCAAAGGTTTTAATCTTCAGAACACTAGAC
This sequence comes from Cherax destructor, assembly GCA_009830355.1. Taxonomy (NCBI): domain Eukaryota; kingdom Metazoa; phylum Arthropoda; class Malacostraca; order Decapoda; family Parastacidae; genus Cherax; species Cherax destructor. The sequence goes on from WNWK01000014.1 coordinate 1,091,419, forward strand.
TTTATATGACTTTTCATTGCCTTTTTTCACTGCTTTGACTTTATTACTGGCTCTTATAGCTTTGCTGCTCTTAAAATTTGGTGTAATATGAGGCATAATTCTAGATAGTAGGTTGGTAGACAGCAACCGCCCAGGGAGGTACTACCATCCTGCCAAGTGAGTGTAAAACAAAAGCCTGTAATTGTTTTACATGATGGTAGGATTGCTGGTGTCTTTTTTCTGTCTCATAAACATGCAAGATTTCAGGTATGTCTTGTTACTTCTACTTACACTTAGGTCACACTACACATTCATGTACAAGCATATATATACACACCCCTCTGGGTTTTCTTCTATTTTCTTACTAGTTCTTGTTTTTATTTCCTTTTATCTCCATGGGGAAGTGGAACAGAATTCTTCCTCCGTAAGCCATGCGTGTCGTAAGAGTCGACTAAAATGCCGGGGGCAAGGGGCTAGTAACCCCTTCTCCTGTATACATTACTAAAGATAAAAAGAGAAACTTTTGTTTTTCTCTTTGGGCCACCCCGCCTTGGTGGGAAACAGCCGATTTGTTGAAAGAAGAAAGATGAGGCATAATGTTGCAGATAAGAGGAACCCTTTTCAATTGCTCATGCAATCACTCCAGATCTTGCTAGTAATATTATTTTTGTTGTTTACAGAGTCCCAGTCCAGGTTAATCTCAAGACCGAGGACTTGTATAATGAGCTGACCCGTGCTCTGTCAATATCACTTCTCACATTTAGCTCGGCAGGAAACAGCGGTATCATGAAGGTAATATTGTCTTTGCCTCTTGTATATCAGAAAAAAAAAAAAATACTGGTAACAATAAATGATAAACCAATTGTTAACTGTCAGTGATGATGGCAATTTAAATGCAGTACTCTATGCTTTGAATAACACATGTAAAGATATGATTGTTGTAGTACTACAGTAGGGCTTTTAAGATAAAAATTTGTAAAGTGAAATAAATTTTTGATGAAAAAAGAGATAGCAGTAAACCCTGGGCATAACAGACCTCACTATAATGGACTTCTGGAAAAACAGATGAAATCCATCAGGAAAATTATACTTTTAAATTAATTTCGATGTTTATTACAGTATATTTATAGATTGTGTGTAGTGCTGTATTAGGTATTCTGTAGAGTACCTCAGTATTTTTCTCTGTTGATTTTTTTTATTGTGATTTAATGGACCCTCGTACAATATGCCCCTATTAGTCCATTATATAGAGGGTTTACTGAATATTTAAAAATTTTGAGCTGAAAGTATTTTGAATGGAATGATGAGTAAAATTATTAATGTTCTTAAGAAGAATATGTAAAGACCGAGAATATGTGGGTGAATAATGAAACGTGACAATAAGAAGATTTCAGATAATTAACCCCAAGGACTTAATTAGATCCTCCCAAAATATAGTAATTGTATTTTTGGTAATTTAAAAAAATAGGTAAGGTTGGTCTAAACATGACATATACAATTGAGTAATTTCTATATTTACCTTCTGAGTGTGAAATATACATGCTCTTTTAACAAGTGTTGGACATATACTAATTGTGTGAATGGTAGTATTATTCCTTCCAAAATTTCTGCATATTCATAGTGATGAATTATGAAATTTATGTTTGCTTTTACAGTTTAGTCATTTACATTGTACTCCTGTTTACATCATCCTATTACTGTTCATAAAAATGTGTATTTTACTTTATTGCATATTTTTGGTCTCTGAATATACTATACCATACATATACAGTGGTACCCTGGATTTCGTACAGCTCCCAACTCAAACAATTATGTAAGTGTATTTTTGTAAGTGCTTTTGTAAGTATATTTTTGTGGGTCTGAAACGGACTAATCTAATTTACATTCGTCCTTATGGGAACAAATTTGTTCGGTAACGGCACTCGAACAGCCTTCTGGAATGAATTATTGACGAAATCCGGGGTACCACTGTACCTTACAAATACATACACGTTATACACGTACTGTACTGAACTTTAAAAATTCAAAACCATTTTTTATTTGTCAATATATTTTAATTATTTTAGAAGAACATGTACAGTGGTACCTCGACATATGAGCAGCTCCCAAATTGAACAATTATAGGTAGTAGGTTGGTAGACAGCAACCACCCAGGGAGGTACTACCGTCCTGCCAGGTGACTGTGAAACAGAAACCTGAAACTGTTTTACATGATGGTAGGGTTGCTGGGTTCTTTTTTTCTGTCTCATAAACACGCTGGATAACAGGTATATCTAGCTACCTCTACTTACACTTTAGGTCACACTACACAGGCATGCACATGCATATATATACATACACACATCTAGGTTTTTCTTCTTTTTCTTAATAGCTCTTTTTCTTTTTATTTTCTCTATTGTCCATGGGGAAGTGGAAAAGAATCTTTCCTCCGTAAGCCATGCGTGTCATATGAGGCGACAAAAATGTCGGGAGCAATGGGCTAGTAACCCCTTCTCCTGTACACATTTACTAAAAAAGAGAAGAAGAAAAACTTTATAAAACTGGGTTGTTTGAATGTGCGTGGATGTAGTGCGGATGATAAGAAGAGATGATTGCTGATGTTATGAATGAAAAGAAGTTGGATGTCCTGGCCCAAAGCGAAACAAAGCTGAAGGGGGTAGGCGAGTTTCAGTGGGGAGAAATAAATGGGATTAAGTCAGGAGTATCTGAGAGAGTTAGAGCTAAGGAAGGGGTAGCAATAATGTTGAAGGATCAGTTATGGAAGGAGAAGAGGGAATATAAATGTGTAAATTCAAGGATTATGTGGATTAAAATAAGGGTCGGATGCGAAAAGTGGGTCATAATAAGCGTGTATGCACCTGGAGAAGAGAGGAGTGTAGAGGAGAGAGAGAATTTTGGGAGATGTTAGCGAATGTATAGGAACTTTTGAACCAAGTGAGAGAGTAATTGTGGTAGGGGACCTAAATGCTAAAGTAGGAGAAACATGTAGAGAGGGTGTGGTAGGTAAGTTTGGGGTGCCAGGTGTAAATGATAATGGGAGCCCTTTGATTGAACTTTGTATAGAAAGGGGTTTAGTTATAGGTAATACATATTTTAAGAAAAAGAGGATAAATAAGTATACAAGATATGATGTAGGGCGTAATGACAGTAGTTTGTTGGACTATGTATTGGTAGATAAAAGACTGTTGAGTAGACTTCAGGATGTACATGTTTATAGAGGGGCCACAGATATATCAGATCACTTTTTAGTTATAGCTACAGTGGGAGTAAAAGGTAGATGGGATACAAGGAAAATAGAAGCAGTAAGTAAGAGAGAGGTGAAGGTTTATAAACTAAAAGAGGAGGCAGTTAGGGTAAGATATAAACAACTATTGGAGGATAGATGGGCTAGTGAGAGTGTAGGCAATGGGGTAGATTTAAAAATGTAGTGTTAGAGTGTTCAGCAGAAGTTTGTGGTTACAGGCGAGTGGGTGCGGGAGGGAAGAAGAGCGATTGGTGGAATGATGATATAAAGAGAGTAGTAAGGGAGAAAAAGTTAGCATATGAGAGGTTTTTACAAAGTAGAAGTGATGCAAGGAGGGAAGAATATATGGAGAGAAAAAGAGAGGTTAAGAGAGTGGTGAAGCAATGTAAAAAGAGAGCAAATGAGAGAGTGGGTGAGATGTTATCAACAAATTTTGTTGAAAATAAGAAAAAGTTTTGGAGTGAGATTAATAAGTTGAGGAAGCCTAGGGAACAAATGGATTTTACAGTTAAAAATAGGAGAGGAGAGTTATTAAATGGAGAGTTAGAGGTATCGGGAAGATGGAGGGAATATTTTGATGAGTTGTTAAATGTTGATGAAGACAGGGAAGCTGTGATTTCGTGTATATGGCAAGGAGGAATAACATTTTGTAGGAGTGTGGAAGAGCCAGTTGTGAGTGTGGGGGAAGTTTGTGAGGCAGTGGGTAGAATGAAAGGGGGTAAGGCAGCTGGGATTGATGGGATAAAGATAGAAATGTTAAAAGCAGGTGGGGATATAGTTTTGGAGTGGTTAGTGCTATTATTTAATAAATGTATAGAAGAGGGTAAGGTACCTAGGGATTGGCAGAGAGCGTGTATTGTTCCTTTGTATAAAGGCAAAGGGGACAAAAGAGAGTGCAAAAATTATAGGGAATAAGTCTGTTGAGTGTACCTGGTAAAGTGTATGGTAGAGTTATTATTGAAAGAATTAAGAGTAAGACAGAAAGCAGGATAGCAGATGAACAAGGTGGCTTTAGGAAAGGTAGGGGTGTGTAGACCAAGTGTTTACAGTGAAACATATAGGTGAACAGTATTTGGATAAGAGTAAAGAGGTTTTGTGGCATTTATGGATTTGGAAAAGGCGTATGATAGGGTGGATAGGGGGCAATGTGGAAGATGTTGCAGGTGTATGGAATAGGAGGTAGGTTACTGAAAGCAGTGAAGAGTTTTATGAGGATAGTGAGGCTCAAGTTAGAGTGTGTAGGAGGGAAGGGACTATTTCCCAGTAAAAGTGGGCCTTAGACAAGGATGTGTGATGTCACCGTGGTTGTTCAATATATTTATAGATGGGGTTGTAAGAGAAGTGAATGCGAGGGTCTTGGCAAGAGGTGTGGGGTTAAAAGATAAAGAATTAAATACAAAGTGGGAGTTGTCACAGTTGCTTTTTGCTGATGACACTGTGCTTTTGGGAGATTCTGAAGAGAAGTTGCAGAGGTTGGTGGATGAATTTGGTAGGGTGTGTAAAAGAAGAAAATTGAAAGTGAATATAGGAAAGAGTAAGGTGATGAGGATAACAAAAAGATTAGGTGACGAAAGATTGGATATCAGATTGGAGGGAGAGAGTATGGAGGAGGTGAATGTATTCAGATATTTGGGAGTGGACATGTCAGCAGATGGGTCTATGAAGGATGAGGTGAATCATAGAATTGATGAGGGAAAAAGGGTGAGTGGAGCACTTCGAAGTCTGTGGAGACAAAGAACTTTGTCCATGGAAGTAAAGAAGGGAATGTATGAGAGTATAGTTATACCAACACTCTTATATGGGTGTGAAGCATGGGTGATGAATGTTGCAACGAGGAGAAGCCTGGAGGCAGTAGAGATGTCATGTCTGAGGTCACTGTGTGGTGTGAATATAATGCAGAGAATTTGGAGTTTGGAAATTAAGAGGAGGTGCGGGATTACCAAAACTATTATCCAGAGAGCTGAGGAGGGGTTGTTGAGGTGGTTTGGACATGTAGAGAGAATGGAACGAGACAGAATGACTTCGAGAGTGTATAAATCTGTAGTGGAGGGAAGGAGGGGTAGGGGTCGGCCTAGGAAAGGTTGGAGGGAGGGGGTAAAGGAGGTTTAGTGTGTGAGGGGCTTGGACTTCCAGCAAGCATGTGTGAGCATATTTGATAGGAGTGAATGGAGACAAATGGTTTTTAATACTTGACGTGCTGTTGGAGTGTGAGCAAAGTAACATTTATGAAGGGATTCAGGAAACCGACAGGCCGGACTTGAGTCCTGGAGATGGGAAGTACAGTGTCTGCACTCTGAAGGAGGGGTGTTAATGTTGGAGTTTTATAACTGTAGTGTAAAGCACCCCTCTGGCAAGACAGTGATGGAGTGAATGACGATGAAAGTTTTTCTTTTTCAGGCCACCCTGCCTTGGTGGGAATCAGCCGATGTGTTAAAAAAAAAAAAAAATTCTGTAAGTGCTTTTGTAAGTGTATTTTTGGGGGTCTGAAACGGATTAATCTAATTTACATTATTCCTTATGGGAACAAATTTGTTCGGTATCGGTACTCAAACAGCCTTCTGGAACGAATTAAGCTTGTAACCCGAGGTACCACTGTATACTTCTAATACAAAGTGCAATGTGGCCAATGGTGTCCTGTAGCTAGAGAATGGGAATAAGAATAATAAATAGGAATAGGCAGCTATAAATAAAACCTCTCTGGAAGAATTTACTTCCTTAAGGAAAAATGTCACGTAGGTTAGTCTATTTCAGACCCCTAAAAATACACTTCCACAAGCACTTACAATATTATACATACATAATTGTACGATTTCCGGGGTTTACGAAACTCGGGGGTCCACTGTACTGTACAGTGGACCCTCGCTATTCGAACACTCCAAAATTCTCCCTTTTATGTAAGTTTATTATTGTAAGTGCTTTTATAAGTGTATTTTTGGGGGTCTGAAATGGACTAATCTAATTTACATCATTCCTTATGGGAATAAATTTGTTTGGTAACAGCATTCTGGAATGAGGGTGAGTTTTGGAGTGTTCGAATAGTGAGGGTCCACTGTACGTATATAGAAAGTTCTGGGATGGCCTTAAAAGCTAACAGTGTGAGGTGTAGAGTAATAGTGTTCAAGAGAATCATGGCAGTAGTATGGAAGGAATGGTAAATGTTTGGCCTGTATGGTAAATGACTGGCCTGCATGATAAATGATTGGCCTGTATGGTAAATGATTGGCCTGTATGGTAAATATACAAACAGAAATGTGATAAGTGGAGAATTAAGCATGGTATAAGTTCCTTGATGACAGAAGGCCTAACAGTTGTGTTCAGATAAGATTTTTTTTTTTACTGTACTTTTGGAAGGGAAGTTCTTTGGAAACAAGGTATTAGACAGACATAGACAGAAAATGTATACATTAGTTGGGAAAATAGTGGGGATTAGATTACCTATACGTACTGGGAAAGTTGTAAAGAAGGAAGAAGTGTTATCATTGTAGATGCAGTACACGGAAACCGTGACATATCGAAATTGGTCGTTTTAAAGTTATGGTCTAAAGTTTTATCATCCATCTCCTGTCATGTATTATTCATTTAGATAGATTTTAATGAGTCAACCTAACAAATATTTATTAACTTAATTTATGTTTGTTTTTTCAGGTTGGTCGTCTTAGCCACACAGATGAAGAGATTGTAGAAAATATGTTGGCGGTTGTTAAGAAACTGGCTAGATCCATCCCAGGGGGATGGAAAAATATAATGAATCTTAATCTCAAGCTAGCACTATCATCATCAGTTCCTATCTATGTTAAAATAGGTATGTTTGTATCAATCTGTTTTTAACTGTTGTATACTATATTTAATTCATTTATTGCAAGTATTGACAGTTTAACATTTACTTTTATCATGCTTATATTACCTTTGTTTTCAGCTTGAATGGTTTATACTCATATATGTTGTTATCTCATGCCAGTCAATTTTAAGCTTTATTAATCCTTTAACTGTCAAACCATTGATCTACATTTTACTACTAGCTCTCTGAATATTAAAAAAAAAAAAATTAAACAAAGTTGGGAATTTTCTGTGTATAACATGACCAAAAAAAATATTTAGGGCCAGTACTTATTGAGATATAAGGTGGCAAAGTTAGCAATAGGCGATGTAACATCCCCCAATGAAGAGCAGGGGTGCCGCTAGCACGTTGAGGGACAACACAATAAGTGTCAGGGGCCCAAGATTGTTCAACTGCCTCCCAGCATACATCAGGGGGATTACCAACAAACCCCTATCTGTCTTCAAGCAGGCACTGGACAGGCAGCTCAAGTCGGTACCTGATCAGCCAGGCTGTGGTTCGTACGTTGGACTGCGTGCGGCCAGCAGTAACAGCCTGGTTGATCAGGCTCTGGTCCAACAGGAGGCCTGGTCACAGACCGGGCCGTGGGGGCGTTGACCCCTGGAATTCTCTCCAGGTAGACTCCAGGTATAGATGGTCGTGTGATGGCAACAAGGAGTCCTGCCCCTTTCAGAAATGTTGTTGATATACCTTTTTTTTTTTTTAATATACATAATTTTTATATTCTGATAATTGCAATTTACTCCATGGGGAAGTGGAGAAGAATTCTTCCTGCACGAGCCATGCGTGCTGTAAGAGGTGACTAAATGCCAGTTTTGAGGTTGTACTCTTTTTGTATGTCATGCAGATCTTGAATCAGAAGGATTAAAAAGAATTTAAATTTTATACATTTATTCTTAACTCCATCTCCTGTATAAGCTACTAAATCTAAAAAGAAAAACTCTTTTTTTTTTTGGGTCACCCTGCCATGGTGGGATATGGTGGTTTGTTAAAAAAAAAAAAAATATGCTTAAACTATTTTTTTGGCAGGTTCACTGAATGATATTGGTGTCATCCATCAAAGGCCATTGTATATGAAGAAGCCAATATCAGGTGTACTTAACAAGAAAGTGGTTACTGTTTATCCTGATAACAGTGTTACAGTTGTGGATATGGATAAGACGGTTCTTGACAGAATTCCTGAAGATGAAATAGAGGAGGTACAGTCTGAAAGAATTACTTAGTATCTGTCATTAATAGTTTTTTTTTTCAGTATGAAGTAGTTTAAATTTATCAAATAAGTTTTTTTCTTTTTCAAAATATGAAGCATTTATAAAAAATGTGATCATCAGCTGGCTCATATAAATCTAATGATTTGAAGCTAATATACAGTAGGGTTGGGCTTCAGTTAGCTAATAGTTAGTGGTATCAGGACTGCATGGGAATTATTGAAACCTATATACTGTACGAGTAGGAAGTGCTTCACATATTAGCTATAATTTGAACTGTGTTTTGGGTCTCAGTGTTTGTGAGTAGTGAATTTGTTTTGTGTGAATGGAAGCTCATTTAAAAAAAAAAAATTATTCTTAAAGCTTCAATAAACCAAGCCAAAATATCTTTCAAATGACCATACATTGTTTCTACGTATGTGAACTTGAGCAAAATAGAATAGGATTTTCATTAATCATTTTTATATGGTTGATAGTTATGTTGAATGCTATGTGAATGAGGGAACTAAGCTAAGCCTTATTGTTGATGCATTTCCCAGAAGTGTGCAGCATTATGAAATATGGCAATTGTGGCTATGTTTGAGAAATTATTTGAAAACTTAAATTCGTTTTCTATAATTCAGGAAAGATTTATCGCATTACTTTTTAGGATTCATATTTATTCCATAATTTATTTTTCAGCATTAATATTTTATAGTGTAGAATGTGAATGTATTGGAAGTTAAGTCAGCATGTGTGTATAATTGTTAGAACAATGTGTTGCTGAGTATATGCTCATTGATCTTTGATTTGGTAATAAAGGTCATATTTTTCATAAGGTTCATTATGTGAATTATTTCTTATTACAGATACCAAAAAAATTCAAGAAACATGATGCTAGAAACCATGAAGAAAAGACGGACAAAACAAAGGAAAACAAGGGAAATAAGCAGAAGGAATCAGAGTGCATAATGGAATTCGAAGACATTAGTGCAGTACAAGCAGAAAATACGAAGGTCACATCAAAAGAAAAGAAGAAGAAAATGTCAAAGAAAGGCAAGAAGCAGGAGGAAGAGAGTACAATGGAACTTGTTGGTGGCAATACTACAGAAATTAAAAAAAAAGTAAAGAAAAAGAAAAGAGCAAAGGCCAAGCAACAGGAGGAAGAGGTCATGATGGGACTTGACCAAGATGAGACAACAGAAATTGAATTTACAAAGGCAAAGAAATTAGTAAAGAAGAAAATGGGAAAGAAGCTAGCTGAATATGAAGGCTCTAGCTCTGATGATGAAGATTTAGAAGCACAGGAGTTAGCTTACTTAAAAAAACTTAGTGAGCGACGAAAGGCTTGGGATGATACTGAAGGTAGTGCTAAGGATATCGACAGTGATGAAGCTGCTGCTTGGAATGAAATGAGTGATGATGTGGATGAGAGTGATGACGAATGACTTCAATAATTTTATGTATATTTCTCTGGCACTGCAGTCTGAGAGGGGTGGGGTTGTTGCAGTTTGGAGGGACAACTGAGCTGTAATGTATGCATGCCTCTGGCAAGACAGTGATGAGGTGAGTGATGGTGAAAGCTTCTTCTCCTGGTCACCCTATCTCGGTGGGAGATGGCTGGTGTGTTAAAAGAAAATATTTCTTTGGAGGAGGTAATATATTTAAATTATAATTTTGTGTGCACATTTTCTTGTTAAAAGCTGGAAGCCTCATCATAGTTTCTTCACATGTACAATTCAAGAAGCTCAACACTCAACTTGAAAAGCACACATTATAGATACGACTGACAAAGACATGCATCTTATTTTTTTTATATTTTAGAGCCATTTAGACTGACTTCATTTATCAGAAAGTGAGAGGCAGTGAAAAAATGCTATTATGACATTGATAGTATAGAGGTACAATACTGTTGCATTGTTATATTATTGTTAATAAACTAATGATGACTGTATTGAGTTTATTCTGTAATATAGTATTTCTAATTATCTTTGAACAGCCTAATGCTGGCACAGTTCACGTGATAGGGGAAAAGGAAAATTAGTAAAGGATTATTGACTTTTGTCCCTATGAATTTTAATAAAAAATTGACTTTTCTATCAAAATGTAAAATGTTATCTACATATTAAATTGTCATTACATGTATTGCCCTTTTATTTTCTTTCATTCCATCATTTACGAGTTTAGACTGTACCAGTTATTGTGAATGAACCTTGTGGCAAATGTCTTAATATTTCCAGATCAGGACATTAATACAGGCTTTCAACAGGTTACAAAACTCGGTTGGCTTCGTTAGGGATTTTTTTTTTCTAACTGAATGATGTGAGTAACAGTTTGGAGGAAAGATTAAAAACCAATAAATTGACAATGGAGGATATCTCAATGCAACAACAGCTGAAAAATACCCTTCCCTTTCTAAGACCATACCTAATTATATGTGCTATTTACATGACCCCTGTGGGATTAGTGCTTTATAAATATAATTAAATTATGGGGAATTAAGTGCAAAATGGGATTGACACAGTTACTTTTTGCTGATGATAATGTGCTTATGGGAGATTCTAAAGAAAAGTTGCAAAGGTTAGTGGACGAGTTTGGGAGGGTGTGTAAAGGTAGAAAGTTGAAAGTGAACATAGATAAGAGTAAGGTGATGAGGGTATCAAACGATTTAAATAAAGAAAAATTGGATATCACATTGGAGAGAGGGATTATGGAAGAAGTGAATGTTTTCAGATATTTGGGAGTTGACTTGCCAGCAGATGGGTTTTTGAAGGATGAGGTTAACCATAGAATTGATGAAGGAATAAAGGTGAGTGGTGCGTTGAGGTATCTGTGGAGACAAAAAACGTTATCCATGGAGGCAAAGAAGGGAATGTACGAAAGAATAGTGGTACCAACACACTTATATGGGTGTGAAGCATGGGTTGCAAATGCTGCAGCGAGGAGGTGGCTGGAGGCAGTGGAGATGTCTAAGGGCAATGTGTGGTGTAAATATTATGCAGAAAATTTGGAGTGTGGAAATTAGGAGGTGTGGAGTTACTAAAAGTATTTGTCAGAGGGCTGAAGAGGGGTTGAGGTGGTTTGGTCATTTAAGAGAGAATGAATCAAAGTAGAATGACTTGGAGAGTGTATAAATCTGTAGGGAAAGGGAGGCGGGGTAGGGGTCATCCTCGAAAAGGTTGGAGGGAGGGGGTAAAGGAGGTTTTGTGGGCGAGGGGCTTGGACTTCCAGCAAGCATGTGTGAGTGTGTTAGATAGGAGTGAATGGTTTTTGAGACCTGACGAGCTGTTGGAGTGTGAGCAGGGTAATATTTTGTGAAGGGATTCAGGGAAACCAGTTAATTGATTTAGTTGGACTTGAGTCCTGGAAATGGGAAGTACAATGCCTGCACTTTAAAGGAGGGGTCTGGGATAGTGACAGTTGGGAGGGACTTATTCTCAGCTGTCGTATCTGAGCGCCTCTGCAAAGACAGTGATTATGTATGAGTGAGGTGAAAGTGTTGAATGATGATGAAAGTATTTTCTTTTTGGGGATTTTCTTTCTTTTTGGGTCACCCTGCCTCGGTGGGAGACGGCCAACTTGTTGAAAAAAAAAAGATGGGGTTGTAAGAGAAGTGATAAATCGGGTGTTGGCAAGAGGTTTGGGGTTAAAAGATAAAGAATCTAACACAGTGGGAGCTACCACAGTTGATCTTTGCTGATGACACTGTGATTTGGGGAGATTCTGAAGAGAAGTTGCAGAGGTTGGTGGATGAGTTTTGTAGGGTATATAGAAGAAGAAAATTAAAAGTAAGGTGATAAAGATAAAAAAATTAGGTAAAAGATTGGATATCAGATTGGAGGGAGAGTATAGGCGGAGGTGAATGTATTCAGATATTTAGTGGACGTGTCAGCAGAAGGGTTTATGAAGGATGAGATGAATCATAGAATTGACGAGGGGAAAAAGGTGAGTGGTGCACTGAGGAGTCTGTGGAGACAAAGAACTTTGTCCATGAAAGCAAAGAGGGGAATGTATTAAAGTATAGTTACATCAACACTCTTATATGGGTGCGAAGCATGGGTGGTGAATGTTGCAACAAGGAGAAGGCTGGAGGCAGTGGGGGTGTCATGTCTGAGGGCAATGTGTGGTGTGAATATAATACAGTGATTAGGATTACAAAAACTATTATCCAAAGGGCTGAGGAGGGGTTGTTGAGGTGGTTCGGACATGTAGAGAGGATGGAAAAGAAATAGAATGACTTCAAGTGTATAAATCTGTTGTGGAGGGAAGGTGGGGTAGAGGTCGGCCTAGGAAAGGTTGGAGGGAGGGGGTAAAGGAGGTTTTGTGTGCGAGGGGCTTGGACTTCCAACAAGCATGTGTGAGTGTGTTAGATAGGAGTGAATGGAAACAAATGGTTTTTAGGACTTGACGTGCTGTTGGAGTGTAGGCAAGGTAACATTTATGAAGGGTTTCAGGGAAACCGGCAGGCTCCCGGACTTGAGTCCTAGAGATGGGAAGTACAGTGCCTGAACTCTGAAGGAGAGGTGTTAATATTGCAGTTTTATGACTGTAGTGTAAGTGCACCTCTGGCAAGACAGTGATGGACTGAATGATGGTGAAAGTTTTTCTTTTCGGGCCACCCTACCTTGGTGGGAAATAGCCGATTTCTTAATGAAAAAAAAAATTAACAATTTTGCTTATATTGATGCCTGTCCTTCCCAGTACATTGTCAAAAGCTCTGATCTCTAGATTATTACTAATATAATCATAACCAAGCACTAAACCCGAAAGGGTCATACAGCGCTGTTCTAATCTCTCGAATGTGATTTAATGTGACTATGCTTTCCCTTGCTTCTCTCCTATGCTGTAACCCACTTCACCAGAGCTAACTTTTTGACTTTCCTGTTTTCTGTCACTTATAACTTAGTAAATAGTAAAGGATTTACCGAAGCAAAATAATGTTTCTTTTCAAAATTATGGACTACATAATCAAACTGATGCTGCCCCAATAATGTAATTTTCATCCGAGACATTTCATATCCTTCCTTTCCTCTGTTTCCTCCAAGGAAGGTTCCTTAATGCCAGTGAGGGGTTCTTGATCTAAAGAATTGAATCTGACCTTCTTTTCCTTGGATCGAACTTGATTGCTTTGTATATCCCTGGGCATTGTATGATCCTTGTGGGTTTATGACTTACCCCCATGAATGTAATAATATCTATGTGTGCTGATGTCCCTTCTACGATCTCTCACCTCTGCTGTAAACTTTGATCAAACCTGTTTTTTTTTTTTTGACAGCATACGAGCTTTGCATGTTTTGTGAATATAATAAGATAAGGCGAGTGGTGCATTGAGGTATCTGTGGAGACAAAAAACGTTATTTATGGATGCAAGAAAGGAATGTACAAGAGTATAATGGTACCAACACTCTTATGTGGGTATGAAGGATGGGTTGCGAATGCTGCAGCGGAGGAGGCTGGAGGCAGTGGAAATGTCGTGTCTAAGGACAATGTGTGGTGTAAATATTATGCAGAGAATTCGTAGTGTGGAAATTTGGAGGAGGTGTGGAGTTACAAAAATAATTATTCAAGGGGTTATTGAGGTGGTTTGGTCATTTAGAGAGGATGGAACAAAATAGAATGACTTGAGTGTATAAATCTGTAGTGGAGGGGTAGGGGTCGTCCTCGAAAAGGTTGGAGGGGGTAAAGGTTTTGAGGGCAAGGGGCTTGGACTTCCAGCAAGTGTGCGTGAGCGTGTTAGATAGAATGGAGACAAATGGTTTTAGAGACCTCATCTTGATGAGGGTCCTTGATGCTGGTGAAGAGCATGAAGGAATTCACAGAGACAAGAAAAAAAAAAGATAAAATTTAATGAGTAATGTATACTGTATACTGGCCTCTCAAGGTCTTCTTCAGGTCTAAATATACAGTACCTTTCTTATTTTCTGTCATCTACAAAGTCATTCTACGAGGTTACCATAATGCTGTTGAAACATTCTTGATCCAAATAATTGAAATTCTTTCCTGTTCTTTCATCAAACCTGATTACCTCCCATTTTCTGAGTGCTATATGACCCTTGCAGATTAGTGTTTCCCTCTTTGATTATACAGGTATTAATAATTTTCAAGTTCACTTGCTAGAATGCATTTAGACTCAGTCTTTAGCTTTTTTTTTTACAAGCTCACTCTTCAGTCTGACAGGTGTTCCTGAGGTACTTCAATGTAGTCGACTGTCTCTAGGTATTTCAATGCTGTGGCAGAGGCTGGACCTTGAGGGTGGCGGCATCCTTGAGGCCAAGTGTGAGGGCGTGGTTCAAGTTACTATAGTTGCTGCAGGGAAACTTGCTCCTCAAAGCATCCACCAGAGCCAGCTGAAACTCCAGCTGCTCCAGCACAAGTCGAGGATCACCATCTAGACGGAGACTTCTCATGCTGTGGTACACCACCTGCCAAAAAATAAAACACTTGGTTAAAGGAACTTGGTTGGTTAATGGGGTTTAAAATCTATCAACTACACTAGGGTCACTAAGGCTGCATGTAATCTCTTCACCACCAGAGAATACTTTAATCCCTAAAATAGGAATTAAAGTAAACTCTCAGCATAAATTCACTGAGGAAAATACACCTTTTGGTGCATATATCCTGTGGAACCTGGTACATATGTGTATACTAGCATGTAAATACGACGCATATGCTACACTACAACATATTATGGAAACGTTTCAGCCACTCAAATCTTTGTCAATCCATTGAATCTAACCATTAACATAATAATGTCCTAGTGTTGAACTTGCATTTTATTTTTTTAACGAAAATATTGTTTAAAGTCTTGGTACGAGTAATGGCGTGAGACATACTCATCATGGTAAACAAACACAGAATAATAAGGCACAATAATGTGACTGGAACGATATACAAATAACCCACACATAGAAGACTGAAACTTATGACAACGTTTCTGTCTGACTAGGACCATTAACTAGTCACAGAGAAGCAAGAAGGAGAGAGAGCCAGAATTTATACAAGAAGAGGACGGCCGGTGCGTTGAAAAAAATATATATATATATATATATATATATATATATATATATATATATATATATATATATATATATATATATATATATATATATATATATATGTATGTATGTATACCTGGAGAGAGGAGTATACCTGGAGAGAGGGAGTATACCTGGAGAGAGGGAGTATACCTGGAGAGAGGGAGTATACCTGGAGAGAGGAGTATACCTGGAGAGAGGGAGTATACCTGGAGAGGGAGTATACCTGGAGAGGGGAGTATACCTGGAGAGGGGAGTATACCTGGAGAGAGGAGTATACCTGGAGAGAGGGAGTATACCTGGAGAGAGGGAGTATACCTGGAGAGAGGGAGTATACCTGGAGAGAGGGAGTATACCTGGAGAGGGAGTATACCTGGAGAGAGGGAGTATACCTGGAGAGAGGGAGTATACCTGGAGAGAGAGAGTATACCTGGAGAGAGGGAGTATACCTGGAGAGAGGGAGTATACCTGGAGAGGGAGTATACCTGGAGAGAGGGAGTATACCTGGAGAGAGGGAGTATACCTGGAGAGAGGAAGTATACCTGGAGAGAGGGAGTATACCTGGAGAGAGTCAACGCCCCTGCAGCTCGGTCTGAGACCAGGCTTCGTGGTGGATCAGGGTCTGATCAATCAGGCTGTTACTGCTGGTCACACGTAAACCGACGTATGAACCACAGCTCGGCTGATCAGGTACTGACTTTAGGTGCTTGTCGAACGCCTTCTTGAAGATAGCCAGGGGTCTATTGGTAAGTCCCCTTATGTATGCTGGGAGGCATATATTTTTTTTTCTATGAACTGGCTGCATCCCATCGAGGCAAGGTGACCTAAAAAAAAGTTTTTCTTTTAAAATTTAGTAATTTATACAGGAGAAGAGGTTACTAGCCCCTTGCTACCTGCATTTTAGTCGCCTCTTATGACACGCATGGCTTACGGAGGAAGAATTATTTTCCACTTCCTCATGGATATATATATATATATATATATATATATATATATATATATATATATATATATATATATATATATATATATATATATTATATATATATATATATATATATATATATATATATATATATATATATATAGTATATATATATATATATATATATATATATATATATATATATATATATATATATATATATAATATATACGTATATAGCGTACATCCTCATATCAGACATTGACAGGGATATAAGCCACAGTGCTGTGTCTTCCTTTGCAGATGACACCCGAATCTGTATGACAGTGTCCACCGTTGAAGACACTGCAAGACTCCAAGCAGACATAAACCAAATCTTTAAATGGGCTGCAGAAAACAATATGAAGTTCAATGATGAGAAATTTCAATTACTCAGATACGGAAAACGTGAAGAAATTAAAATCTCATCGGAGTACAAAACTAATTCCAACCACACAATAGAGCGAAAACTAATGTCAAAGACCTGGGAGTGATCATGTCAGCGGATCTCACCTTCAAGGACCATAACAAAGTAGCAATTGCATCTGCTCGAAAAATGACAGGATGGATAATGAGAACCTTCAAAACCAGGGATGCCAAGCCCATGTTGACACTTTACAGATCGCTTGTTCTATCTAGGCTGGAATATTGCTGCACACTAACTGCACCTTTCAAGGCGGGTGAAATTGCTGACCTTGAAAATGTGCAGAGAACCTTCACCGCACGATAAGTGCGATAAACCACCTCAACTACTGGGAACGCTTGAAGTTCCTAAACCTGTACTCTCTAGAACGCAGGCGGAGAGATACATTATTATATACACATGGAAAATTCTCGAGGGCTTAGTACCAAACTTGCACACAAAAATCACTCCCTACGAAAGCAAAAGACTCGGCAGGCGATGTAACATCCCCCCAATGAAGAGCAGGGGTGCCACTAGCACTTTGAGGGACAACACATTAAGTGTCAGGGGCCCAAGATTGTTCAACTGCTTCCCAGCATACATCAGGGGGATTACCAACAAGCCCCTGGCTGTCTTCAAGCAGGCACTGGACAGGCACCTCAAGTCAGCCGGGCTGTGGTTCGTACGTTGGACTGCGTGCGGCCAGCAGTAACAGCCTGGTTGATCAGGCTCTGGTCCAACAGGAGGCCTGGTCACAGACCGGGCCGAGGGGCGTTGACCCCTGGAATTCTCTCCAGGTAGACTCCAGGTAATGAAACCACGGAAACAAGTGGTATTGAAATATTTTACCAAACTGCAGCAGGCCAGGGCTCGACCCCACGACATATTGTTTCGCCTCAATAGACAACACAACGTACGTGTTACCATATCCATTCCGCCAATGGATTGGATATGGTGACATGTACGTTGTGTTGTCTCTTGAGGCGGGACAATGTGTTGTGGGGTCGAGCCCTGGCCTGCCGCAGTTTGGTAAAATATATGTATATTATTGCAATACAAATAATTATTGCAATACAAATAATTATTGCAATACAAATAATTATTGCAATACAAATAATTATTGCAATACAAATAATTATTGCAATACAAATAATTATTGCAATACAAATAATTATTGCAATACAAATAATTATTGCAATACAAATAATTATTGCAATACAAATAATTATTGCAATACAAATAATTATTGCAATACAAATAATTATTGCAATACAAATAATTATTGCAATACAAATAATTATAAAATTATTGCAATACAAATAATTATTGCAATACAAATAATTATTGAATACAAATAATTATTGCAATACAAATAATTATTGCATAAAATAATTATTGCAATACAAATAATTATGTATCAAATTAATTTGCAATCAAATAATTATTGCATAAAAAATTATTGATCAAATAATATGCACAATATTATAACAAATAATTATTGCAATACAAATAATTATTGCAATACAAATAATTATTGCAATACAAATAATTATTGCAATACAAATAATTATTGCAATACAAATAATTATTGCAATACAAATAATTATTGCAATACAAATAATTATTGCAAAAAATAATTATTGCAATACAATAATTATTTCATAAACATAATTATTGCAATACAAATAATTATTTCAAAACATAATTATTGCAATACAAATAATTATTGCAATACAAATAATTGATTTGATTTGTTTAATCTGATTTAATAAATTGCATTACTACAAATAATAAATTGATTATGTTGACCTATTATAAAACTGTAATGCTTCAAAATTGTAAAACTATTATGCTTCAAAATTGTTATGTTCAAATTTCATTGCTTAAATACTCAATTATACTTATATTGTAAATTGTTTACTATAATTTTTTACCATTTAGTCTATTATAGCATAATTAATTTAAAATTAATTTTAAGTTTGCCCATCATGCTCTGCATACAAGGGGCTTTTGGCATGTACACCCCATTATTATAACTCCATGTAAAATTTTGTATCATGTCACAATAAACATATTATATATTATATATATATATATATATATATATATATATATATATATATATATATATATATATATATATATATATATATATTCAGAATCCAACCAACAGTTGACTTTGCTAGGCTCAAATTTTCGGTGATATGTCTGATATTCAAATTAGCATGTTTTCTAAAAGTTACAATACTTGCACACTTCCTAAGTGTAACATCCATATTGAATTTCAGCAGTAATCATGAACTGAAGGAGAATTTAGCGAAACCACATTCACTCAGAGAGCACGCTTGCAGAAATAGCCTTACAGAACAACAGCTGTTGTAGCACTGACAAGATTCGCAGGGAAGACCACAGCTGGATGGTTGCCAGAAGTCACTAGCAAACTGTTAAGAAAATAACCCAAAATACATTGATTAAGCCGGAAACTAGGACATATTGTGAGATAATCACAAAATTTATTCCTGTCCCAATTAATTTGCACACTACTGTATATATAAAAGACTTTTCTGCAAAACGTTGCTGTAAGTAATTTAATTCCTAAACTTGACTCTGCATCTTAACATCAAGGTGTCTTTCCAGTCATCACCACAAGTAGGACAGACTACGCAACTGAAAAGATTAAAAAAAAAACTCATTATTACACAAATGTAACGTTTGTTACAGTACTACCTACTAAGAATTTCCTGTCAATGTGTCTGTAGAAGGTTGCGTCGGCGCCGTGGAGGACGAGAATGCCAGCAGAGACACAGTCAGGGCAGGAGGGGGCGCTGCTGAAGCAGGAAGACGGAGCAAAGTTCCAGCGGGACGTCACCTCCTGCACCAGGTGAGGTTTGTTCATCAAGAAGTGGTTGAGAGCGTCTTGATCGTGTCGTGGTAATGGATAGAAGCTGCCCTCCCTTAGGATGGCACTGCCTAGGCCGCCACCAGGCAGCTGTCGCAGCCGCGTCAGGTTAGCAATTATGACGCCTGTATTAAGACCTGCACGGCCCGCGTAAGGTCGTTTGGGGTTATCCAGGATGTACTGTGGTTCAGGAGCAAGAGCCACTGCTTGACCAGTCTTCATCGATCTCAACAAAGACCACACTTCTTCAGCGGGACCCAGAAATACCACATCTGTGTCAAAATATACAACCGAGTCTTCATGAGGCAAAGCCTCAGCCAGAAACTGTTTAGCCCACACACACGGTCTCCAGTGCTCCTTTATTCCCGGGTACTTGTCTGGAAACCAAACTTTTTCATGTTGCAACTCAAGTCGTTGTCTATGTCTCTCTGGGAAAGTCTGTGTGAGCTTTACCACTTCGTTGAACGTGCTTATAGTGTCTGTCAAGACAATGATGCGCCATTTGTCAGACTTACTGAAGTAGAGAAGCGTCTTGAGCATAAACTCGAGCTGCTCCAGCTGCCTCGTCCAAGACTCCCGCAGAAGCAGTGATCCCTGGCCGGTGGCTGCATCTTGTGCAGGATTATTACTGCTGCTGTTGTGGGCCTTGCACACCACCACCACAGCAGGAGCCTCCACAGAGGGACTCCCACTCACCAACAGTCGAGGCTCGATGTAAGACTTCTTCCCTCTTGCACTTTGTTCGTTGTAGAGAGATGTACACAGAATCAGGTTAAGTACCCACACATGTGTGATGATGGCCAGTGTTATGGTAACCACACGCACACGGCCGATCATGGTGTACATACATCTACACAATGTAACCTCAAACAGTCTTGTATAGCATCAACACGGAGTTTTTCACAAGTGCTGCTGGCGTTATAAAAAAAATGTGTGTGCGTGCCAAATGTATCATTCAGATATTTAAGATATTAGTCACTCGTTGTCTGACTTTAAATGCGCGTTCAATAATCTTCGGTGATCATTAAATAACAATAACAATGGTGAACAAAAAAAATCTCGGATAATTCACAAAAGAATTCTTATAGTTTTGACTTCTCACACATAAGTTGCTCTGTCTCTCGCTTGATACAGATCTTTTTCTCGTATTCTGCAAGCATTCATATCTAAGGTTTTTTTTTAGGTTTGTTTAAGGGCACACGTTAACTCCATACACTTGTTTACACGTAAATATTATTTTTTTTTATCAGGAAAGAAAACTTGCCACGTCTGAGGAGCTGCGAGACATTCACAGCAGTCAAGTCAACTTGTATATTTACACATATTTCCTCCACTGACAATAGTTGGTCAGCTATTATATTTACAGAGATCTTTCCTCCAATCCTGTCATCCTCATTCCTCGATACTTTTATTAGTCGTTGTAATCTCCGTAAATATAGGAACATAAGAAAAAAACAGGAACACTGTAGCTGGGTTACTGACCCCAAACTAGACAGGTCTAATTCACACAAAACTATTTCCACTAAAGTATTTGTCCAACCCACCTTTAAGGCTACCAAAAAAAAAAAAAAATCTGCTTCAGTGGCTTCTTGGCAGTTTTTCCCAATTATCTTCAAGATTTTAGATTTTGCCGCTAAAATGTATAGTTTATTGTGCATTCCATCTTTATTCTATGTTGCAAACAAATTTAGGATATTTGCGTAAAATGCTGGTATCTTATTTTTACTATAGACACTTTGGCATATCACATTGGTTATTATAATGTCTATCTTTATATTCCTCAATAAATGGACAATCAAACATATAGTGTTCCAGGAAGTTATACGGCTAATCACATACACTGTGTATGTGGCAAACTGATATAAACCTTGGTAATTGATACCGACAAATTGGTTTAAAAAGACACGTGAGCAAACACTAAGACATGTTTATTAGAAAACTTTTCGGTCGTAGGACCTTGATAACTTCTAACAGATTTTTTTAATGTTAGAAGTGATCAAGGTCCCAGGACCTGGCTACTATAACATTCTTCAGTCTCTCTTACCACTACTCTTTATTCTTGACACTGACAGACTGAAGTTATATTCAGCTTCATCATCCAAAATACTTTGGCTAATTTATCAGCTTTATCTTCGACTTTTACCAAAGTTGTGATGTCCTATATCAGTATTAAATCTGAATTTATATTCGAACAAAAATTGCAATAAACACTAGTCAAAAGCAGAAAGTAAGGTGACTTATAATTCAACCTAGCAATCTGTTGAAATGGCCTCATTGGTAGGCGGAACTCCCTTTGAGGGCACTACCTTCAAGGGGAGTGCCTCGATGCTGGCAAAGGGCTCTTGATCCTAAGAATTGGAACAGCTCTCCCTTGCCTGTATGACTAACAGGTATAGCGCTTCACCATAAATATAATAATGATCTTATTGTCTGTTTTATTTTTCAAAATACGTTCGTTTGAGCCTGAATTTATGTACTTACAAATTCAACACAGCTGTGCCAGTAAGGATATATTAAGGAAGGATGATCGTGGAGGAGGTGGTGAGGGAAGCAGCGTGAGAAAGTCCTTGTGTGAGGGCCAAGTTGATGTTTGTGTAGTTGCTGCACGGGAAGTAAGGAGTCCACGAGTCTTTGTGACTCAGCTGTAAGGTGACATTGTTTAGCAACACACTCGGGTTCTCGTCCAGCTTCAGCCACTTCACAGCATTATACATAGTCTGCAAGCATGCAAGTGAAACACATTTTAAAAATAAGGCGTCATGGGAACTCGAATCTGCATCAGCCAGGAGCCATCCCAAGCATCACTTCAACATACTGGTACATCTCGGCTTGCAAAACTAACACTTATTCCTATCATTTATTTATGGCAAGAGCTTCACTACGTTAATTTCCTCAATCAAATCTCTTAACGTTTCCTATAAACTTATCGATGCTATTTTCCGTATATTGTTAGGTTAACTAAGGTTAGGTTAGGCTAGACTGGGTTACATATAAACACAAAATAAATAGATTCAACCACAAATAAGCAATGAGATTAAAAAATAATCAGAAAATATTCAAATTTGTACGATTATTACTAAATTATAATTCGAACTCTAATATCATCCTGCTGCCTTCCACTTGATGTTCTGTCTAGATGTAAAAGGTTATATGTGGCTGATTCTTATGTAATTTGCTCAACTTTGCTACTGGGTATTTTCAGCCGGTTAGTACCTGTTTGATGCGCTAAACTGAAAACTTATTTTAAGCTGAAAGGAATGCTAAAATCTAGATAATTGCTTGAGAAACCATGTGTATTTTATGTGAAGAATCTTCAAAACTTACTTGGTGCGCTTTTATATAGATGTCAGAAAACTTAGGGTGAAACGTTGCAAATTATATTATCTTCGCGCATGCTACTGAATAGTTTTGTAACTTGTATTTGCGAGTTAAACTCTTCATAAATTACAAGTTAAATTGCGTTTTGGAAAAGCTATGAACATATTACTCCTTATATTTACATAAAGTACAATCACCCACAGAAGAGATGCGTCCGGTAGAGAGTAGAATACAAATTACAACATGTTTATATAACATAAAAACAAGTTGTATATTCTACTTACCAGGAATTTCCTCTCCACATTTCTATAGAAAGACATGTCGGCGCCGTGGAGGACGAGGATGCCAGCAGAGACACAGTCAGGGCAGGAGGGGGCGCTGCTGAAGCAGGAAGACGGAACAAAGTTCCAGCGGGACGTCACTTCCTGCACCAGGTGAGGTTTGTTCATCAAGAAGTGGTTGAGAGCGTCTTGATCGTGTCGTGGTAATGGATAGAAGCTGCCCTCCCTTAGGATGGCACTGCCTATGCCGCCACCAGTCAGCTGTCGCAGCCGCGTCAGGTTAGCAATTATGACGCCTGTATTAAGACCTGCACGGCCCGCGTAAGGCCTTTTGGGGTTATCCAGGATGTACTGTGGTTCAGGAGCAAGAGCCACTGCTTGACCAGTCTTCATCGATCTCAACAAAGACCACACTTCTTCAGCGGGACCCAGAAATACCACATCTGTGTCAAAATATACAACCGAGTCTTCATGAGGCAAAGCCTCAGCCAGAAACTGTTTAGCCCACACACACGGTCTCCAGTGCTCCTTTATTCCCGGGTACTTGTCTGGAAACCAAACTTTTTCATGTTGCAACTCAAGTCGTTGTCTATGTCTCTCTGGGAAAGTCTGTGTGAGCTTTACCACTTCGTTGAACGTGCTTATAGTGTCTGTCAAGACAATGATGCGCCATTTGTCAGACTTACTGAAGTAAAGAAGCGTCTTAAGCATAGAGTTGAGCTGCTCCAACTGCCTCGTCCAAGACTCCCGCAAAAGATCCACGTACTTCTCAATGTCCTTCACGGTGGTGGCATTATTGACCAAACTTTGGTGGCTCCCGTTATTTAAAGCAGCTTCGCACACTACTACCACCATCGGTGCTTGTATAGAAGGACTACCAGTTACCGGTGATTCCTTTGTATTTTGAGGTATGTTCTCCACCGGTGTCATCTTGTGAAAATAATGAGGCACAACTATGAGGAAATTTAGTAAACACAAGGAAGCGACTACAACCAAGGAACAGGAAACGGGGCTCGCAAAATTTCCCATAGTCCTGGAGACCAGAAATGCTAGGAATCTGTGGCTGATTTCTAGGTTCTAAGGTACACCTGCCCTGTTCACTGTTACTTAGGTCACACGCGCATAATTTCTTAAAATCTCTACATATTCAGATAATATATTTTATAAATTGTCTTTGCCGATAATCATTAGTTTTTACCACTCAGACAGAACTCAACTTCTCACACCTGCACATAGTAAGACCTGAGAACAATTTCACGCCACTATGGTAAAACGCCTGGCCAAACTGAGTGCCATTACCAATATTACAATAGGTAACGCGTGTTGCTTCACTAGGGCCTCACATTGGATGGTTGAACGTAAGGTGTTACCCCAGCAGCAAGCGCTCAGATAGTGCTGCTAGGATGAAGTCACTGCCCGCCATCTGCCTTCATCTACCTGGGGGAATTTACAGGTTTTCCTCCAACAATAAAAAAAAAAGTAGATCATATGCTGAGAAATATAATTTATTAGAAAATTATTGTACCAAAGACACGTTCGTTAAGTGGAACGCACTAGACTAGGAGGTAGTGGAGGCAAACTTCCAGCACACATGGTTCAGTTAAAAAAAATATATATATATATTAAAAAATCCAGAGTGCTGAGTCATCATACCAGTCGATGAAACTGGAGATCTTTCCATTTCATCAATTACAGGTACACATAAATACAGTCACTGACTTTTTGGGGTTATCCTAGGTAATCTACACGGGGTTGATCAGGCCCTAAACCAGGGCCTGATCAACCAGGCTGTTACTGCTGGCCGCACGCAAACCGACGCAAGCCCGGCTGGTCAGGTACTGACTGTAGGTGCCTCTCCAGCTCCTGAAGACAACCAGGGGTCTGTTGGTAATCCCCCTTATATATGATGGGAGGCAGTTGAACAGTCCCGGACCAGGTCGCAGGGGCGTTGACCCTCAGAACACCCTCCAGGTATAGGTCATTCGAACTCACCTGAATGAACTGGACACGTTACAGGCATGGGGATCAAAGAAAATCTCACCATATATACAGAGGTACTGTGCAAGCCACTAGCGAGAATCTACAACAAATCACTGGAGAAAAATAGAGCTGATAAAGGGCCGGACAAATGCAAATGTAGCACCGATCTTTAAAAAGAGAAACAGTCAAGAAGTTGTAAGGTACAAAGCAGTATCAGCGACGGGTATACACAGCAAAATAATGGAGATGGTGATGCTGATGTTAGTAAGGCGTAGAGTAGAAAATCATCCAGCAAAATAAACATTGTAGATAAATGAACCTACAGGATGATGAATTAGACATTTGTGCAACACTTAAGTATCTTTATTATGGACACAGATACCCAAGTGTTAGGCAAGTATCTATTTCATCAAAATATTCATTGTTACAACACTCGTCATCAGAAGAAAAGAAAAGACAGACTGCATATTTCTAAGCTATCAAAAGGACTTTGGCACGGTCCCTCATATGATATTAATATACATACATCCGTCAGTAGATGTTCCAGTGGATGCGTAGATACAGACAAGAGAATCACAGTGAGGATATGATATCATGATAGAGAAAGGTAACATTTGTAGTGCCACAAGGATTAGTTCTTGGACTAAGTCTGTTCGTGAAATATACTCCTACATGTTAATGTATGAGGAAGAAGCAAATTTAATGAGAATACGGACAACAGAACTGCAAGATGCTTCAGGAAGACTTAAACAAGATGCTAGAACTGAGCTTCAGAAATGGAAGGTTATGGGGGAGTAATCAGAGGACAGAGAATGTGCCAAAGTATCGGTAGTGGTGTTGGCTATTTTTACGGTATCGGTGAAAAAACAGCCGACACTTTTTAAAATACGCAGTACAATTCGTGGAGGCCCAAGAATTGCAATGACCCAGCTCATCAGGGATTAAACAAGCTGGCTGATCTTAAGCATGCACTGGACAGGCCTCAATCGGACCTGATCAGCCGGGCTGTGTTCGTACGTTGGGACTGCGTGCGGCCAGCAGTAACAGCCGGGGTTGATCAGGCTCTGGTCCAACAGGAGGCCTGGTCACGGACCGGGCCGCAGGGCTTGACCCTAATTCTCTCAGGTAGACTCCAGGAGGCCAAGAATCCTGGGATTGATCAAGGCCACATTAAAAACATGGCAATGATATTGTCTCACGACGATCACCTCTTCAGTTACTGGTTGAACCCAAGGGTGCCATGACCGAGTGACGCAAACAGTGCCACGTCTTCCTGCAAGTGCCACCAACGTGGGCCCTATGACGTAGATGAAACACCTGTAACCAGGTGTGAGAGACTGGGGAGGGACTAGCTCCTTGCTTATTGACTATACTAAAAAACAGTAATATATAAGTGTGTGTGTGTGTGTGTGTGTGTGTGTGTGTGTGTGTGTCGTAATAAAAGATTGTCAGTGAATAAACAGAAGACTGGACGAGGACTAGAACTGTGTCTGGCACCACAGCCACAGTTTCAGCTCCCGTACATTTAAAACATAATTAAAAAAGAAGATTGCGATATTTCGGTATCACAGAGGAGGGGGGGGGGACCTTTAAGAGGTTGTCTAGATTTTGTCACCTTTTTATTTCCTCCAACTTTTCGTTTTTATTTTTGCTCAAAATCCTAGAACGCTTCATCCAGGCGGTTTAAAAAATTCAAGGTTCGTGCATGGTCACTGGGGCCAGATTCTTGGAACAGTTGGCATATGTAGGTGCCTTGTGACCAAAGTTGCTGAACTCGTTACCAACATCTTGGAATGGCTCGGATTACTTCCAAAAAAATAATCATAACCATAATTTTTAAAGGGGTGGAAATGTAAGCCAGTAGAAGGCCTCGGTCAGATAACCAAAAGTTCCAGCTGCAGGTCATCATACGACTAAGACCCGCGTCAGGAAACGCTTGTCCTGACGAGCCTTACCTAACCTGACCTACTTCCAAAACTCTCGTTGGCGTAGCTAATTAAAACGTTCAAAAAAGATGCCTCCTAATTCGTCCACGGTGGAGAGTGACATTCAAGTGTGCAGGTGCTGATTTAACCATTTTATGCGTGAAATAATGTGAAATCTTTATTCCTCTTAAATCACAATAAATAAATTTCAGTTTAGTTCTGAAGGCTTCAATACTTAATGGCTGCTGCATCTTAGGGCCAGGGTAGTAATAATTAATTTTCGTTTGGTTACTGTTATCTATTTATATTAAAATATCTTTCCATACTTCATTAATGAAATGATAATTAAAAGATTTTGAAAGTGACTCGACAATGAAAATATTAATGGAATTCTGTCTTCTCTACTGTTGTTTTAAAATTCTTTAAGCTTCATTAATACTGCCTTCGACAGGCATTTCCGGTTCATATTTCTCATTGTAATTTTATTTTCATTCCCATCAACGATATTGAATTGGATGACGATGATGACGGATGATATTAATGGTGATGAGTTAACCCATGAGGGTTATACGCCTCCTGGGGACTGGAAGGTAATCAGGACTGACGCAAGGAAAGAAAGGGTTGGTCAAAATAGTTGTATTATGAGTCCTTCACCT
Organism: Cherax destructor; assembly: GCA_009830355.1. Taxonomy (NCBI): domain Eukaryota; kingdom Metazoa; phylum Arthropoda; class Malacostraca; order Decapoda; family Parastacidae; genus Cherax; species Cherax destructor. The sequence goes on from WNWK01000014.1 coordinate 1,119,127, forward strand.
TCATCAAGGCAACTGAGAGGTCATTGGGCACCCCCTTTCCCCGTCCTTGAAGGGACGTATACCCAGAGATCAGTGGGCACCCCCTTTCCCCGTCCTTGAAGGGACGTATACCCAGAGATCAGTGGGCACCTTCCCCTTCCCTTCTTGAAGGGATCAATATACTCCGGAATGAAAAAACAGTTTGTTCTGTTGAGTTTTTAATTGCTCTTATTTAAATGAAAATGAGTAAATAATTTATTTATCAAAATACATTACATAATGCCATGTAATATAAATAATAATGGGCCAGGGAGGAAGTGGGAAATTTAATTCGTATACAATTTTTTTAGATTGGTCGTTCATAAGAAAGATAGAATAAGTTGCAAAGATATAAGTTGATGAGATCAGTGATATAATACCAACAGAATGATGAATAAGGTACGTGTAACATGTGTAACACTTGTGTAACACTTGTGTATCTTTTAGTTAGGAGTTTTTTTCGCTTGTGCAGTAGGCTTTATCATTCTAACACGTACTTGATAGAACTCTCAGCTTTCAATATAATCGTTGATAAAGTAATCAGCTATCAAGAAAGATAATTAAAAAAACTGCATACATCTGCAATGTGCTGCTATGCTGTTGTGTAAGATAGTTACATAGTGGGAATAAAAACTACGTTTTAAGAGAGAGGAGGGGGGATGATGTATAAATGGGGGGGAGGTGAGCATCACTGTACACCTGTTTTATTACAGCTGCACCTGCTGCCACGTGTGTGAATGTATGGGTGTATGTGTATGTATGTGGACAGGTATGTATGAGTATGTGGGCGTATATACGCATGTATAAATATGTGTATATGCACGTACATGTATATGTATATGGGCGTATATATACACGTAACTTACGACTGAGTGATGTGCCTTGAGTCATACCAACTAGCTAAGGCATTCAGCCTACCATTGACGAACTGATTTAAAATAATTCAGTATTACCTAGTTTAAGATGACCTGCGTCAACCAAGAGTTAGCTAGTGTTGCCTGGTATGTACTCACCTAATTGTACTCACCTAATTGTGGTTGCAGGGGTCGAGACTCAGCTCTTGGCCCCGCCTCTTCGCTGTCCGCTACTGGGTCTCTGCTCTCCCTGCGCCATGAGCTTTATCATACCTTGTCTTAAAACTATGTATGGTTCCTGCCTCCACTATATCTTTCTCTAGACTATTCCACTTCCTGACTACTCTGTGGCTGAAGAAATGCTTCCTAACATCCCTTTGACTCATCTGAGTCTTCAGCTTCCAGTTGTGTCCCCTTGTTTCTGTGTTCCCTCTCTGGAACATCCTGTCACTGTCTACCTTGTCGATTCCCCGCAGTATTTTGTATGTCGTTATCATGTCTCCTCTGACCCTTCTTTCCTCCAGTGTTGTTAGTCCTATTTCCCTCAACCTTTCTTCATAGGACAGACCCCTGAGTTGTGGAACTAGCCTTGTCGCAAACCTTTGCACTTTCTCTAGTTTCTTTACGTGCTTGACCAGGTGTGGGTTTCAGACTGGTGCTGCATATTCTAGTATTGGCCTGACGTACACGGTGTACAGTGTCTTGAACGATTCCATGTTAAGGTAACGGAACGCTAATCTTAGGTTTGCCAGTCGCCCATATGCTGCCGCAGTTATCTGGTTGATGTGTGCCTCCGGAGACGTGCTTGGCGTTATACTCACTCCAAGGTCTTTCTCCTTTGCCGAGGTTTGTAGCCTTTGTCCGCCTAGCCTGTACTCTGTCAGCGGTCTTCTTTGCCCTTCTCCGATCTTCATGACTTTGCATTTGGTGGGATTGAATTCGAGAAGCCAGTTGCTAGACCAGATGTCAAGCTTGTCCAGGTCTGTTTGAAGTCCTGCTTGGTCCTCCTCCGATGTGATTCTCCTCATTAATTTCACATCATCCGCGAACAGAGACACTTCTGAGTCTATCCCTATGTGTGATGTGTTTGTTGCATATTCCTAAAGCTAGATGCTTCGAGGCTGTTACAACAACGAATTTTCGCTGTGCCTACATGCATGTAATGATAGATTTATAAATGTTGATCAATACTCTTTAGTTTACTTGTAGTATTGTTGTCTTGTTCTAATAATGAAGGTATCCTCCTGGATTCCATTTCTCCTGTTTGTGGATAGGCCATCCTGAGAAATGGTGATTCTTAGGTACTAGGAACTCCATCTCTGCCGGAATGCCTTTGAAGCTACTGTAGCTACTGAACTCTTACTGGAGTGTACCTACCTACCTGGAATGTGTAACGATATCCTTATCGTCCTAAAGTCTGTCAACTCAGGCTAACAGGCTTCGTCACTCCATGTTTGAAATCCATCCTATGTGATGGAATATGACCGGGAAACATAGCTAGCTTGTTCCCACCACCCAATTATAATATAGAATACGGTAGCAACACGCTCCAGATGTATCCAATCTTCCAAACATAAGAAAAATAAAGCTGCTGGCACTGTCTCCAGCGTCGCGACATTTACCTCCCTCTCACTTCCCCCCTCCCTCTCTCTCCAGTTACTTCCTGGTGTCCTTCACCCCTGGGTGATACCACTAGAATGTCCCCAGAGATGGGTAGTAGCATCTTCCTGCGCACCCTGCATCAAGTCATTATTATTGTATTCGGGGGAAGCACTAAACCCGTTGGGGGAGTGGAAAGCAATCATGTTGCAACAAAGGAGAGGATAGCTCTAGTTCCATTAAGGAAGAACCCTTAACTGACATCAAAATACTTCCCCTCCCTTTAAAGGGAGCTTAGTCGAACCGACCCAGCTTCAGTCTTCGGACGGGTCGAGACACATGTGGAAGTCTCCTTACACCTATTGCCCCCTGTTCACCTAGCAGTAAATAGGTACCAATGTGTTAGTTGAGTGTTGCGGGTGGCATCCTGGTAAGGGGACTCGAGGGACCCTCATGGGAATAATCTACACTGGCCTTTTTTTTTTTAAGTTATCCTGGTTAATAATTCTAGGAGTCTGGAGATTAGGTGGAGGCATGGAGTTACCAAAAGTATTATTCAGAGGACTGAGAAGGAGTTGTTGAGGTGGTGTGGACATTTAGAGAGGTTGGAGCAAAATAGGATGACTAGGAGGGCTTAAAATCTGGGATGATGGAAGGAGTGGAGGTCGTCCTAGGAATGGTTGAAGGGAGGGGGTAAAGGCGATTCTGAGTGCTAGGGGTTTTGACAACCAGCAGGCTTGTGTGAGTGTGTTAGGAGTAAAGGCAAATGATTTCTATGACCTGACGTGCTGTTGGAGTGTGAGCAAAGTAGCGTTTATGGAAAACCGGTTAGCCGAACTTGAATCCTGGAGGTGGGATATACAGTGCCTGCACTCCGAACTGTGATGTCAGCGCTTCTGCCAAGACAGTGATGGTGAAAATGTTACTTCTTTGTCAGGTCACCCTGCCTCGGTGGGTAATTTATTCAAAAAGTCTTTCTTCATGATAACAGTCACTTATTATTAATTATTTTACATGACCGTAAATATCCCAGATTATTGTCTTTGTCGCAGTTAGTTTAATATCATCATTATGTAATCCATACCCATCTTGTGGGTGGTTGTTAAAAGATTACAGAGGTACATAATGAGTCCAGGGACTGGACCCCAATATGCTGACACAATATTTAAAAATAATATGGTTAATTATTTATAATATAAATAAACAGGAGTTTTTAATTTATGATCATTATAATCACTGTAATTAAGGTGAAGCACTAAATGCGTAGGGATCATGAGGTGTTTGGGGAATGAGTGGCAGTCAGGTACAGTCCAAGAAAGGAAGCAACAGATCAGCTTCCTGCATCAGGAGCCCCTCACAGGCATCGAGGCACCTCCCTCGAGGGGAACCTGGCTTAACCCAGTACTGGCTCCTCTGACTGACCCATGCCAGGTCATTAATATTACACCCTGCATGAGCACCAATCACAACCACGCCAGAGGTTGTCTCATCACTGACCAGGTCATCACTTGACTAAGAACTGCGTCAGGTGCGTCCACATCAGTAGAACCAGAGGTTGTCTCATCACTGAGCAGGTCATCACTGCGTCAGTTGCGTCCCCAGCAGTAGAACCAGAGGTTGTCTCATCACTGAGCAGGTCATCACTACGTCAGGTGCGTCCCCAGCAGTAGAACCAGAGGTTGTCTCATCACTGAGCAGGTCATCACTACGTCAGGTGCGTCCCCAGCAGTAGAACCAGAGGTTGCCTTATCATTGAGCGGGTCATCACTACGTCAGGTGCGTCTCCAGCAGTAGAACCAGAGGTTGTCTCATCACTGAGCAGGTCATCACTGCGTCAGGTGCGTCCCCATCAGTAGAACCAGAGGTTGCCTCATCACTGACCAGGTCATTACTGCGTCAGGTGCGTCCCCAGCAGTAGAACCACAGAGGTTGCCTCATCACTGACCAGGTCATCACTGCGTCAGGTGCGTCCCCAGCAGTAGAACCACAGAGGTTGCCTCATCACTGACCAGGCCATCACTGCGTCAGTAGACATTTTTCCTGTTGAAGAAAAGAATAACTTATTTTTTAAACATATATCTTGATAAAGAATGCCCATAGGTGGTTTAAAATGACACGTAAACTTGATCACTTCTAACAGTGATAAAAGTCTCAGGACCGAAACGTTTTCTAAAAGGTATGTCCTAGTGTTTGCTCACGTGTCTTTTTAAATAATTTTTTTAACACATTTACACAAAATAATTTTAAGTGGAAGATCAGTCAAAAAGAGAGAGAGAGAGAGAGAGAGAGAGAGAGAGAGAGAGAGAGAGAGAGAGAGAGAGAGAGAGAGAGAGAGAGAGATCTAGAGCAAAGTTATGAACATTTCATATTGCTTTGTATTGTGGTATTGTGAGATATTATGAGATAGGAGATCGCGATCCCTTACTTGATCTTCCTAATGCGATCAAACCATATTATTGTCGGTGGAATTATGGTGAGAAATGTAAGGAATGAGGGATGACTACTTGATTAGTAACTGGAAGTTCCTTTCAGGGTGATGAGTAGAATGGAAGGTGTGGTTAATTAAGGGTTGAGGGGATGGGGATGGGTGAGGGAACAGGTGAGGAGGCACAGCCATGGGGATGGGGGAAGTGATCAGCTGGGTACCCACAGTGACCGGACACGTCATCAAGTGCTGAGCCTCGATTACCACCCATTTTTGTAGCATCTCTGGCAGGGTATTGATCTAGGCAAGTGATGCTACTTGTGTAACATCACATCCTGTATTCGAGGGAGTGTCAAAATGTCACAGGAAGAAGCACAAGCGATATACTCGATTACACAAAACATCCCGTTTGTAATCGCCACCACAGTCAATAGCACTCGAAGCTGTGTCTGAACAACCTAACGGGAATTTTGTTACAAGAATTCTACAACAGCAACCTATCCAGCTCAATGTTCTAGTATTACCCATAAATTGTGGAGCTATGTACACAATGAGTTATACAAAAATGTGTTAGAGAGGTGAGTATTGGGTAAAACAGAATAATGAGGGACTGAAGCCAGCGTGAGGGAGCTGGGTGGTGGTGTAGGAGGGGCGAGCGTGGTGTACACAGACAAACTTGCCACACTGACAGTCTCTTGGCTCACACTGTTGGTGCTGCTACTGCTGCTGGAACCTCCAACAACTTCATTTCACAGGTATTATATTCTAGTTCGTAATCAGCAGTTTTGCCCAGATCTACAGTAAGCAGAGAAGGAAGAGAGAGAGCCGTGGCCTGAGCCAGGGATGCTCGATTCAGATAGTTTTCAAGTTTCGGGAACTCTTGTTTAAACTTTGGTAACCTCAGAATGTAAACAGACTGAGTGTTAATAATGCAAGGAAGACACAGCGTCATGCTGATGGGACTAAGGACCAAGATTTTGTTTTTGACTTCATACGCAGTCACATCAACCCTTGTGACGTCAGTGATGCTGGTGACTTGTACTGCAGAAATTGTCAGCATAAACTGTCATGTATCCCCCTTCTGAGGGGGATACAGTGATGCTGAAGGGCTCTTGATACAAAGAACTGACGCTACCCACCCTTACACATCAAATATTACCGCCGATTTCCCAGGCGCTGTATGACTCCCTGTGGATTTAGAGCATTCCCATGAATATAGTAATAATGCAATGTCTAACCTCGGGAAATATAGCGCTTCTGCCCTATCTTTTATTCGGTTTTCCAAACACTTTATTCCATTTGCCTCCACCATTCTTTAGCTCTTATCAGTTTATCTCTGACACCTCCCATTTTCTTCAGCCTACTTCCTGCGGATCTTGGTCCACCTCTCCCCCAAACCCTTATTTTTCCTAAAATGTTCCCCGCTTCTGGTTGACTATTCTAATCTTTTTGTTGCAGATAACCCGAGGATTGACCAAGTATTTCCTGCAGTAGTGTTTTTATGGTCTCTATTGTACTTCATATGCAGTAAGGATTGTGTCCTGTATTCGCACTATACTGAATGCTTATCGTAAATGCGACGTTGAGTTGTACACACATCGTAAGCTTAGATAAGCTTTGTTTGTATTCTGGAGCAGCGTTGTATGACCCTTATGTGTTTAGCGCTTAGTTATGATTATAATAATAATTGTACTCTGGAGATATTTGATAATTCCAATTACTCCAAGAGTTAAGTTTCTATAGAATAAGGAGATATAGGGCTTTACTGTTAATGTACTGAGAACTCTACCTCTGATACTGCATGTAAAATCGGTGCATGACTGGACCTGTTGCACTAATGTGTGGGTCATGTTCCACTGGGAAAGGACCCAGAATTCATACCCTACTACGTGTGTGGGGGTCATCTCTATTACGGGTAGGCTGTAAATCCCACGAGGCAGTTCTTAGTCTTCTTGATACAGATATTCCTTTCAATTAAGAGATTAAGTAGTTTACAACTAGCTCACAAATTAGAAATTTAAACTAGTCATTTCCGTCTACTTTACATTTCTAACTTGTAGCTCACGAAATTGTAATAACACTATTGCAAACAAGCCATGGGACGGTTGGAGTTAGTTATGAATTATTTCAGCCAAGGTATTGAGACTTAATCAAGATTAGTCTTTGTGCAGGAAGTGTCGTAAATAAGGAGGCCGGCACCTGCTGTTCTGTGGCAGGCACCTGCTGTTCTGTGGCAGGCATCTGCTGTTCTGTGGCAGGCATCTGCTATTCTGTGGCAGGCACCTGCTGTTCTGTGGCAGGCACCTGCTGTTCTGTGGCAGGCACCTGCTGTTCTGTGGCAGGCACCTGCTGTTCTGTGGCAGGCACCTGCTGTTCTGTGGCACGCACCTGCTGTTCTGTGGCACGCACCTGCTGTTCTGTGGCACGCACCTGCTGTTCTGTGGCAGGCACCTGCTGTTCTGTGGCAGGCACCTGCTGTTCTGTGGCAGGCACCTGCTGTTCTGTGGCAGGCATTGCTGTTCTGTGGCAGGCATCTGCTGTTCTGTGGCAGGCACTTGCTGTTCTGTGGCAGGCATCTGTTGTTCTGTGGCAGGCATCTGCTGTTCTGTGAATTCTTACCTGCAGTAAGAGATAGTGAGAACCGTTCTCCTTTGCTCATACTTTGTGTCATTGAGCTAACTATTTCAACCGGGGAGGATCCATCCACTCCACCGAGCCTGTTTATTCCTCCAGTAGGAAAGTGATTATAAGTTAATCAAAACCGAGTTGTTCATTCCTCCAGTAGGAAAGTGATCATAAGTTGTGAGCTAAAGATAGAAAATTAGAAAATCCAGTTTAGAACCGAATTATTGACTGTGTGTTTTGTTATTAGATTTCCAGTATCTAGCAAGATTGTTGTGTGTTCAAGTTCTCTCTGAGTTCTGAGTTTTAACAGTATAACCCGTGTTAGCCGAGTTTATCTTTCCTGTTAAAACTTCTTCCTGTAAATATTTATTCTTCCTCAGAAGCCGAAGAGTACATGAATACATATCGATTGATCGATCAAATTTGCAATTGTTTTATATATAATCCATTATTTCTAGATCCATTAAATTTCTCTTATGTACCATTAACTCAAGAAGTGCGAGAGTAAGATTAATCTTGATAAGTTCAAAGTTATAATGTGTTTGCTATTGTATAGATTCATCCAGTACCACCTGTCTGTTCAGTCTATAGAGTTGTATAGTATGCCGAGACGTCATACGATAACATGGCCGAGCTGTCGTGTCAGTATCATATATACACTTGTGTAGTGTATCTTCCCTTTTATACAGCTGGTCCCTTTGCGTGTGACGTCACGGTACCCGCTGACGTCAGAGGCTCAGCGCATGTGCACAGCCTCTCATAGGCACTCTTCCTCACTAACGTTAGACCTACAGGCGAGACAGACGGGTGGCTGGACTCTCCTTCACTTACTGTAAATATACCGTAACCATCCAACAAGGAGTATCTTTGACCTCCTATATATCTCTCCCAAGACCCACGCGACAATACCGCCTAAATTCTTACGAAATCGGCACCTGAATCCTGATAAAAATACAACAGTGCTAAATTATCCATGTGGATTTCAAAGCTTATTGTAAACATAAGAACAATACCAACAGATGATGATATTTATAATTAATACAATAATAAATGATGTGATTGTATTGGTTGCTCACTTATTACAAAAATGTCTTTTCAATAGGCCGGGCAATATAGATGATTTGGAAATATTCAATAATATACAGTTTGGTACATAACTGGAGTCTAGCCGCGTGTTCCGAGGGTCAACGCCCCTCTGCCCGTTCCCCGACCAGTCATAAATTAACCAAAAATCGCTCCATAAGAAAGACCAAAGGGCACAGGCCTGCCCACGGGCGCGGGTTTATAGTAAAAGTTCCAATCAGCCAGGTTATGATGGCTATGTGAGCCTGCATACAGCTAGCAGAGACAGCCTGGCTCCCAGGCCAGGATACGAGGATAGAAACTAGCCACAGGTCCCATCTTTTCCTGCCAAAAGAAATTTTACTATGTCATCTAGAGTAATTGCACATAATTTGGAATCTTTACATGCAATTATATATGGAATTGCTAACCTGCCTAAAAATCTGCAAATATAGGCCAGAAATATATCACTGGCTGAAAAAATAACAATTATGCACCCCATGCCTATCCTGGATACACGTGTTTGGTACTGAGTATGTGCCTTCAAGAGTAGCCCTCCCTCATCCTCTAGCGCTAGGTCGTCTTGACGCTGTGGTGAAGGCTAGATGGTTTGTGCCTAGGGGTAGGGGATTCTTCTCTGGGAAGGGAGCCACTCTCCTCACAGACTACTTGCCTCACTTAGAACTCGGCATCTCTTTCGGTATAAATGGTGGGAATATTGTCTCTTTCGTCAGAGTTTGCTGACATGTACTGTGTCGTGGAACGAATTGTGGATATGGTTTGTGAAATGGAAAAAATTGACTATGAATGGTTATACCTATTTTGTGAGTATGTAATATGGGAGTGAATTGGTGATGACAGTAACAAGTTGATAATTGATGAGTGTAAATTTGATAATGTTAGAAACTGAATATGCTTCAGTCGCTGAATAACCAAACGGTTCTAGAGTTTTGTAAATAACAAAAACAAACCTACAAGGGAGGTGCATCTATGCTATTGAAGGTCTCTTAGTGTGAGGACATAAAGCTACCCTCTTTTCTCGTATCAAGCCTGAGTACCTCTCATTCCCTAGGAACTTAGTAACTTGTTAAAAAAGACTATGGCATCATAGTTCACTTTGCAGCACTGAATAACATCACTTTCAGGGTAACGCCAAACATGTCACTGTAGGTCACTGTCCCAATCATGTTCCCTCTGCTCACTGTTTGGTAATTCAATATCTTCACTCTTAAAATACACGCTATTTTATTATTATTAGGGGGAAGTGCCTTGGGAATGAGAGGCAATCAGGTTCAATCCAAAGGAATGGAGGGACATCTAATTCCATTCATCTAGAGCCTTTCGCTGGCATCACTAAACCTCCCATTGTCGTACCTGGGGGTGCAAGGTCCCTCTTCACCTGATAGTAATTTAGTAATACTTAAACTCCTCTCGAGTGTTAAATAGGAATAATTAATCACTTTATATTCATAAGGGATACAGTCCTGGGACAAAGTTACATACTATATGAGAATACAAAAAAATATTACTTAAATACATAGCAGTTATACTGGTAAAATACACTTAAAAATAAAGTGGGCCACTGCAGCTTCCACATTAGTTCCACTAAGTTCTTAGCACCTGTTTCAGAAGTGGCATCATCCTCTGCAATATGTTTTGCAAGTCCAGACCATCTCCAGGCAGCTCGGTGCTTGATTGTCTTTCCTCAATGGAGGCCGAGGTCAGGCTGTCTCCACCACCTAACCACTTGATCTACATGAAAGCAAGTGAGCCTTGTTTTTACACGCCCAACATTCCAAACTCAAGTGGACAGCTGTATTGACATCCAACATCACACCTTGAGTGGTATCATGATACACAAACCCCTGATCAGTTGCACGTCTTCCTCTCTCTCTCTCTCCTTCGTCTGACCTTGCATCTCTGCTTCTTTGTACGTCCTGCTTGTCTTCCCACGACACCATATTCAGCGACGTCAATTTCAATTTATTCGATGCAAAAAGAACAAAGAATTCTATACAGGATAAAAAGCATAGTCTTTTCTTTTAAAGCATTCAGTGGAAAAGGTCAGCTACTATGGAATAATAATTTCGCACTTCCTGTCGTTTAGAGGACACAATAAGTATAGCAAAAGGCAAGGAAATTGGCTGATTAGAATATAAGAACTATAATAACGGGATGCCAAGCTAATAAAAGTAATTGTCAAAGTACTTGTGGCTTCTCGTCTCTTAATTTTATTTTCTGCTTATAGTTAATTAGTGCTTCCCCGTGTATATAATAATGCAATAGCTAAGGCAGGTGAGATATCAGGTACAAAATATGAAAATTATTTACCGCTTGCGTAGAATCAATAAAACAATTATGTAACTGGAATGGCTTAAAAAAAACTATGTATTCTGTAGAGCATTCACAAAAATAAAATGCAACCGCAGAAAAATACTTCAATATCTTCATGCTAGACTTTGCCTTGACAGTTCTATGATCAGTTAAAACTGTCCAGCAAATGGGGAGGTGGTAAAAGTTGTAATGCGTATTGTCGGCGTATTCATCTTGTACGCAGTAGTGTTGTACGCGGCTATCATGTAATTAGCACTGGGAGGCAAGAACCGGTGCAGAGCGGCACAGACCCGGCAGTTATGTTAATGAATGGTTCTTAAGGTGCTTTACGAGTCTTACAGGTTTAGTGATTCTTCTTGCTGTTGGCAAAGTGCTCTTCTTCCAAGGTAATTTTGACAGCTATCCTCTTCTTTGGGTCAAATCTGATTACCTCCCAATCCCAGGTTCTGTATTACCCCTGTAGGTTTAGCGTCTCCCCGTGAATATAACGACAACGTATATCCATAGAACAGGATAAACACCGCTAACATATGATTAACCACTGACAGCTCCATAATATCAGGTGGGTGGGTTGAAAACTTAACTGGGCAGCAAGGTGGTGGTGCATTGTTCCCTGGGAAATATCTTGTGGCGTAGCGGTGGTGGTCAAATAATGACCTGCTCAGTTATGAAGCAACCGCTGCCGCACCGGTGTTTGCCTTCACCCATTAACAAATACAAAGAATCGTATTGTGTTATAGTATTATCAAGTTATTGGGCCAGTAATTTGATAACACACTGGGGTAAGGTCTCTCTCAACACTATATACCTGAATCATCATTGTAAGCACAAGATACTTAACCATGTAATCTGCCACAAATTCACTGGTGATTATATATACATGACAGGAGAGTTTTGGTTTCTCAATAGTTATGGACTTGAGGGTTAATTAAATTTTTTTCATAATTGAGGTGTCTACCGGGATCACGAGAAAATTTGTGATGTAAGTTTTCAAATATATAATAAAGCTATATTTTACATTAATTTTACCAAGGTTAAGTTAGAGTGTTCGGTGCAAAATAAAATTAGCATTCTAAAAGTTGGCGTAACTGTAGTCAACTGTTGTTACCTGGGGATGAAAATAAATCTTAAGGTGATGCTAAAATATTTGTGATTGTTAATATATGAACTATTTTTAAAGTTGCTACGAGTGTGTCTTTGTGTGGTTGTGGTCATGTGAGTTACTTTAAATAGTTCTTTGAAAATGGAGTCTTTTATTACGTGTGTGTGAGAATGGAAGTTGTTTACGGAGCAAAGAATAAGGTGGTTGCGGTGCTTCTCTAATCCCACAAACTCTTCCCTTCACAGTTCTCAATGATACTAACGCCAGAACATAGGAAAATTGTAATGTCGAACCTCTTGTATTTTTTTTTAATAATGAACAGTTTTTTTTAATATTACCGAGATTTACATTTTGATATTAATTGACTTCTTAACTGAGTTTATTAACGAGTCTGTCTCACCCCATTTCACCACTCAACACTATGCAACATAATGAGCATAGTGTCAAGATGTAACTAACCAGCAGTGGTTATAGTTGCTTCAGTGTACTTTTTTCCTATAGCTGCACGCAACTTATTCCTTTCGTAATACAGCATAGTATTGCTTCATCTTTATACGTGGCATTAGTGAACACCAGAGTAGTGTGAGCCTGAGCAAGATGAGCACAACTTTCTTATTTTCTGTTGACCTGAGTTGTTCAACACAGTCAGTCTCTCACCACCAAAGATACGCTTCCATTTTTTAACCTTTTCTGTGTTTGTTCTCAACTGGCAGAACATTAAGTAGCGGATAGTTATAGGTCCTTGTTGTTGTTGTTGTATGTTCGCCGGTACATCCGGCCCGGGTCTTCTCCAAATGGTGACCCGGCATATAGCTCCTTTCAAAGGGACCAACCGTGAAACTGTTGGAGAGCACTTAATTCGAGGAATTGGAGCTACATTTTCCTTTAGATTAAACGTGATTACTTCTTATTGCCAGGCTTCTGTGATCCTTACGGGTTTAGCACTTTCCGTGATTATAAGTTATAATAATTTTAGTTTATATGTTCGTTCCAAATCTCATTTATGTTGGTAGAAAGTATATAAAATAGGATTACAGTTCATTATTAATAGCAATGATTATGGTTCACCAATGGTTGGTTTTGGGGAACATCGCCCCCATAATGTCGACCTGATCACTCAGGCTGTTGGTGCTCACTGCACGTGATCTAGCGTAAGCCCCCAGTGCCTGACTCATCTGGAACTTAAGTTACCTCATATAGGTAATAAATACTTAATTCCAAACGCTTTCGTGATTACTTGATAATGTGAGAACTCACGAAACGCTCGGAATTTCACAGTTTTTTCCACAGTGGTTATTGTGTTTACTGTGATCTTATTGCACTTATAGGAGAAGTGCACGATAGGTGTTTATGGTCCCAGGAGAGGGTTGTTGCAGTGGCAAGATCATTTATTATTGATCCTGCTGATTGGTTGGGAGGGGGGAGAATGACCCCCCTTTTCCCACCCCCTTTCTTTGTCAAGTTAGCTCTGGGAGGGGTGTTCTAGAGAAGGACATGAATACTAGAATTTTACTCATCTGTCTCCTGCCTCAAGAAACTGGCGTTGAATAAAACAATATAAAACTTTGTGTTAATACTCGCATTTAACAAATATATATTATAATTTATTTTGTTCTCACCTATTTGTAGTTGCAGGGGTCGATTCACAGCTCCTGGACAATGAGTGTTATGCTGAGTATATCAGTTGCTTTGTCAGCGTTAGCACTGCATGATGCGCTTGTGTCTTTACCTTGATGTGTTGTATTGTTTGGGATAACAGATAGTGTTGAAAAGTTATTTAGCACATGGTTCATAAACCAAGATAACTACAGAGCCAATTAATCTAGCTTATTTCCGCTGAGGGTCTCTCCAAGGGTACCTAGGATATACATTTGAAGAGTTTCGAGAGTTTCTCTACTCTGAGCCCGCCCCTGGCCAGGCTCGTGTGTCAGGTGATTTGCCATTACGTCTCGGCCCGCCTGAAAATCGAACTCATGTCCTTTTGGTTGTGAGCCCGAAGTTCACTGAGTATTCCTGGAAATTACCAGATGGTTTCAGGGGTCAGTGCTCCCCCCGGTTCGGTCCCTGAACTGTTTTTCTGGCCTTGATCCTGTCTTGTCTTACACCATAACTAGTAAAGAATGACAGATTAAGTTAATTGCATTTCAGTACTGGATGAATTTACTTATTAATTTCATTTAAACCAAGTAGACATTCAATGAAGATAATACCACCAGTATTTTAAAGCTAACCAATGTTTGTAACCGCCATTAATTTTCAACAGTTCAGTGAAGATAACTTTATTTCCCAAGAAAATACATTGGTTATAATAGTAGTATGTTTCTTACAGGGAAAGCCTTTGACATTAATACATTAAACTGTGATTTAATATTTAATTTAAATTTAACTTAAAAATAATTAAAAAGCAAATAAGGGCGCAATACTATAATAGTAAGTGATTATTTTTTAAACACTGTGTAATTTTTAACTTTGAAGTAAAAATTTAACGTCAGTTTAAGGAATTACATTAAAATTTTTTACGAAATACATTAGGCACATAAAATTTAAATTTTAGTTTGAATTCATTGAGGTTAAATTAATTTTACAAGCTTGTGCCACATTTAGGCCTTTTTATCTGCATATTTTCCATAGAGGTTTAGTCAAACACGAGGAATATCAGAGGTAATTGTTATGAGTGTCACGCCTGTGTTGTGTTGCAGCAAAGTGTCTTAAAGGCCAGTTTCAGTAGTGTTCTCAAGATGTGCAGTGGACAGTAGTCAGTATGTATAGCATTAATATTTAGTACGTTTATGGATTTGAATTAGGGCATGGTGATGGTTAAAATTTAAGCTTTGTGATGGTTCTGATAGCTGCCTTTAGTTGTGTAATAATTGGTTTGAGGTGGACAGTTGAGGTAGAACCCCAGGCAGAAATTCCATATGTGAGGTAAGGGTAAATGAGAAAGTAATTTTATAAATACATAGACTGGGCAACGTAGCGAATTTTGGAGTATGTCTACGGTTTTGGAGCTGAATATTAGCGTTACGTTGTAATGTTTCTACTTCGTATTCATTAATTTTAATGTTTAACTGTGGACATGGCTCATTTCCAAAAGTTCCCTCAAGGGGGGATGGGTTCCTTGATGCTAGTGAGCGGCTCTTGATCCAATGAACTGGACTTTTCCTACCCTTTGAATTTAAACCTGAATGCTTCCCATTCCCTGCTTTATATGACCCCTACGGATTTGGCGCTTCCCTTGATTAAAATAGAAAAATACTCCCATGTGTTATATTTTTTTCTATATTTAGGGTGTTTGTCTTCATCTAGGTGTAATCTTTTTTTGGTTTATCATTAACTACAGTGTTGAAAGTTAGAAGGTCAGACCATAAGATATAGGATGTGTCATGAGCACAACACTTGCTTAAGATGCTGGGTGGCATTCGGAAAGTCATTGATATGGAGGAAGAGGAGGACCCAGGATGCTACCTCGGGGGACACCTGATTTAATTGGCTGGGTAGTTGAGTCAGTGTCACTGATGACTGTATGCCTATGCCTGTTAGTTAAGGAGGATTTGAAGTAGCTGTATACGTGTCCTGAGTCTGTATGAAGAATATTTCGGTCAACCGTATAAGTTTTTGTAATCAGAAGAAAGCTTTAATAAAATTTGTAAGTCATATAGCGCTTGGGGAATGGGAAGCAATCAGGTTATATCCAAGAAAGGGGAGGATAAGTCTAGTTCCTTGGATCAAGAGCTTAGCATCATCCTCAAGGAACCTCCCTTGACGGTTAGATTTACGCATATCAATAAAAAGTGCAATATAATACTCGTTTCTTTCAGGTGTTGCATAAATTGTGACAAGCATTTTTATGATACTACATCATTAGTACTTTTATGGGTCTGAATTCAAGGTTAGGTTAGGTAAGGTTCGTCAGGACAAGCGTTTCCTGACGCCGGTCTTATCAGATGATGACCCTCCATTGGAGCTTTTGGTCATCTGACCGAGGCCTTCCGCTGGCTTACCGGTCCATCCCTTTAAAAAGTTTGGTTTTAGTTATAACCATCTGTTTATTTCTGAATTCAAATTGGCAAGGAGTAAACACATTATGTTTAGTCAAGAATGAGTACAGCTGCTTGTGAATCACTTGCTTAGATATTTTTGATAGTATTGGTAGATTACATATTAGTCTGTAATTGTTAACGTCGATTTAATCACTACCTTTGTGGGTGGGTATCATCCTGGCTTTTTTTATACAGTTTCGAAAATTGTTTTTCAAGTGATTTGTTGAAAACTATTGAAATAGGTGGAGATAATACTTGTGTAGCTTGTAGATAATGGTAGATATTTCTTCTGTGGAACTAGTTGAAAATTTTAGTGATTTAATGATCAATGATATTTCAGAGGTTTGATAAGACTAAAGTAGGAGTGTGGGTAATTGTCACATAGCTACTGATGGTGATATGGGCCTCTTGGATGGTTGCAAGATTAGTTGCCAGTGTAGAAGATAAATTAAGCTTATTCATAGTATAAATAGTTGAGACAGGGTTCCCTTGCTGTGGAGAGAATTATTTGTTGTTTTTTATCACCCTAGAATTTGGGAAGATGTTTTTTCCAAGTTTTTTTTTTTTCTTTATAATCAAATGGAACTTCCATGTAATATCCTTAGTGACAGATGAGCATATCATGTCGTTAGTTTCTAGATTGTTTTAGGTTGTTTACCGGTTATTTTTTAGAAATAACCAGTGTTGTGTACCGACATGAAAAAAGTCGATTTGTGTGCTGTGCGGCGAGCTAGCTCAGTGATGCAACCTTTGTGGGAGTACAACAGCTGTGCTCTCTCCAGAACAGCACTCTTGCAGTTTTTCCTCTTTACATGTATGTTCCAACTTCAAAGGTCATTAGAACTGTAACAAAGCCTAGTGACCACAGCTCTTGAAGAGTTTCTCTGATTACCTCTTCTTCCTCTTAAACCGTACGACACCGTACAAGGCAGTTCAGCAGTCTTCCAGCATCTTAAGAATCATAACCACAGTATTAACTGGGAAGCTGCTTCCATTATATGTTTATATATACAATAAACTGTATTTGCAAGAGCAAAATCTTAATCAGCTATGATTATATCGCGTCTCAATTTCAACATCTTAGAAAGGCTTGTGGACTCCTGATGCTATCACTACCCTTGCCATGAGGTCTTGAGGTCACGTGTCCCTGCTCCTGACATGTATCATGTGACCTCTCTTTGTATATAAGCCTCTGCTCTGTAAGAGAAGAGAAGCTTCAGTCTCCATGGGGCTTCGTTTGTGTCAATGATCAGAGTGAGAGGGAAAGTAAGGATATGTAAAGGGTGCGTCAGCTATAGTTTGATTCGATTTTTTTATTATAAACACCGTTGAAGTTACAGGCTAAGAGTTGTTATTCAACTTCAGCTAATCTTTAAGCTCTTTCTAGGGTATAGCACTACTCATACCTTCCCGCAGGATGCCACCCACAACTAAAGTTGGCTAACACCAAGGTTCATATTTACTGCTAGGTAAACAAGGACCACAGATGTAAGGGAACATACCCAACGTTCCTAGAGTTATTCATTAATGTGTGTGTAGAGGAAGTAATGATAGCAGTAATGTTGTCAGAATATTCAGGGAGGTGTTAGCCAAACGCAATTATGTGATGTTAATTTCGAGTAAATATTTAGATTGCCTTTTATGGTAGCTGTATGTCGGTGTATCTTAAGTTTTATGTGCTTCCTTGTCAGTGTGAGGTAATTGTTTATTAAGACCTCGTCATGTTTGTATAACTTGAGCGTTCTCTTGTAAATAATTGACAATTATTCAAGGTTCTTGTGCAAACTTAGATATTGATGTAATTACCTACTTGAATTTGCGGAGGTTGAGCTCCACCTCTTGGTCCTATCTCTGAACTCGCTCAAAAAAGTCATGTCATCTCTATTTTGAACCCCTGTATGGGGACCGTCTCCGCTGTCATTGTTCAGATCATTATTATACTTTATTCTTGAGCTAAAGAAATGTTTTATGATATATAACTCATTTGGATATATAATTTACAGCCATATCATCTTGTCCTTGTTCTAGCTCAGTCTACCATTTACCCTACATTTTTTATAATCTATGTTAGGTAAGTCGTATGCACGATTACAATAACTGGTTCGACGACGGTCTGGTTTTGAGATCTGTGACCGCGGGTCGAACACCGATATTAGGTTAGGTAAGGTTTGCCAGGAAACAGGACACGTGTTTCCTGACGCGGATTTTAGTCATATGATGACCCACAGCTGGAGCTTTTGGTCATCTGACCGAGGCCTTCCGCTGACTTACTGGTCCACCCCTTTAAAAATTATGGTTATGATTCTAAGTATTAGATTAAGAAGCCTAGGTCATTCCCCTTAACTCAGGCAAGAGTTGAGGCCTCGAGTTCCTTCATGTGAGCGATTCCATACAGGCTCAGCATAATCCAGAATGATTCGCACAAATGAAGTAAAAATGTGTTTTGAACATACGAGTTTCTGAATGCCACACGTCCATGACTTCTGATTAGATGCGGTGATCACTCAAGTTTTATGAACCTGTTATTTATATTTTTAAGACAAGGGCTTGTGTCATCAAACAATGCTATGGTATCGAGTGATCGTAGGAAAGGTGGGTCTGCCTGGAATTTCTTGGTCGATGACCAGACTGCTGCAGGGTAGCAAAACGTCTCTTAACATTGGGTACAAGCCAAACTTTATTGAGAGGTCAAAGCAACAAGGACGTCTAGAAATTTAACTGTTTCTTACAGACAGCCTATTCTCGCACCACGAGTATTAAACGTTCATATCGTTTTATTTTTTCTGCCCTTTCGAGGTAGGTTCCTTGACGCCAGTGAAGCTTACTGTGAGCGAAACGTCACCAATAAAGCTTGTAGATAAATGGTTCAGAGAACCGACAAGTTGATAAATTAGACACATGTGCAACACTTGGGTATCTTTAATGAGGAAACGTTTCGCCACAGTGGCTTCATCAGTCCATACAAAGGAGAATGGTGAAGAAGAGGAGTTTGAGGCTGAGGGACTGATTACCTCAAACTCCTCCTCCTCTTCACCATTCTCCTTTGTATGGACTGATAAAGTCTTATTGTGAGTGAAACATCGCCAAATACAGCCAATTATGTGGGAAACACCGTTAATAAAGCCCATTGTATGGAGGAAACATCGCCAAAAAACGAATCCATATAGCATTTGCCTCTTTACCGCCTGTTGTCCTTTTTCATCTAACAGTAATTATGTACCTAGGACTTAGATCGTTGTGTGTCACCTTCTAGGGAAAAATTCCTAAGGAAATCAGTCACACAACAAGCTATATTTGGTTATCCTGGGGTTAGTATTCCCTCGAGGTTAAATAACATGAAGGATGTCTTCGAAGGGTATATTCACAGGTGTGTGTATCTATGTTGAGGGCTTACTGCAACTCTTGTTTTATAGATTAAAGTATTCTAATTTCTGTTTTATAGATTAAAGTATTCTAATTTCTGTTTTATGGACGAAAGTATTCTAATACTTGTTTTATGGATTAGAGTATCATATATGGTGGTGTACGGGTGACATGCAGCCTCGTATAGTTGAGTTTTTAATAAGGATGTCCCCTGTTTCCAATAATTTGAGTAATTGCAAGGAGCGGAGGTTGCAAGAGTTGGTGAGGAGGTTGAACCATGGCCTTGGTCACATATTCTGTGTGCACAAAGGTGTTGAGGTGGTCGGCCATATTGTGTCCTCGAGACCCACACATTTTTTTTCCAATGGTAAACACATCAGTCACATTTTTAGTAATGATTTATTTTCGGAGTGGGGCCGTCAAGGGGGTGCCTTTGATGCCGGTGAAGGGGTAAAGAAGTTACCCTCCGTTTTCTGGGATCTAATCTGAATGCTTCTGATTCCTCACTCGTATGACTTTTAATTAAAGGTTTAGCGCTTCTCATTACTGTAATTATAATAAATAATTAGAAGATTAGGAATATTGAAATATATTACTCATGAATATAGTTTTATTTGCGTGAACGGTTGGTGGGGAGAAGCTCACTTTCTGGCGAGCTCTTCATCAAATTAATTTTATAATGGCTAACTTGAAAACAGTATCGTATAAATAATATACGGCTTATTTACTAAAAGGTGAATGTATTTGTGTATATACACAAAGTTTGCTTTGATTCCCCCTTTTAGGGCATAAGTATTTGTGTACAGGTTAGGTTAGGCAAGGTTTGTCAGGAAACAGGACGTGTTTCCTGACGCGGGTCTTGGATGATGACCCGCCGTTACAGCTTTTGGTCACCCCACGTGCAATCGGAAGGATTTAGACTTATATTAATAAAAAAAAAAAAATGTTAAGATAAATTATTTTTTAGTTCATAGAGTAAAATTACGAAGTAGAAACTTTATATTTCTTAGTAAAGTGAAGTTGCCCCTTTTTAAGTGGAAGACTGTTGGGCCTATCAAGCTGTTTCACCCACAGAGGTTTACCGCATGCTGTTTCCTCCAATTTGGACTTGCTAAAGAAATAGGTTATATATAATTTTGTTCAAGTATTTAATGGTTGTGGAAGGGTTGCACAAGGCTGTTGTGGCTGGTGAGAGCGATGACCCACAGGCCTCAGGGAGGGAGAGACATTCCACCTCTCACCACTACCTCCCTTTATATGTATTTTTCTCTTTTTACCTTTTAAGCCGTTAATATACCTTGCAGCTGAAGCTATACTAAATTTGTTACATAGGTCATAATGGGTCTATCATCATATCCTCTCTATCATGGGAGTTTAGTTATATGTGATGACTGTCCTTCCCATCGTGACAATGGCTTGCATTCTCAAGGTCATGGGACAGGTACAGTGGGAAGTCATGCACATACCACCACTAACTCATGCATGATGCAGGCGTGAGAACTGAACAGAATTTCCTGACCTCTCCCCTCACATACTCAAATATGTACATTTACACTAAAACACACATCACGTCTACAAACGTCCTAAACCCACCTTTTTTTCTGTCTCACACCAATGTATGTGACTCAGACTCCTTGCTCAGTTTTTCATTCTTTTTCACTCCATTGGTTTTTAGAAAATTTTGTATTTCGCAAAGCCATGTAGCAAAATATTCCAGTCCATACAGGTAATTTGTATTCGGAACTGAAACGTGGACGCGTTGCATCATTGTTACAGATGTATAAAAATACGTTTTAAAATAATTTAATCCAGAATATCCCTATAATTCCCCAAAATACTTAAACCAGTCTGGTTTTTTATTGGTAGTGTATAACCCTAATTACAAACTTATTTATTAAAACGATGATTAGCTGAGATTGTGATAGTCTCAGTTTATCCCATCTCGCTAATAAAATTGACAGGTGAATGATTTAGCTTCATGGCGATTTTTAATACCATCAGACTCTTTAAGGGTGGTTCCTTGATGCCGGTGAAGGCCTCTTGATCCGAGGAATTTAGGCTACCCTTCCCCTCCTAGGATCAAACCTAATTAGATGTCGCTGGGTCACAATAATCCTCTTGTAAGGTAAGGTATTGTTAACTTTACGAAAGATACCGATCTGATATTTATACACTTCATATGACTCACGAAATCGTAATGACACGATTCCAAACAAACCATACCACGCGTGGGGTTCGAACCCGCGGTCAGAGTGTCTCAAAACTCCAGACCGTCGCCTAAGCTTTCGCGACGGTCTGGAGTTTTGAGACTCTATGACCGCGGGTTCGAACTCCACCCGTGGTATGGTTTCACTTCATATGCATTGAATATTACTGAACTACACACATTGGTATATATATATATATATATATATATATATTGTTATATGATATATAACTCAACTGTTATGTATATGACTACAATTTGAGTATATATATTACTCACTCTGTTGGTATGCTACACCTTGTGTGTATATACTGAACTACACACCTTGGTGTGTATATACTGAACTACACATCTTGGTGTGTATATACTGAACTACACATCTTGGTGTGTATACTGACTACATCTTGGTGTTATACTGAACTACACATCTTAGTGTGTATATACTGAACTACACATCTTGGTGTGTATATACTGAACTACACATCTTAGTGTGTATATACTGAACTACACATCTTGGTGTGTATATACTGAACTACACATCTTGGTGTGTGTATACTGAACTACACATCTTGGTGTGTGATATACTGAACTACACATCTTGGTGTGTGTATATACTGAACTACACATCTTGGTGTGTGTATATACTGAACTACACATCTTGGTGTGTGTATATACTGAACTACACATCTTGGTGTGTGTATATACTGAACTACACATCTTGGTGTGTATATTCTGAACTACACATCTTGGTGTGTATATACTGAACTACACATCTTGGTGTGTTATACTGAACTACACATCTTGGTGTGTATATACTGAACTACACATCTTGGTGTGTGTATACTGAATTACACATCTTGGTGTGTGTATACTGAATTACACATCTTAGTGTGTATATACTGAACTACACATCTTGGTGTGTATATACTGAACTACACATCTTGGTGTGTGTGTATACTGAATTACACATCTTGGTGTGTGTGTATACTGAATTACACATCTTGGTGTGTGTGTATACTGAATTACACATCTTGGTGTGTGTGTATACTGAATTACACATCTTGGTGTGTGTGTATACTGAATTACACATCTTGGTGTGTGTGTATACTGAATTACACATCTTGGGTGTGTGTGTATACTGAATTACACATCTTGGTGTGTGTGTATACTGAATTACACATCTTGGTGTGTGTGTATACTGAATTACACATCTTGGTGTGTGTGTGTATACTGAATTACACATCTTGGTGTGTGTGTGTGTATACTGAATTACACATCTTGGTGTGTGTGTGTATACTGAATTACACATCTTGGTGTGTGTGTGTATACTGAATTACACATCTTGGTGTGTGTGTGTGTATACTGAATTACACATCTTGTGTGTGTGTGTGTATACTGAATTACACATCTTGGTGTGTGTGTGTGTATACTGAATTACACATCTTGGTGTGTGTATACTGAGTTACACATCTTGGTGTGTGTGTATACTGTATTACACTCTTGGTGTGTGTATACTAGCTGCACCTTGGTGCATACATGTATACTTGAGCTATCATATATATATATATATATATATATATATATATATATATATATATACACACACACATGAGATTAGTAAAGAAGTTGGAAGAACAAGCAGGTATAACAGGAAGGGCACTGGAATGGACCAGGGAATACCTCAAAGGGAGGCAACAACGGGTCATGGTGTGTGGTGAGGTATCACAGTCGGCGCCTGTGACGAGCGGTGTACCGCAGGGGTCAGTCCTAGGACCAGTGTTATTCCTGGTATATGTAAATGACATGACGGACGGGATAGACTCAGAAGTGTTCTATTCGCGGATGATGTGAAAATAATGAGGAGAATCACATCGGAAGAGGACCAGGCAGGGCTGCAAACAGACCTGGACAAGCTCGACATCTGGTCTAGCAATTGGCTTCTTGAATTCAATCCCTCCAAATGCAAAGTCATGAGGATCGGAGAAGGGCAAAGAAGACCGCTGACAGAGTACAAGCTAGGCGGACAAAGGCTACAAACCTCGGCAAAGGAGAAAGACCTTGGAGTGAGTATAACGCCAAGCACGTCTCCGGAGGCACACATCAACCAGATAACTGGGCAGCATATGGGCGACTGGCAAACCTAAGATTAGCGTTCCGTTACCTTAACAAGGAATCGTTCAAGACACTGTATACCGTGTACGTCAGGCCCATACTAGAATATGCAGCACCAGTCTGGAACCCACACCTGGTCAAGCACGTAAAGAAACTAGAGAAAGTGCAAAGGTTTGCGACAAGGTTAGTTCCACAACTCAGGGGTCTGTCTTATGAAGAAATATTGAGGGAAATAGGACTAACAACACTGGAGGAAAGAAGGGTCAGAGGAGACATGATAACGACATACAAAATACTGCGGGGAATTGACAAGGTAGATAGTGACAGGATGTTTCAGAGAGGGAACACAGAAACAAGGGGACACAACTGGAAGCTGAAGACTCAGATGAGTCAAAGGGATGTCAGGAAGCATTTCTTCAGCCACAGAGTAGTCAGGAAGTGGAATAGTCTAGAGAAAGATATAGTGGAGGCAGGAAGCATACATAGTTTTAAGACAAGGTATGATAAAGCTCATGGAGCAGGGAGAGCAGAGACCCAGTAGCAGACAGCGAAGAGGTGGGGCCAGGAGCTGAGTCTCGACCCCTGCAGCCACAATTAGGTGAGAACAATTAGGTGAGTACACAGTGGTACCTCTACTTACGAGCAGCTCAAAACTCGAACAATTATGTAAGTGTATTTTTGTAGGTGCTTTTGTAAGTGTATTTTTGGGGGTCTGAAATGGATTAACCTAATTTTCATTATTTCTTATGGGAAAAAATTCCTTCGGTATCGGCACTTGAATGCGACTGACATTTGCTCGTAAGTAGAGGCCACTGACAGTGGACCGATCGAAAACTTCTCTGAAGTCTGCTCAATGCCATTACGAGATTTCAGAAAAATGTACATGGTTAGTCTATTAGACCCAATACTTCACAAGCTTACAATATTATACTTACATAATTACGATTTCGGGTTTGACTGGGTCCACTGTATATATACATAGTACACACACTGAGCTACACACTTCTCTGAGTGTGGATGTATTGTGATACCTTTGGTTTGTGGACGTGCTAGAAGCATGCACATAACCTATACTGTTTATAATGGTTTGTGGACGTGCTATAAGCATGCACATAACCTACACTGTTTATAATGGTTTGTGGACGTGCTATAAGCATGCACATAACCTACACTGTTTATAATATATAGTGTTTTGAGTGTATTTCACACTTAAGATTAAGTTTACTACCATGTGCAGAATCAAGGATATGAAGAATACAATACAGTTTCTTGTTGTTTAACCCTAGGCTGCCAGGGTATAACACTGTCTTCCTCATTAACCTCTCAGTGCAAGATAATATGTTATCACTCATGTTA
The DNA here is from genome assembly GCA_009830355.1 of Cherax destructor. Lineage (NCBI taxonomy): Eukaryota > Metazoa > Arthropoda > Malacostraca > Decapoda > Parastacidae > Cherax > Cherax destructor. The sequence goes on from WNWK01000014.1 coordinate 1,144,223, forward strand.
TCAGGTGAGAGTGCCAGTGATTTAATGCAGATTCTGGAGTGGCTTTTAATTTCGGAAGATAGTTGCTCTAAGATTAATAAAATGGGTTAAAGACAAAAATAATATATATAGTATATATATATATATATATATATATATATATATATATAAATATAAATATAATTTTATTACTGGTTATAAAAATTATACTTTTATATTTTTGTCACGAATTGTATGGTAGACTCCTGTTTAACAACTGTTCACATAATTTTGAATAACAACCAAAGAAAACTACTAGGACCCTCCCCTTTCTAAATTATTGACCACTTTCCATTCATACAACTATAATTATTTCATTATATTTGCAGTAAGAATGGCGAACCAGAAGACAGTATTTGTGACAGGTGGTACTGGCTACATCGGGTCACATTGCATCATTGACCTGCTTAACGAGGGCTACGAGGTCATTACCATAGATAACTTGACCAATAGTAGGTCAGGGGCACTCAGAAGGGTACAGGAGATCACAGGCAAGAGTGTCACGTTCTACGAGTGTGACTTGCTTGATGGACGTGCTGTACATGCTATATTTGCCAAGGTAATCTATATTATAAGCTGTCATTATTAGACTATAGTATTTCTACCTTATACACGTATTAACATTTGAGTTTCTGAATTTTGCTTCCTGAAATGTTCTGCATAATAAATGCACTGAAAATAAAAATATGCATTTTTTATTTTCAGTACGTACGTATTTGATTAAAAGGAAAATTTAAGTCATTATTCAACCACTTTTTTAATATTAAGGTAGTAATTTTTATATTTTGCCCTCTCAGTACATAGTACGTAGCATTATATTTATTTGATATTTATTGTTTTTTGGTCAATTAAAATGAAAATACTCAACTTTGAGGGATTTGCATGGGAGTAGATTATAAAATTGGTGGGAGGAGTTTTGGAGCACAGGCTGGATGCTGATAATGATACACTAGCTGTAGATTAAGGAATATATGGATTTTCATTTGAGAGAGAGAGAGGCAGGCAGACAGAGGGAAGGGGAAAGGGGATAGGGATGAGGGAAGAGAAGAAGAGGGTGGCAGTGCAAGAGGGGTAGTAGAAATTTGGGAGTGTGTTGAGGGAGTCAAGCACAGAGACCATTAGTAGGGCTACACAGGGATGGCATGTAAAGGGAATATTAAACCACAAGTTAGCATCTCTATGCCTCTTGAATGAATAAAAAATGTACTATATATGTTTGCAAAACATTCAGATAGAGATAAGGGATATGAAGTCTGATAGGCTGTTTAGAACTCACAAGGAGAATCAAAGAAGAAAAAGGGTTTTTACTGTAAGAGAATTTTTTTTTTTTTTTACCCTTTTTTTTTGTCTTATCCAGGATAGTAAAAAAAAAGAATTTTTGAATAATGAGTAGTACTGGGAGCAGTTCTTCATATTAAATACATTCATTCTGGATTTATGGTACATTGTAGTTGTCAATATTTTTTAACTGTAAATTGAGCATTTAACATTCTGAGGAATTGTAATTTAAGATTTTTGACCTTATTTTGGTATAATTATAGTCTCTCTCTTTTGCTCTGATGTAACTTGAGTTTTTGACACAGCAAATACATGAAAATTTCTTTGTGTGATTTGCAGCACAAGATCGATTATGTTATTCACTTTGCTGCTATGAAAGCTGTTGGAGAATCCATGCAGTTTCCTCTCATATATTACAAGAACAATGTGATTGGGACCATCAACTTAATTGAAGTAAGCTGACCAGTCATTGTTAAGAGTATTGTTGTGAAGTCTCTTAACATGTTACTCTTAATAAATATATTTTAGTTGCTTATGACATGCAAGTGCTGTTTGGTAGCTACACCTTGAGTACCATTTTCCCATATGTTTTTATTTATTTCTACTGAATGTAAATAGTATATTTGTTTACTGTTCATTAGCTTTATATCTTGAATATGTATTATAAGTTTTTTATTTATAATATAATTTGTGTTAATGATTTCTAGTTATTTTCCGTAATGAATAGTCTCAATGAAAATATTAGCTTCCTCCATTAGGAATTACATGGCAGTTAAGGCCTTGTATGAGGCTAAAATGATCTCATTTTGCATTTTCAAGTGTATATTCTGAATCAGCATAGAAAATAGTATGCTTGGTTTGATTTTAATGAATTTTGAAAATACGGCAGGAAATGGTGAAAAATGCTGAACAAGATTTTTTTTGGTTCAAAAAAACTTTTTCTCTCAGAATGGAAAAGGGTCATGATGACACTGTTTGTTGGATCAATTTATCCCCACAAACATGAAAAAATCCTGTATATACAGCTTTCATAGATGGTTATGAGAATTGTATAAATTAAATGTGCCATAAAAGGTGCCTCAGACAGGGAAGAAACAGATGAGAGAAAACAGCCTTGTATCATGCTAAATCTGTCTCTTTTTTCAGTTATTTTTCGTATTTTTAGATAATTTTAAGTAAGGTAAGTGTATTTCCATTCCTCGTGGTAAATCTATATTATTATTCAGATTTAGGAAAAAGACTACACTTCATATTTTGAAGTATAGTATGGTACTTTGCAGTCCATTCTGCTTCCATCCTGTGATAAATGTAATAGAAAGTTAGCAGTCTTAATACTGTATGAACTTTGGATAATTTTTATCAGTGTTTCTAATTAGGTTCGAGTTTATTACTAGATGTGCTTAAATTACTGTAAATTCAGTATGTACAATATATGTATCTGTTATGATACAGCAGCTTTTGTAAGTTTCCCTGATAAAGATTTCAAATTTATAAAACCCGTGTAATATTTTCCATAGGCAATGAAAGCAAACAGTGTATATCAGATGGTGTTCTCCTCTTCCTGTACCGTGTATGGTGATCCTGAGCACTTACCCATTACTGAAGACCATCCTACTGGTGCTGTCACGAATGTATATGGTCGGACCAAGTATCTCATAGAAGAAATGTTGAAAGATCTGTCGCATGCAGAAGAAGTTAGTAGTGGAGAAATGTTATCGTTTTCAGATTGACTTTCTCTGCACACATTTTTCATGGCAGTCATCAGAAATGTAGGTTGCAATACTTGCATATATAAGATGTAACAATTATCACTCTTACCAAAACCCATCAACAGAAGTGGAACATCATTGCCCTAAGGTATTTCAACCCTGTAGGGGCACATCCATCTGGGCGGTTGGGTGAGGATCCCACTAAGAACTTCACTAACCTCATGCCATACATTGGTCAGGTGGCTATTGGAAAGAAACCAAGCTTAACAATTTTTGGTTGTGACTATGACACGCCAGATGGCACCGGTGTGTATTAACAAGTTCTATGTTATTTTTGCCTCTGTTGCCTTAGTAAATGCATCCAAAGTTATACAAAATATGAAAATTATACTGTACATATTCCAAAAATAAACTATTAAAACTAAGATACAGTAGGTCCTCTACTTTCGGTGTTAATACATTACAGAAAATTGTAATTGTGTTTGAAACTTGGAAGCTAGTTTCCCATAGACACTCTTATCATAATGAGAGATGCTTTCTGAGACAGTTTTCTGCGTCAGATTTCATTAATTTTTATCTTGCTAAGAATATTTACAGTATTTTACATTCAGTAGTATTCCTAGTCACTTACCAACAGTAGTAAACATTGTTTAATAGTGTATACATGTTAATTAAACAGTAAAGTACAGTATTTACCTTGAATATTGATGTTGTCATGCTCACTGCAAGTGATGTTTCTTGCGTATTTTAGGCTGACTTAAAAAATGAATCAGAATAGGGGTGATGGAATTGGTTGAGGAGAATCTGGGCATACCTCGGGATTTGATTTCGAAGAGTTTTGAGTACTCCTGGCATTTGATATAATTGGGAATTTATTAAGATCTTCAGCACCTATAAAACCAGCATTGGTTTGCAGTAAATTCTTGTTCACAATTAGCATCACTACCCTTGTCTATTTCCTCAGGTCATCATAGGGGCTCAGAGTTTTTGTCTGTTTCCACATAAAACCAAGACATTCAGTTCTTTTGCTGGTCATCAAACCATCAAATGTTTTTTCATCTCACTTAAAAAACCAGTGTATTTTGGTATCACTACTACTACTACTACTCTTTGCTCTCCAGTCATGATGCATGACTGTTTATCTAGATAAATGTTGATAAAACAGCAAACACCAGCAGGCATGAGCGAGTCCATGTTCATAGGTTATTAATTAGTTTCAAAGTAGCAGTGTTGTAAAAATGCAACATCATAAGTTGGAACATTGTAAGTCAGAACATCGTAAATTGAGGACCTCCTGTAATTGTACAAAGTAAATTGCAGCTACAGTATGTCAATCATTATTTTTCCATTACTCTGTCTGTCTTAATCCACATTTTCTAAGTAGTAATTTACCTCAAGATTTTTGCAACTCATCATAAATGCACAAAAACTCTTCTAGAATTTTTTAAAGAGGGATGGGATGTTGTGGTTAAGAGGATCATGTGAACTGTGATACCATCATGCATCTTTAAAATTGAATATGGATGCTCTTTTTTATACTATGTATCTTAGCCATAAAACTTGCTGGTAACTTTTGTTCACTTGCCTTTTCAGTCTTGACAATATCTCAGTATGAGAAAGAAGCCACTAATGATTCTCTGATGCAGGTGTTCGTGATTACATCCATGTGATGGACTTAGCCTCGGGTCATGTGTCTGCTCTCTCAAAGCTGGATGAAGAGCATCTTAGATTTAAAGTAAGTTTTTTTTTTTTTTCAACAAGTCGGCCGTCTCCCACTGAGGCAGGGTGACCCAAAAAGAAAGAAAATCCCCAAAAAGAAAATACTTTCATCATCATTCAACACTTTCACCACACTCATACATAATCACTGTCTTTGCAGAGGCGCTCAGATACGACAGCTGAGAATAGTCCCTCCCAGCTGTCACTATCCCAGACCCCTCCTTTAAAGTGCAGGCATTGTACTTCTCATTTCCAGGACTCAAGTCCAACTAAATCAATTAACTGGTTTCCCTGAATCCCTTCACAAAATGTTACCCTGCTCACACTCCAACAGCTCGTCAGGTCCCAAAAACCATTCGTCTCCATTCACTCCTATCTAACACACTCACACATGCTTGCTGGAAGTACAAGCCCCTCGCCCACAAAACCTCCTTTACCCCCTCCCTCCAACCTTTTCTAGGACGACCCCTACCCCGCTTTCCTTCCCCTACAGATTTATACGCTCTCCAAGTCATTCTACTTTGATCCATTCTCTCTAAATGACCAAACCACCTCAACAACCCCTCTTCAGCCCTCTGACAAATAATTTTAGTAACTCCACACCTTCTCCTAATTTCCACATTCCGAATTTTCTGCATAATATTTACACAACACATTGCCCTTAGACAGGACATCTCCACTGCCGCCAGCCTCCTCCTCGCTGCAGCCTTTGCAACCCATGCTTCACACTCATATAAGAGTGTTGGTACCATTATACTTTCGTACATTCCCTTCTTTGCCTCCATGGATAACGTTTTTTGTCTCCACAGATACCTCAACGCACAACTCGCCTTTTTTTCTTCATCAATTCTATGGTTAACCTCATCCTTCATAAACCCATCCGCTGACACGTCAACTCCCAAATATCTGAAAACATTTACTTCTTCCATAATCCCTCTCTCCAATGTGATATCCAATTTTTCTTTATTTAATTGTATTGATTGAAAACATCACTAATTCTCTTTATCTATGTTCCTTTCAAGCTTTTTTATACCTTGCATACTCCCTAGCTCGTCCACTAACCTTTGCAACTTTAAAAGTAAAGTATTGTGGATTAAATATTACATTTTGTTTAAATTTTGCTTATTTACCTGAACTTGCTATAAACATTAACCCTGCTGAATAATGCATTGTTTAAAGTGTTTTAGACTGTAGAGACAGACAGGAGGTTGAAGGATTGTTAGCTCATAGATTTAATAGAGCTTGTCAATGCTCCCAGAGGTCATGCAGCCTCATGGTGATCAGGGCCATCAAGCCAGGTGTTACTGCTGTACAAAGATCGAGTGAACCACATGCTATCAGATGCTGACTTGTGTCTGTCAGTCCTTTAAAATGACTTGAGTTTGTAACCTTGTATGCTGAGCCATTGAACAGGTTTGGGCTTTGAATTATATGGTCTTAAGTATTCATGGCCCTGCTTTCATTGGGGATTTCAAGCTGAGTCTTTTTTCTGAAGGAGTGATTGTTGAGATTTGGACCTAGAATTTTCAAGTGACATTATCAGTTCTTCATGCCCGATTCAAAGGAGCACGGTCGAGGCTCAACTTCCAGTAATTAGCTGTTTATGACACTATACATACTTTAAATTCTATTGTATATTCTTCCTAGGTCTGCTTTGCCTGCCTTGAAAGGGGCCATTAATGTACAGCAATTTCAACCTAGAAAGAACAAGCAATTTGAAGAGAATCATCATTGGCTTTTCATCCCTAGTTTTGAATGTTCACATTATCCATCCTATCATTTTCCTAGCAGATGTGGTAGATACATTATCGTGATCTATAAAAGTGAGAGTCTCTGATATTACGCTCCCAGGTCTTTCACATTAGTTTTTCACTCTACGTATTGTGTGATTGGAATTTGTTTTATACTCTGATAGTTTTTATTTCCTTGAGTTTTCCATTGCAGAGTACGTAATTGAAATTTGTACTGTATAGTGTTGAAATTTGTATAGTATTGAAATTTGTATAGTATAATACTTTGTCCAGTTCAGTTTTCAAATGGTATTTTTAAACACAATGAATAATTTATTGACATATTTGATGTTAGCATTTTATAATTGGTATAGTTTTTCAAGGTGTAATGTAGCTGTATAAAAATATCTTAATTGTTTATGTGGTCATGCAGGGATCTAGATTTTGAACTATCTACAGTAGTGAAGACAAGATTGCTCTATAGTGACTGATCATGTGTATCATGGTCAGACACTGTAAAAGAATACAAGTTTAAACAAATTAATAGATATCACAGATGTATAGCATTAAGAGGATTAATTTTTTGAAGAAATAGCTTGGGTTCAGGGTTCACAACTCAGAGGTAAATTCATTTTAGGAAATTTGTATTGAAGGGAATGGTTACTGTTATGGCTAAAGGGGTTGTCACTCATTGTTAGTGGAAGTTAAAAAAATATAAGTACTAATAATATAGTTTAATTTTATTTTCAATAATTTTTGAACAGTCTTAATATGAATTATGGTACAGAATATCAAGCTTGAGTAAAACATTCTGAAATTTCTTCTCTCCTTGGGAAATAGACACATTTATATACAGTATGGTATAGTATAGGTATTTTCCAGTAATATCGGGAACTGGGCTAAAAGTTTTTTTTTTTTTTTTTTTTTTTCAGATTTAATTTTACAGAGGAAATGGAGATTTTCAACTTTAGAAAATGACTTTCTGTAGAAAAATACTGTAATAAGTTTTGCTTAGAATAGGATAGCATTTTGTTGCACATTATTGACAGCATTCTATTAATTAAGAAAATTTTCGAAAGAATTGATTGTTACCTTTGAAAAAGTATAAGAGTTTAATAATCTACTTATAGATAGGTTTTCCATGAATAATGACGTGATTTTTCTTCCTTTGTGATATTGTACAGTATCACAGTTTGTTGTTCATTCATAAAATTAATGAAGAGTATTTATATTAAAAAAATCAGATGCATTTTTATTCTTTAGCCCCTGAACCTGGGCTTAGGTCATGGGTTATCAGTGCTGGAGTTTATCAAGGAATTTGAGCGTGTGTCGAAGGTTCACATCCCATATGAATATTCTGGCAGAAGAGTTGGAGATGTCGCCACGCTGGTGTGTGATGGGACCCGGGGCATGAAAGAGCTCAAATGGAAGCCTACAAGAGATTTTCAGGTCATGTGTAAGTACAGGGATTTGCTGGTTCATCTTTTCTTATCTTTCAGATTATTTTGACCACTGGGGCTTTGCTTTTTCTTGTATGTAAAAACTTATGCTAAGAAATTTTTCACAGACATACAACCTAGGTACAGGCCAGGGAGTTTCTGTGTTGCAACTAGTGAAGGCTTTCGAGGCCGTGACTGATACTAAAGTGGCTTACGAGCTGAAACCTCGACGAGAAGGAGACATTGTATCCATGTTTGCCAACACTACCCTTGCCAAGAAAGAATTGGGCTGGACAGCCAAGTACTCGCTTGAAAACATGTGTAAGTCTTCATTGCAAACCCAAAGATGCTTCCCTCACTTTCACCTCTCATTATAACTCATGGATTTCTCAAATTGGCCAGTGGTCTCTCCAGTGCTAATATAGATTGTGCATACTAACAGTTTGGCTGAATTCCTATGGATCATGGTTCAGGTCTTTCATTTCAGCATGCTTTTATATGGTAGAGGTATTTCCTGTAATGTAGCTGTAGATTTCCTCATGAAAATAGTTAATGCATCTAGTTAATTTGAACTTTGGCTTGAACACTATTCATTGATTGGTTGTAGCAACATGGATTTTTGCATTCATGCTCACACATTTGATCAATAGCAACAAGGGAGATTAACCCTTAAACTGTCCACATGTAGATATACGTTCACTCACGTAGCTGACCGAACGTAGATCTACGTTTTTTTTCAAATGCTTTTAACCTTGCCACGATAAGCCTGAGTTGCCTAGAGATTAGAGAATGGGTCTGTGCACTCAGTGTGTGTAGTATTACAAAATGTGGGAATGACAAACAAAATGCACTCTTCATTTTAAAGAAAACGAACAATTTATTTTTTTCTCAAAATACTCGGTCAGCTACGCGAGTGAACGTATATCTACGTGTGGACAGTTTAAGGGTTAATATGAAAAACTAAATGAAATGATAGAACAGGCAAACCTTCATGTTGGTTGAAAGACATCTTTAATTAAAAATCAACAAGAAAAATAAGAGGGACATTCTTGTCACATAGAACAGTTGTAAATGGAATATTCCTTTGGTCTGTGCTAGTCCATTTTGCATTTCTGGTTACCTGGAGAGAATTCCAGGGGTCAACGCCCCTGCGGCCGGTCTGTGACCAGGCCTCATGTTGGACCAGAGCCTGATCAACCAAGCTGTTACTGCTGGCCGCACACAGTCCAACGTACGAACCACAGCCTGGCTGGCCAGGGGTTTGTTGGTAATCCCCCTGATTAATGACGGAGTTCCGTTCCTAAGACCACGTTGGTAAATGAATTCGTCGCTAAGTGAGGAGCATACTATAATGGTAGTGGGTTTATGTCAGCCATCTTTGATATTGTTTTAATATCACCTTTGCACCATTTATAACATTTCTGGTATATTTTTAAATGTTTATACAGTAGTGTACTGTATATTGTAATAAATAGAATAGAAGAAATCAGCTCTAATATACATTATTTAGGTATGCATACTAGTCAGAGAGCCCGTCGTAAGTCCGAGTCATTGGTAAATGAGTACGTCGCTAAGTGAGGAGAGGCTGTATTAAACTATGAGAATAATTATTGTACATCAGTGGTAGAATATACCGATAAATAATGTTATCAATGCTCACATAGATGTGTAAAACAAGGGAGAGTTTATACAGTGGAGAGATGTAAGGTGTAGAGTTGGGTGAGTGACGTTACCTGCAGCAATGTTGGTCAGTCAGGTGGAAACTGCGAATGATTTTTGTTTATGCCAAGATACCAAAACATGCAAAACTTCATGGAGTGCTAGAAGACTTTGGTAAGATGTTCAGCTTGGCTAAAAATGGCCCCTCTAGAAAATTCAGCTTGAGAGATTAGATATTAAAATTTTCTAAGGAGGAAATAGATCTGGGAGTGACTCTGAATAATAAACAGTAGGTTGAAAAAGGTATAAATAATATCCAGTGCTATATCAATGAGCTTATGTGTATTTTGTCTATCTTTAAGCTAACATTTATGGGCTCTTTACCAAGGATGAAACTTGAACTAGAGGGCATGGTTGAAGAGTACAAACTCTCATAGCCACAGGGATATCTGAAAACATTTCTTCAACTTAAAAGAGATTGTAGAATGAATTGAACAATGAAATTAGCTCCATATAAGCATTAAAATGTGCACATGACAAGGCTCTGAAGTTGGACACAGTCCAAAGTTAAACTCATAGAAGCAACTACTATTTTTTTTTTTATTAACACATCGGTCGATTCCCACCAAGGCAGGGTGGCCCGAAAAAGAAAAACTTTCATCATCATTCACTCCATCACTGTCTTGCCAGAGAGGTGCTTTACACTACAGTTATAAAACTGCAACATTAACACCCCTCCTTCAGAGTGCAGACAATGTACTTCCCATCTCCAGGACTCAAGTCCGGCCTACCCCTGTGGTTTAGTGCTTCTATTTGATTATAATAATAATAATAATCAAGTCCGGCCTGCCAGTTTTCCTGAATCCCTTCATAAATGTTACTTTGCTCACACTCCAACAACACGTCAAGTATTAAAAACCATTTGTCTCCATTCACTCCTATCAAATACGCTCACACATGCTTGCTGGAAGTCCAAGCCCCTCACACACAAAACCTCCTTTACCCCCTCCCTCCAACCTTTCCTAGGCCGACCCCTACACCCGCCTTCCCTCCACTACAGATTTATACACTCGAAGTCATTCTGTCTCGTTCCATTCTCTCTACATGTCCGAACCATCTCAACAACCCCTCCTCAGCTCTCTGGATAATAGTTTTGGTAATCCCGCACCTCCTCCTAATTTCCAAACTCCGAATTCTCTGCATTATATTCACACCACACATTGACCTCAGACATGACATCTCCACTGCCTCCAGCCTTCTCCTTGTTGGAACATTCATCACCCATGCTTCACACCCATATAAGATTGTTGGTATAACTATACTCTCATACATTCCCTCTTTACTTCCTACAAGTTCTGCTCCAGCAAGTGCTCCACTCACCTTTTCCCCTCATCAATTCTATGATTCACCTCATCCTTCATAGACCCATCTGCTGACATGTCCACTCCCAAATATCTGAATACATTCACCTCCTCCATACTCTCTCCCTCCAATCTGATATCCAATCTTTCGTCACCTAATATTTTTGTTACCCTCATCACCTTACTCTTTCCTATATTCACTTTAAATTTTCTTCTTTACACACCCTACCAAATTCATCCACCAACCTCTGCAACTTCTCTTCAGAATCTCCCAAAAGCACAGTGTCATCAGCAAAAAGCAACTGTGACAACTCCCACTTTATATTTGATTCTTTATCTTTTAACCCCACACCTCTTTCCAAGACCCTCGCATTCACTTCTCTTACAACCCCATCTATAAATATATTGAACAACCACGGTGACATCACACATCCTTGTCTAAGGCCCACTTTTACTGGGAAATAGTCCCCCTCCCTCCTACACACTCTAACCTGAGCCTCACTATCCTCATAAAAACTCTTCACTGCTTTCAGTAACCTACCTCCTATTCCATACACCTGCAACATCTGCCACATTGCCCCCCTATCCACCCTATCATACGCCTTTTCCAAATCCATAAATGCCACAAAAACCTCTTTACCCTTATCCAAATACTGTTCACCTATATGTTTCACTGTAAACACTTGGTCTACACACCCCTACCTTTCCTAAAGCTTCCTTGTTCATCTGTTATCCTGCTCTCTGTTTTACTCTTAATTCTTTCAATAATAACTACCATACACTTTACCAGGTACACTCGACAGACTTATTTCCCTATAATTTTTGCACTCTCTTTTGTCCCCTTTGCCTTTATACAAAGGAACAATACACGCTCTCTGCCAATCCCTAGGTACCTTACCCTCTTCCGTACATTTATTAAATAATAGCACCAACCACTCCAAAACTATATCCCCACCTGCTTTTAACATTTCTATCTTTATCCCATCAATCCCAGCTGCCTTACCCCCTTTCATTGCATAAAGATGCTTGAAACAGCTCAGAGATTTGCCAACTAAGTGACCCCAGCACAGAAAGGCAAGAGTTACATTGATAGAGGAACTGAATTTTTTATCATTAGAAGGGAGAAGGGAGAGAGTTTGGGGATTAATGCTGTTCAAGATACTTAGGTACTCAAGATACAATGTTCAAGATACAGTGGACCCCCGAGTAATGAACAAAATTTATTCCAGAAGCCTGCTCAAGTGCCATTACCGAACAATTTGACTCCCTAAGAATAATGTCAAGTAGTTACCATTTCAGACCCCCAAAAATACACTTACAAAAGCACTTACAATATTATACTTACATAATTGTACGATTTCCGGGGTGTTCGTAACTCGGGGGTCCACTGTACTTAGGTATATTGACACTGAACGAAAACAAGGTTATAAGAGGGAGCAGAATGAGAGGATATAAATAGATGCTAAGAGGGAGCAGAATGAGAGGATACAAATGGATGCTAAATGCATAAGTGTGGTACATGGGCTAGGCAGATAGCAGAAGACATATAAAGTCAATACTGAGGCTATTACTGAGAAGTACTATCCACTTCTGTCTTGGTTAGGGACTATCAACTGTCTTCTTGATGGTTAAGGCAAAGATAGTAAAGCAAAAGGACCTCTCCCTCACCCTCTTTCCCTCCAGGCACTGGCATCATGAAATGAGAGAAGACATAGTATACAGTATTGGAAAAATGGCATGAAATTTATAGAGGAGATAGGAATGGATGAAAGCTTGGGCTGTATACTTTCTGTACTGCATAGTACTACTACTTGCATTTTTATTTCTAGATACTACTACTAGTTCTATTTCTATATACTGCATTAGTTAGATGTGAACAACTGGATATCTTAGTGAATTTAGAGTAAATACTGGAATTCCAATGGCTACTGCATGGAGAGGACTTTAGCTACTAAAATCCTAGGTTTGCAAAGTGTACGTCCAGCCAGTTCTTGAAAGGTTAGATTAATTTGATTCCCATAATTTTGTGGGCAGACTATTCCAGTGCTATAAAACTGTTTGAAAAGAGGCTCTTATCCACATTCCTGTTAAGCCTCATTACTGTGGAGTTTCATACCATTGTTTCATGCAGTGTAATTATATTGTGCCACACTTCAAAATGATCCTAGTGCTAGATCATATTGAATTTGTGTAATATCTTGAAAGTTCATGTTTGTTTTCCTTGAAGCCTCCATTTTCTGAGAGAACAGACTATGTAATTTATGTTTTTTGTATGATTTGTTTCTCAATGATACAAGTTTTGTTACTCTTGTAACTGTACCTTTTATGTAATTGTGTACTTATACCTTTTATGTAATTAGGGGACCAGAACTGGATAGCATAGTTAAGATGTGGTCTGATGAGAGCATTGTTGGGTTTAATATTGCTTCACAAGTTTTGTAATTGAAGTTTCTTACTATGAAGTCAAGTTCCCTGTTGGTTTCCCTTCGTGCAGCAAAAGATTTCTCAGTACGTACATACTGTATATTTAAAATCACTGCTTATGATGATTCCAAATTTTTCTTCCTTTCTTTGTCTCTGTGAGAGGGCTTACCAATAAATTATACAGTATACTGTACTGTACTCGCATTTTATATTATTATATCCAAGATGCATTACCTTGCACTTGTCCATATTGAAGTTCATTCAGTACAAAGGTAGAACAGAAAGCAGTGGAGGCAGACTCCATAAATGGATTTACTGGTATCACATGAAGAGATGTATAGCACCTTTCTGTGACAGCTGCCAGGTAACTCTTAACAGTTCACTACCTATTAACTGATTGTTCTATCTGTTTATTGGAGAACACACAGAATTCACTTTAGACACCTTCAGTGCCCTGATATGCTCACTCTACTGCCCTTCTCATTGAAGTCTCACCTTTAATGAAGACACCCTGTGTGATTTAAAAGACTAAGTTTGCTAATACAGTGGACTCGGTTGAATCCGAAAACGCTTGTAAGTATAATTTGTAAGTTCTGTGAAGTGTATTTTGGGTCTGAAATAGACAACCTCGGAAATTTTCCTTAAGGTAAATCGTTTGGCCTGGCAGACTTCAGGAGTGAAGTTTCGACTCGGGTCCACTGCTAATTTTCCCTCACTAACCCCTCACCTCCACTCATACACTTGAACTACAATCCAGTGCTGTGCTGCATGATCCATGTGGTTTAGTGCTTGCTTTCAGATGTACTGTAATGATGATGTTAGTAATAATAATCCTAAGTAGTAGGTTGGTAGACAGCAACCACCCAGGGAGGTACTACCGTCCTGCCAAGTGAGTGTAAAACAGAAACCTATAATTGTTTTACACAATGGTAGGAATGCTGGTGTCTTTTTTGTCTCATAAACATGCAAGATTTCAGGTACGTCTTTTGCTACTTACACTTAGATCACACTACACATGCATGTACAAATACATATACACACCCCTCTGGGTTTTATTCTATATTCTTGCTAGTTCTTGTTTATTTGCTCTTATCTCCATGGGGAAGTGGAACAGAATTCTTCCTCCATAAGCCATGTGTGTGTAAGAGTCGACTAAAATACCGGGAGCAAGGGGCTAGTAACCCTCTCTCCTGTATACATTACTAAAGTTAAAAAGAGAAACTTTTGTTTTTCTTTTTGTGCCACCCTGCTTTGGTGGGATACAGCTGGTTTGTTGAAAGAAAAAAATAATAATAATAATAAATAAATAACTTTTTCAGTGGCTTGTATTATTTATTAGCTACAAATACACAGCTTTATGCTCACCAACACTTTTTTTTTACTGCTTTTTCTTTTTTGTATTACCCTAAGGCTTGCTAACATTTTGAGAGTATGTGAAAACTTGCTCATCTTGTGGGATAACTTAAGGCTTGCTTCACTTTATGGGGATTGTTATGACATCACATGGGGCATGTTAAGGCTTTGCTGCACTTTATGGGGCATGTTAAGGCTTGCTGCACTTTATGGGGCATGTTAAGGCTTGCTGCACGTTATGAGGCATGTTATGACTTCACATTATGGGGCATGTTAAGGCTTGCTTCACTTTTGGGGTGTATGTTAATGGCTTTCACATTTCAAAAAAAATTATTACCTCATGCAGTGACTTATGGTAACTGCTTCAGTCTGGTGTAAATCAGCATGCAGAAGCTTTTAGTATCTCTATTACTTCTAGTTTGTGTTTGTACTGATACAGTACACAGGTTTCAAGGGTTTGCAAGGTTTTGTCGACTCTCATACCTTAAATGTCAGGAAATAGCATGTTGGTTATAATTTGATATGATTTACATGGAAAGAGACTAAAAGATAATTTATTTATTTTTTATTTTATTTATGGTCAACTTTATATTAGATTTTGAAAATAATGAAAGGAGTAAAAATGTTTAATTTTTTTTTAAGCACTGGCCCTCTCCCACTGAAGTAGGGGTGGCTACCCCCACAACCCAAGAAAAAAAAGAAAGGCATTCATCATCATTCATTCAATAACTGTCTTGCCAAAAGTGCCCAGATATCATGATTCATAAATGTGAATAGAGATTTTTTAAAATAAGAAAAAATTGTATGTGAAGGGCATGTCTGGACCAGAACACAGTATGAATTTTATGAACATAGTTTATGAAATAACATTTAACATTTTCTTTAAGCGGTCCATTTCAGAGGTCCAATTGGATAACTAAAATTCTATTGTATGTATATAAATTTTTATAGAATGTATATAAACTAAAACATACAGAGGATAGTGTGAAGAAGGATTAAAGGGAGGCCATAGTCTATGGGTTGCTATGTATCTAGAAGCACACTTTAAAAACATAAACTGGATTTGCTAGAGGAGTGGTTGGTGTATTGAAAGTTTCAAAAAACACTGTCAAAGACAGTCAAGAGTGTTTGTGTTGTTGCTTTCAGCAGAGTTTCAAAATTCATTCTTTATGCAAACTTTGTTGGTGTCTTATTAATCCAGTCATATACTAATTCTATGTAATTTGCTAAAACAACATTTTTTTTCATTATTGTTAAAGTTATTTACTGCAATCTTATGAATCACACCATGTATCCATCTCATTCTTGAATCCCACTCCTAAATTTAATTTATTGGCATTATTTTTAACCTATACCACCTGGAGGTGGGAAGTACAGTTCTTGCACTGTATAGGAGTGGGGATATTTGTTGTTTGGAGGAATACCTGAACTGTCATATCTATGCACTTCTAGCATGACAATGATAGTAGGGAGACGGCCAGTGTGTTAAAAAACTTGCATAAGTATTATTATTATTTTTTTAACACACTGGCTGTCTCCCACTGAGGCAGGGTGACCTGAAAAAGAAACAATTTCACCATCATTTACACTCACTGTCTTGCTAGAGGCACAGATATGACAGTTTAGATATCCTCTAAGCAGCATAATCAAGGTTAAAATGAACCTGTATATAATGTGTATTTTGTGATAAACAAACAGACATCTCCCATCTCTACCTTCCACATTCTATACTTCCTGCTCTTTATTTTTATTATTGAGAATATACAATAGAAATGATACTTTATTTTTTTATTTAAATATGTAAAATTATTAATACAGTGGACCCCCGGTTTTCGTAATTAATTCGTTCCAGAATGCTGTTCAAGTGCCGTTGCCAAACAAATTTGTTCAAATAAGGAATAATGTAAATTAGATTAGTCCTTTTAGACCCCCAAAAATACACTTACAAAAGCACTTACAAAAATACACTTACATAATTGTTCGAGTTTGAAGCAGTACGAAAACCGGGGGTCCACTGTATGTATTAAATAGTATATAATGTACAGTGGTACCTCGGTTAACGATGGTCCCCAAACTCGCCCACTTTTATGTAAGTTTATTTTTTTAAATGCTTTTGTAAGTGTATTTTTGGGGTCTAAAAGGACTAGTCTATTTTACATTATTCCTTATGGGGATAAATTCGTTTGGTAATGGCACTTGAACAGCATTCTGGAACGAAAAAATATCGTTAACTGAGGTACCACTGTATTTACAAAAGCATTCTGGTAGTCAGTCTCACAACAGTAAGATGGACAGAGCTCTTTGGGCCATTGCAACCCTTAAACCAAACAATAACAATAGGACATGGCGATAACCAGAGGTTTTCTTTGTTATTTTGATCATTTTTTTGGCATAGCTTGTACGGTGGGTTTTATTCTGACATAGTATTTATTTAGTAAAAAATATTTTGGCTTGTAATATATGGTATTTTTACTGATGTTTATAGATGATTATCGTGGTGGAGTGGGTGATAGTTATGGAACTGCCTGTCATGTATGTCACATCAACCCTCCCCATACATTTAAATATCAACAGGAAACAACTATAATGTAATGAATAGAAAACTTAATTAATTTTTAGTCGTGACGAATTACAAAACTTTAATTTTTTTTTTTTGGGGGGGGTGGAACTATCCAAGGAACGTAACTTTATTTTTTCCCATATGTACTTCAGTTCATTTTACATGATTTTTTAATTGCACCTTTTTCAGGAATATAACTACCATGTTAATATTCTTAATATTGAACAAAATGACAGTATTATCATGCATAAGTTAAAAAACAACAGTGACAATACTTGTGTTAAAATATTTAGTCAAATTTTGGGTCACATATATATCACCACAGTTTGTTTGGAACCTACTTATCCAATACACACTGATATTGTATTCAGAAGCCATTCTGTATATGATGCTTTTAACAAATGATCATTTTTGCTGCTTTTGGTGCTCATTACGCTTTACTATTGCACTTTACAGTGATATTAACACTGAATTTAGTTTTAAATGTGTAAATAAATTATTTCAGGTGAAGACTTTTGGAGGTGGCAGACAATGAACCCTGATGGTTATGCAAATGATGAATCATTCCCAGCAACTTCTCTGGATGAAATTCTTCCTCTCTCTGAGAAAATGACTGCAGCTTCACCTGCCAAAGTAACTGCAGCTGGACCTGCCAAAGCAGTGCCAGCTTTCAATAGTGTTAATTCTATTAATGGTGTCAATGGTGTAAATAATCACTGAAGTGTGCATCAACCCATGTGTAAATGCAGTAGCAGTTACTATTCCAGCAGTCCTGTGGTGTATTAAAACCTGTATTTACTCACCAATTTCCAAAGGTGAAAAGTATTTTCCCCTCAGTTAAAAACAGACAGACGGTTCAGGAATCCCACAAAATATTATTTTTTTAAAACTGGCATATTGAATTTTTATAGTCTAGTATACCAGGCACAAAGAATGTTTTTTTGTTTTTTTCATCAAACCGGCCATATCCCACAGAGGCATTTTAAAATTGTTCCACAAAAAAAGGAAATAATAGGCTAAACTTTATAGCTACACTGGGAAGCAACTGCAATAAATTATTTTAATTATTTAAATTGAGAGCTTTAAAAATAATCAGTTCATCTGTTAAATAACTGTAATTGACATGACCAGGTTAGTAGATATGCTGAAGGAACTAAATTTGTAGTTATGAAACCCAACTAATTGTCTTCCAACATATAAATACAGTGGTACCCCGGTTTACGATGGTCCCCAAACTCACCCTTTTATGTAAGTTTATTTTTTAAATGCTTTTGTAAGTGTAATTTTGGGGTCTAAAGGACTAGTCTATTTTACAACTTTTCTTAAGGAGATAAATTCGTTTGGTAATGGCACTTTAACAGCATTCTGGAATGAAAAATATCGTAAACCGGGGTACCACTGTACATACCAGTAATACAACTGAGTGCATTCCTAACAGCACAGTGTTGTATATATCCATAGATATTTGGGCAGATTTTATTATAATCAGTGTATCATATTTTTATAATGAATTTACCCATTTTTAGTTTTTTATATGGAATTTATTTTCAGTGTTCTTTAATTTTAGTGGCCACAAGTTTAAATATTTGGATATCATTTTTTTACTTTTTGCCTCTTGGATATTTACTCTTGTTTTAAATGTTGGATGATAATGATGTTTCTCTATATTAGAGGAATGATTTAGATTTTCCACAAAAATTACCCTGCAGACTGTCTAGTATAATTAAGGAGTACATTCCACATGACTCATTCCCCAGGTGCTCTATGACCCCTACAGGTTTAGCACTCCAATTGTGAATACAGTATAATAATAATCTATAATATTATGACAAGTTTAGTTCTGAAGATAAATGTTCAGTATAATTTTGTGTGGACATATATCATACAATGGATTGTGTTGGTTAAGCCTCTGACATAATATGTTGTCACTGGTGGGTGCACTTGATGTAAAGAGTGTAACAATTGAAAGCAATGTGTTTAATTAAGTGCTATATATGAAGACTTAAATAATATTTTAGCATGAAATTTGCATTAAATATTCACTAGAAGTGAAAGAATGTAATAATAATCACTTGTGTTGAATTAAAAAGTGCACTAGATATTTCACAGTAAGATAGTTAATTTATAGTTACCTTGTACCTGCTATTTGTGTGCAGTACAGTGTGAACTACATTATTGAAGTAAGAGAAAGTACAGTACTATATCTAAATCTGAGTGAAATGTATTATTTATGCTGTAAAAATAAATCTTAAAATTAACAACAATTTTATTTTTCATGCCTGATGAGGCACCCTTATTACAACAGTAAAACATAATTTTTAAATGCATATACTGGTGGGTAAAACATCGTGTGGATTACCTAGTTTTTCCCTTTGTGTTTGATTACAATTACCATATGTAACACATTCAGACTGTCTCTGGCTATGTATGTCTACAATCACTCAATAAAAGTGACATTCATCATTCTGTAATTTAAGTTCATACTCCATTATGCCACAGCCTGTATACAGTGGTACCTCGAGTTACTGAGCAAAATTTGTTCCAGACAGCTATTCAAGTGCCGATACTGAAGGAATTTTTTCCCATAAGAAATAATGAAAATTGGATTAATCCATTTCAGACCCCCAAAAATACACTTTCAAAACCACCTACAAAAATACACTTACATAATTGTTCGAGTTGGGAAATGCTCGTAAGTAGAGGTACCACTGTATTTGGACATGTGAAATATGGTCTGCTCTTAGTATCTCCCTTAGGTTAGGTTCGTCAGGAAACAGGACAAATGTTTCCTGGTGTGGGTCTTAGTCAGATGATGACCTGCCGTTGGAGCTTTTGGTCATCTGACAGGCCTTCCGCTGGCTTACCGGTCCACCCCTTTAAAAATTATGGTCATAGTTATAACCGTTTTTTTTTTCTCACCTCTCCCTCGCCCCATTTAGCTATAATCTTGCCCTTGCCTAGGCTACTCTTTTAATTAAGCAATTTAAACTTGTCATTTCTTTTGCCAAGGATTGCATTGTAACTCATGGATATCAGTAATGTTTTTCGCCACTGTTCCCTGCAGTGAAGGGGCATCTTTCCTCTCTTTTTCATTTGGCATGATTAATGGAAAAAATTGTATTGAATAATCCTAGCCACCTGTAGCTCAATCTGTGAGAGGTATCCCCATATTGCATACCCCACCCATTGTACCTCAATGCACATGATAAGAATAGTGGAGTGTGTGGCATAAGTTTGTAATTCAGTTTAAATAAATATTATTATTGAAGATTTGAAGCATTATAAAAGAAACTTTTGACAAGATATCATGGAAACTATCTCAACATTTTCAATAAAATGGCAAATTAGGATATACACAGCCCAAAACTAAAATGTTCAACTAAGAAATGCCAGTTGTGAAGTCAAGTGGCATATTCTTGTTATCTTATAGGGACCAATATCCTAGAATACACCAGTACAATCCCCTCAAGGGAGGTACCTTGATCCTGTGAGGGGCTCTTGATCTAGGGAATTGGATCTGTGCTCCAGTTCCCTGAATTGAGCCTAAATACCTTCCATAATCCCCTCACAGGCGCTGTATAATCCCTATGGGTTTAGCTCTCCCCCGTGATTATTATAATAATAATTAACACCAGTACAATAAGTTTGAATCTGCTCAGAGGTTACATTATCAAATTAAATGTCTTTCATGAAATGGCAAATTTGAATTTGGACATGCCAAAATCAATCTAAACTGCACATGCCAAGTATTCAAGAATCTTGCCCCAGTAACTGTACATTGGTGTTGAAAATTTGAAGCCGACTAGTCGGATGAGGCCTTGTGTTACGAGTGAAATGAAGATGAAAAGTTGAAGGTAGGAAAAAATTTCAGGTAACCTCTTAATGATGTCCTTTCAGGGATACCTGAAATAGTAGTAATAGTATTGGTATTATTGCAACTACTAATGCTGCTGCTGCTTGGTTGGTGTGTTTCGATGAAGATATCCCCTGCATCCTTTACTCCAGCACCCTGTTCCTCAACCCATGTTTGAAGCCTACTAACTGTGCCCCAACCCATGCTTGAAGCCTAGTAACTGTACCTCAACCTATGCTTGAAGCCTAGTAACTGTACCTCAACCCATGTATGAAGCCTAGTAACTGTACCTCAGCCCATGTATGAAGCCTAGTAACTGTACCTCAACCCATGTATGAAGCCTAGTAACTATACCTCAACCCATGCTTGAAGCCTAGTAAGTGTTCCCCAACCCATGCTTGAAGCTTAGTAACTGTTCCTCAACCCATGCTTGAAGCCTAGTAACTTTACCTCAACCCATGGATAATAAATAAAAAAATAAAAATTTATTTTTTTGCTAAGGTTGCAATGATTGTTTACATTTCATAATTTGATTGGTACAAAGAAAGCCACTATCCATGCTAGAATCCTAGTAACTGTTTATCACAACCCTCAAGATGCTGAGCACCTGCAGCTCTGCTGCCTAGATATATCAAGGATCTAGGATTCAACCTTCCTACAAAGTTAAGAAGCTGGAGATCTACATTTGATCATTCTTAAGAAGTCCAGGAGCTGGAACTCACTTTGTGAGACAGGAACTTGGGTTCATCTTCAAGACTTCTGGTCTGGCTTAATTACAATGACTTAAGTATGGGTGAGTTTGTGTGTGTGTACACATATACACTCATTGGCCACTATTAGGTACACCTGCACACCTGTTTGTTAATGCAAATATCCAATCATGTGGCAGTACCTCAGTGCCTAAAAGCATGCAGATATGGTCAAGAGGATCAGTGGTTGTTCAAGACAAACATCAGAATAGAGATGAAATGTGATGTAACAGCACTGTATGACCCTTGTGGGTTTAGCGGTTGGTTTTGATTATAATAATAATAATAATAATAATGTGACGTAAGTGACTGGCTTGCGGCCAGCAGTAACAGCCTGGTTGATCAGGCTCTGATCCAACATGAGGCCTGGTTACAGACCGGGCCGCAGGGGCGTTGACCCCTGGAACTCTCCAGGTATACTCCAGGTAATGAATTGAACCTATCAAAGTACAGGAGAGAAACCATATTGGTGACCAGTGTCTGAGAAATTTTATGAGAAATCAAGCCTAAAGAAGCTCATTAGAGTTCATAAAGGAGGGAAACCATATCAGAGCTTTGAGTGTCCAAAAGAGTTTTCGTAATAATAAAACATAAAAACTACAAGAGAGTTCAGGAGTGAAACTATGCCAAGTGTCCAGTGTTCAAAAATGCGTTATAAGAAATCAAATCGGTCAAAAAAAAAGAGCGTGTTCATTGAGCAGACAGCCATATCAGTGTCTAATGTGTTTTAAGATTTTTTTTTTTAGAAATCGAGTCTAAGAAAACAGTCCATATAAGAGAAAAAACATATTTTTCTTTTGTTTTAGAAATGTTTTTAACTTCATCAATATCATATCTTCGCAAGGTATTCCCATATCAAATGTTGCTTTGCAGCTTTTTACTGCCATAACGACAATGAAATATAAAAAAATTGTCTGCAAAATAAAATAAAAAAAAATTTGGCCTTCTTGAGATTAATGTATATTGATCCTGCCAGGCGCACGAGGCTGCTAAAATTACATTGATAGCTCTTTTATCTACTTTTTAAAGACGTCTTAGTGTAATGATAAGATACCGTATTGATAATATGTTAGTGACACAAACCCAACTTTTAAAATTTGTTTGTTACGTTTAAGGGTCATGGATTGTATGTGAATGTCACCCATGCCACAACTGACGTGCATGAACACTAACATCAAGAATATGTTGATTCTTTAAACTGGGATTAAAGTAAACTCCTTGTGTATATACACTGAGTGATATATACTTCTCTGTGTATATACTCTATGAACTTATAGAGAAACGTAAAAGTTACATAACACTGCACATAGTTATGCCAGCTTTCGCTAGATTTTTTTTTATAGAAATCTTAGGATGTTATTTGCTACAGAGAAGATTTCTTCACTGTGTGTGCCAATATAGCTTTTCTACTGAATAGCTAGATGTGTCAAAATAAGGATAATTTAGGAAAAATACATTAGTACTGTAATTTTTTTAACGTGTGTACGAGAAGCTGGTTGTGAGGAGAGGATGGTGGCAGCTTGATCAGCTGTGATGGCCAGCTGGTTGTGTTGTGATTGACGTTGAGGTAACATCACACTCACTCTCCACCATGGATTGTCCCTCTCCTGCATTTAGGTCGCCCTTTTTAAGACCATGGATGTCACAGACGGGTGCAGCTGCACCAGCTGGAGGGGGCAATATCGGACTGAAAGGCATCATAGCAGGTGATGTAAATTGTGTTGGTTTTAATTTGTTTATCTCCAGCTAACTAGGTTTTAGTTAAGCTTGACCGATGTCCTCCTATGGAGTGAGAAACATGTTGTGGTGATCGCAGCATCTCTTGTTTTCATCCGCAGTTTAAACACATTAAGAGTTATCAATCCAGGAAGTCATGTACTTGAATGCGGGAAGAGAAACTCCCATCCAAGGTTTAATTAAGCTTGTGCAGACGTCTACAGGTCTTCTCGCGTGTAAAGAAGCATCTTTAACACTGTCATCTGGAAAATATGGAAGACTAGTACATTAGAAATTTTGTGGTTTTTGAGGTATGACTCAGACTGAGGAATGTAGCTGGATATGTTTTGTGTAATGGAACAGCAGCGTCGGTGGACCTTGATGGAATAAATAATTTTTTTTTTTGGGTTATCCTGAGTTAAATCTTAATTGTCATCACTCTGTGCTGATAGATAATATTTGTTTAAAGCAGCCATTCTAGAAATTTATAACAGATTTCTCAAGGATACCAGTATTTAACCTAAATAAACCTTATTTTATCTTAACCGGTAGAGTATGACATCCAAACATTGATCTGTTGTTGTAGCTGTGTTACATGCACAAGTAGCATATAAGGAACCTTCACCCCAGTGACAATAAATTCCTTATCACAGGCCTCAAGACATGTGTACACGCCAACGGTATCATAGTTAAGCTTCGCTTATTATGTAACACCATCACTATCTGGGGAAAAAATAAAACTGACAGTTTACTTAGGTTTCTAAGAGTGCTTTAATTATAATAGCTGCGGTGTTTTGATCACTTTCAAATACAGATACTTATATGTAGCTTGTGAAGGTTAGTGAAGAGTTTGGGAGAATGTGTGGGTAGTATGACCGTTTTAAATCCTGTTGAATTACGTTTCCTTAATTGTAATAAAATTTCACGTATGTTCATTAATTTCTACATACAGCATTGTAATCTTAAATTTCTAAACATAAATTACATATATGAATTGTAGTAACTGTATACGGTACATGAAATTTTACCTTATCTGGTGTGGCCAGGTGGACTTATAGTGTTATTAGGGAGGGGAAGATCTCCAACACCCTCTCCTTCTTAAGGTTGATCTGTAACAAAACGTAAAAATTGTATGGTAAATGTCGTGAGAAATCACTGCCTTGTATGTACCATGGGTAGGCGGTGGCCCGCCCGTGTTGGCACTGATCAGCTTATTGCTGACAATATCGAAGATAAAACACGTTGAAGAACAAACGTTGATTGGAAGAATGGTCAATGAACGATGATCTAACAAACCTAAATGATAAAAGTAAAATATTACTTGTGACTTGTGTTAGTT
Source organism: Cherax destructor (assembly GCA_009830355.1). Lineage (NCBI taxonomy): Eukaryota > Metazoa > Arthropoda > Malacostraca > Decapoda > Parastacidae > Cherax > Cherax destructor. The sequence goes on from WNWK01000014.1 coordinate 1,169,130, forward strand.
AACTTTTTGCCATTCAGGAATATGAAAAATGGAGAATGATTGAAATCACTGCAGTGGTTGCGTCAATTAAACACAAAACAATTATAGGCATACAGTGGTAATAAGTTATGAAGATTTAGGTTAGCGTAGTCAGTTATGATTTAAGGTCACATCAGTCCCATAAACAGGTCTTAAAGTAAACTGTCTATACACTGAAACACACACAAAGCAGTGCGTGTATATAATCCTTATAGCCAGGCAGGTTACATAACTTGACTTTGGACCGGCGGGCCTCAACCCGACGCTACCTCACAGACGGGTAAGATTAAGATGGTAAAAGTATGTGTGGAGCCTGATATACTCACGTGATTGTGGCTTCGGGAGTTGGATACCGGCACCCAGCCTTACCCTTTCCTTCCTCTACTACTTGCTATAGGTCATCTGTGTTTAATAATAGAACATCTATTCCTCACGCAAGTGCCTTGTATGCTGGAAGCATTTATTCATATACTTTGTGTGCATGTGGCATACTCAGCAGTTGTTCCTTACATGTGTGTAGTGCGTACAATATGTGTGCATTTTACGTGTGCATGCATTTACGTATGTATGCGTATAATTATAATTTGTGTATTACGTGTGTGTGTGCATGTATGTATGCATACTTTCGCTTTGTTTGCCACTGAATTTACATGGGCAGTTTTTTTTTTTACCAAGCTGCATTGTCTATATATTTTTTTTTCAATGAGTCGGCCGTCTCTCACCGAGGCAGGGTGACCCAAAAAGAAAGAAAATCCCCAAAAAGAAAATACTTTCATCATTCAATACTTTCACCTCACTCATACATAATCAGTCTTTGCAGAGGCGCTCAGATACGACAGCTGAGAATAAGTCCCTCCCAACTGTCACTATCCCAGACCCCTCCTTTAAAGTGCAGGCATTGTACTTCCCATTTCCAGGACTAAAGTCCAACTAAATCAATTAACTAGTTTCCCTGAATCCTTTCACAAAATATTACCCTGCTCACACTCCAACAGCTCGTCAGGTCCCAAAAACCATTCGTCTCCATTCACTCCTATCTAACACGCTCACACATGCTTGCTGGAAGTCCAAGCCCCTCGCCCACAAAACCTCCTTTACCCCTTCCCTCCAACCTTTTCGAGGACGGCCCCTACCCCGCCTTCCTTCCCCTACAGATTTATACGCTCTCCAAGTCATTCTACTTTGATCCATTCTCTCTAAATGACCAAACCACCTCAACAACCCCTCTTCAGCCCTCTGACAAATACTTTTAGTAACTCCACACCTCCTCCTAATTTCCACACCGAATTTTCTGCATAATATTTACACCACACATTGCCCTTAGCCAGGACATCTCCACTGCTTTCAGCCGCCTCCTCGCTGCAGCATTTGCAACCCATGCTTCACACCCATATAAGAGTGTTGGTACCACTATACTTTCATACATTCCCTTCTTTGCCTCCATGGATAACGTTTTTTGTCTCCACAGATACCTCAACGCACCACTCACCTTTTTTCCTTCATCAATTCTATGGTTACCCTCATCCTTCATAAACCCATCCGCTGCTAAGTCAACTCCCAAATATCTGAAAGCATTCACTTCTTCCATAATCCCTCTCTCCAATGTGATATCCAAGTTTTCTTTATTTAAATCGTTTGATACCCTCATCACCTTACTCTTATCTATGTTCACTTTCAACTTTCTACCTTTACACACCCTCCCAAATTCGTCCACTAACCTTTGCAACTTTTCTTTAGAATCTCCAATAAGCACAGTATCATCAGCAAAAAGTAACTGTGTCAACTCCCATTTTCCCCTGATTCCCCATAATTTAATCCCACCAATCTCCCCAACACCCTATAATTTACTTTTTTTTTTTACAACCCCATCTATAAATATATTAAATAACCATGGTGACATTACACATCCCTGCAAGACTGAATCTGTATTATTTTCTATATGTACGTATGTATGTGTTCTTAGATATATAATATAGCCCAAATTTCTCTTTCCCCCCGTCTGCTTTTTTTCAATGTATAATTTTTATTGCCCCGTAGTGATGATGGATATACAGATATCATCATAAAAAGTCGCTTCCAGTGTAAAAGATTGGCCATCCTGAGAGATGGTATTCCCAAATAATAGGAACTCCAGTTTTGCTTAAACGATAGCTTTGAAGTTCTCGTTGCTGGTGAACTTTTAATAGAATACCTCACGCTATCCTAAATATGAAATTCACACTGATGAGATAGGGCAGCAGCATATTTATGATGTATTTGATTTTCCAGATAAAAATGTTGTTCCTGGTCTCATGACCTATCAGTCCTGCTCTTAAAACCGTGCATGGACTGCACTCCCATCATCCAAGGTCGTTCTACTTCCTAGACACCCTCAGACTGACGTTCCTGTGACTCAGCAGGTAGCAAGCTACCTGAGCATCTACCGTGACAGTGTCCTTGGCCAGTTTCCTTAACATCTATGGAAGGGACGCTTAAGCACTCCTACGTTCATTTGCATAACCTCCCTCTTGATTAATATTAGTACCCTCGTTTTTCCTCCTTAAGTGAATGTTAGGGGGTTAAAATTACATTCTTGATGCTGGTAAAGGGCTCTTGTTCCAAGGAATTAGAGACGTTATCTTCCTTGGATCAAATTTGATTACCTACCATTCCACAGACGCTATATAATCGTTATAGTTCTTTACTATGATTATAAAACAAGTTACGTATTTTGAGTTACCACCGTCGTTGTTCACAGGAATTATAAAAGGTTTGTGTGTACATTTGCGCTGTTGATCATAAGTTTAGCGCTTATTCATGACTAAACTAAAATTTACAAATATGCATGTGCATGTTGGTAAAAGAAAATGGAGTGGGGAGTAACGAAAGTGTAGCAATAGGATGTTTATTCGTCAGGGACACGTGAAGGAGGTGAGTGAGGCGGTGCCCACGTCACAGCAACAGCGCCTGGTTTACCCGTGTTGCACTCGGTGGTCTGGTGGCAGAAGTGATAGATGAGGACAAGATAAGAACGCGAGTTAATAGCTAAAGCTGATCGTATTTGTCATTGTCAAGGTTGATAGCATCAATCCCACCTTGGTAACACAACAACACCTCTTTCAACACACCTGTATACGCTTCATAACGTGTATTTGCTTCACACATGATCGCATGTATGCACATTAATGCATTCGTTTTCACACGTTCAGGTATTTATGAGCGCGTTCAGACATATTTATTTTAGTTAAAAGGACACATGTGCAACTAAGAGACAATTTATTGTGGTAACGTTTCGCTCTCCACTACCGTTGAAATCAGACAAAGCTCCTGGAGAGCGAAACGATGTCACAATAAACTGTCTCATTAGTTGCACACACATCCTTTTCCTCAATCGTTATTAGTAATTTTACCAACGTTATTACTGCATATAAGTTCCTATACAAGGTAATTCACTCGCAGTACATACGTAAACAAACTATCCGGAGCCAACATAAGGTACACAGTCATTTGCTCGTGGCGTCGGCGCCTTTATGGAAATAATGCTGCGCTGTATGACCCTTGTGGTTTAGCGCTTCTTTTGATTATAATAATATGGAAATAATGAAGATGCCATGACGGAACCCTCGGGAACACCACTACACACTGACATTAATGAAGGTTGTAAACCTGTTTATGTTCTGTTTTGTAACGTTACTTTTGTACTAATGCTAGTCCGTACTCTGCCTCCAGTGCCCTAATATTGCAAGTTTCTTCATTACCAACCTTCAGGCGCCCTATGAATCTTAAAAGTGTTTAGTACATCCGGTATAAAGTCATTCGTTTAAAGTCATTATTTGCTTTGAGTGGCCAAATTGCAAAGTTTGTTGTCAAAGTTTTTTGCTCAGTACATGTAAAGTTCATCTTATGTGAACACTGGAATTGGAATCTTGAGTTTTAAATGTCAAGCCTAACCAAACGACTTCCTGGGGCATAATTCTAGACGTCGTTCTCATATCTTAAACAAAATAAAGGATTTTTAAGTATTCTCAACCTGTCTTCATATATGACGGACGTTTTGATATTCATAAATGTTATATGTTCGTATGCATGTACGTACGTATGTTGTACGCATGTATGTACACGAACGTATGTATGTATGTACAAGCATATACGTGTATAGAGATGAAACGATAAAGTTTTTGCCGATACCATCAAAATCAGCCGATATCGATACTTTGGCACATTCCTCATATATATATATAATATATATATATATATATATATATATATATATATATATATATATATATATATATATATATATATATATATATATATATATTTATATTTATATTTATATTTTGTACCGAATAGGTAAAACTTGCGATTTTGGCTTAAATAGCAACGCCTTCTTGCCGAATAAGGCAAGCGAAAATTTGTGTATGCAATAATTTCGCAAAAATCATTCTGAACCTAACGAAAAAAAATATATTTCATTGTGTTTGTTTATTATTAAATTATTATAAACTTATCTAAAATATATTTAGTTGGATTAGGCTAAATTAAATTGCGCTTGTTATAATAAGGTTAGGTAAGTTTTCAAAGGTTCTTTTGGTACAAAATTATTAATTTTTACATTAATATAAATGAAAAAAATATATCTTTAAACCTATGAGAAAATTTTAGAAAGGACTTAATTTTAAACTAGTTCTTGCTAATTGACAAGTTTTACTTATTCGGCACGACATATATATTATATAAATTTATGAATATCTGTCATTAGGTAAAGCTTAGTTAGTGTCAGTGTATAAATAAAACATAATTGCTTGAGATTAAAAATGAATGAATTTGGGTCCAACTCACTATCAGATTTGACTTGGCCCTGTCTGCTGTTTGCGATAAGACATGCTTATAATTCAGGGTGAACACGTAATGTGTCGTTTCTTGCCGCTGATGTGAAACCAAACATAATTACACGAGAGAATAGAGACGGGGGTTCAGAAAGTCTAGTGACTTACTAGAAATAGTCTAGGACTGCTTTTTAAAACTGTCAGAACCTACTAGAAGAAATAATCTGCCTGACTTGATTCTGGCAAACAAGGAATCTCTGATAAATGAGCTTGAGGTTAATGAAGAGCTTGGAGAAAGTGATCTCAAATAAGTTTGTCTCTCACGAAATTACCCTAACGATAACAAAGTCAAGATTCCAATTTTCGTCCTGCAGATTATACAGGCCTTAGAGATTACCAGGGTAGTGTAGAATGTGGTAACGTGACTAGGGATTATCATGAGGGTGGTGATGGATGTCAATATGACTTTCCAAAACTGGCCAAGCTGCTTATATTCTTAAGAGAAAGTAGAGCAAATATAAATGACCCTAAATGGATGACCAGTAAATTAAAACCTCTTTGGCGAAAATAGAGGCATTTACAAACGAGTCGAAAGAGGCGAGGGTCGTTTTATTGACAAAATATATTCAAATGAAACAAATAAAAGAAAAGAATAAAAAAAACTAAAAGAAAATATGAAACTAAGGTTGCGAGGGAATCAAAGGCGAATCCAAAAGTATTCTTTAAAGAATACAAGAATAAGATTAGGGAAAAGATAGGTCAGCTTACTGTTAGTGACAATAATATATATATATTTTTAACACTTATTTCCTCTCCGTTTTACATGATACAAATGAAATCCCGGAGATTAATAATTGTACTGGTCAAGATCAAAGTCACTAGTGACTTTGATCAAAGTCACTAGTGACTTTGATCTTGACCAGTACAATTATTAATCTATCAATATTTAATTTATCAAGTTGTCTGAGGACCATGTCACTAGTGACATGGTCTCACTTGATAGATAATAATAATAATAATAATAATAATAATAATTTTTATTTCTATACGAGCTGTGTTCAAGGGTTCTAAAGAAATGTAAAGAACTTAGCAAACCATTAGCTAGTTTCTTCAACAGATATTACAAACATGTCACAGTCGCAGACATGGCCTTCTAAACTGGAAAGTATTATAGAAATAATAGCTTAAGAAGTCCACAGGCAATCAAGAATAAATGTGTACTATATGCAGTATTCTGTAAGATTCTTACATGTTTATGAAACTATATATAAGACCAGTAATCTAGCCACTTTAACATGTAATAGGCTTCAGTTTCACACGTATGGTTGGACGGTAGTACCTTTCTGAATGATTGCTATCGTCATTCTACCAGACTCTCCAAGATCCTCTTTTTTCACAATACGAGTTTAAATTCAATTAAAAAACTACTATATATAGTAGGGCTGTTTGGTCCACACCTTCCTTTGACTAGGTTGAGCAGGTTTTCGGTGAACTCTTTCTTAATTGACATAATTCAAACAAATTATTCATTAATAGGTTAAAGTAACAGGGGTGTAAAAGAGGTATCTCGTCTAGGTGAATACAGTTAGGTATGCGTCCATCTCATGCTTAGCGGATGGAGGATGCGCCTCCATCAATCTGTTGGCTGCCACTGGGAAAAAGAGTCGATTGGGCGGCAGGAGAACTGGCAGCACGTGATGTCACCCGACACCACACGCACCGTGCTTGTCATCCATCGTTTGGAAGCCTTTGCCAGGAGCAGACTGACGCAAGCTCTTTTTCCCTCTTCCTCACCATCCTCTCTTATCATCTTATCCCCTTCCCTTCCCTCCCTCTGTGTTTTTGTGTTTGATTTTTACACTTATGACGCATAAAATTCTCAGGAATTGATAAGGACAAGGATGTTAGGCAATACTTTTTCAGTCTCCAGGTATTAGGAAAATAGAATGAACATTAGAAAGCAAAGGCACCTAGCCTCGTTTATACGCGTAAGGGGAATACCACTTAGATATCTAACCTAAGTGGGTCACTTTGGAAGACTGATTGGTTAGCATTTTTTTTTATTTTGTTCAGAGGAGAATAAGGATTTTATTGAACAAACTTGGGAATATGAAGCTACCCTCGATTTTATGGGGTTTTAGTTAGTCAAACAAAAGTTATTTGATAAGCCAATGATTGCTAGCATTTTTGTTTCGTTCAGAGGCGAGTACATAATTATAACAGAGTTAAGAACATCAGGCTACCCTGATTTTTAAGGAGAATGATTTAGTCAAAAGTTTGTGGAAACGTAACATTCATATCTCATAAGATGTTTGTTACACAATGAGGATATCCTAAATATTTCAAGAACCCTTTATTGACATCAAGGCACTCCCCAGAAGGGAATTGGATTAAGATGCTCATGAATTGCTACTTAAATGTAACCATATCCCACTCACGTCCCGATAAGATAATGTACTAGCTTCGCGTCTGCCACGACTCCATGATTGTGCAGTCTCTTAATACTGATGGACAAACCTGCCAGCAGCCCATCATCGCACCGTATAACCAGCTTACAGTTTACAATGATTGATACGACACATATACGTTTCCCGCTGCCAGACATTACCCTTACATTTCTGTGATTTGATTATTGACGGTTAACTAAAATTAAGGATAATTTAGACTAAAATAACCTAGGGGTAAAGTTCATATTTAATCTTGTCAGCTTAAGCTGTTTAGTGATTGGAGAACGTAAATGCGCTAGAAAACTAATGGTGTATTTTGGGGACCTCTATCTAAAGAATTATATATCCTCCCCTTTGGATCAAATCTAATTACCTCATACCCCAGGCGCTGTATTACTCCTACAAGTTTACCGCTTTCCATTTAATATATTTGAGGAGGAGGGGGTTACTTCCAGAATCGAGTTAATGAGACTGTTTTTCCCTTAGGAAAAGTAGAATTAGAAACAACGTCTGGAAAAAGAGCTTAAAAAAGAGGGACATTGCGGCCAACTCCCGTGATTGTCTGTCCCTGATTGCTGCACCAGCTTCTGTCCTTTCAGATTTTCAGTGAGATTTGTCGCTGGGGGATTGTGAGGGTTGTGGTGGGGACGGGGAAAATTTTGGAGGGTTGTGTAGGAGTTTTGTGGGACCATAACTTACAGGAGTTAGATACTGGGAGAAGTGTAAAATAAACCTAGTGAAAAGCAGGGCGCCATAGGCACCAAAAAAAAAAAAAAAAAAAATACACTGAACATCCGTGGCTCAAGGCTCTTCAACAACCTGTTTCCAACAGACAGAAATATTGTCGGGAACAAGTGAAGTCTGAAATTCAAGAAGAAACCCCAGAAGGCCAGATCAACTAGGCTGTGATGATTGTGTGAGCCAATGGACAACAGGCAGCAATAACCTGGTTGAACAGGCGAACAGGGAAGACACTCTTCAGGTCGGTCTACAAGTGTAGAAAGAACTCGAAACTGGTCACATGTATGTTATAGGGGTTGGTATTGGGGAGGAAGAGTGTGGAGATTTTTTATTCAACTTAATTATCTTATTGTGAGGATGCCGTAGTGTGTATGGTAGTTATTGGGTGAGAATAAAATATACCTATGATTCACTTGTCATATTTCATCACATGATTGACTGAGAGACTTTAGTAGCGCAGTGAAGTTTACCTGGAGAGGGTTTCGGGGGTTCGCTCCCGCGGCTCGGCATTCCACTACGGGTTCAGTAAATACGGGATGGTGTGGTGATTGGTGTCAGGGAGGGGGGATGCAATGGTAGTGGCCGGCGAAGAGGTGGTTATAGGGGTTTGCGCTTGATGGTAAGTTTGTGTGGATAAAGAGGTGGCAGAACAAAAGAGTAGTAGGAGGGGGATATAACCTAGCTGGAGTGTATAGGAACGGAAAAAAAATCGGACTAGTAAACCCGTAGGGTCAATAACCAGTGTGACTTACATCACTCGAGGGTCCGTTTTAGATTCTCTCCCAGTACACGACCCACAGCAGATAACAAACTCCAAGGTATCTTGATTGCATAACCGGAACGTCGGGTGTTAGGAGACTTTGCCATACACATCTTCTCGTGTTGCTGGGCAGCGTGGTAGAAGAATAAGTTGGGGTAGCGGGCGTTGTCTATTTTTTTCATACAGTAACGAAATTTAGTAAATTTGCAGTGTGATACTACTCTGACTCTCTTTGATTACAGTGGGAACAAATTCTAACAGTTATTCCTGTCATATTTCTTCGAACATCAGGTAATAGAAATAAGTTACTACTTTGATTTTTTTGTGGTTATCCTAGGTTCTCTGCACATATGCTGCTGTATATAATAATCTATGTAACTGTATTTGTGTATACCTGAATAAACTTACTTAGCATGAATTAGGTGGATACAAGGATACCTTGATTAATGAGCATAAAATATGATAAGGAGGGGGAGAGAAGATTAGGGAAGGACAAAGATATTTAACAAGGTGTTGGGTATACCCGGAGGGTGTTTCGGGGGGTCAAATCCCCAGCATCCCGATCCATGACCAGGCCTCGTGGTGGATCAGGGCCTGATCAACCAGGTTGTTACTTTGGCCGCACGGAAACCGACGTACGAACGAGAGTCCGACTGGTCAGGTACTGACTTAAGGTGCCTATCCAGTTCCCTCTTGAAGACAGCCAGGGGTCTATTGATAATACCCCCTTATGTATGCTGGGAGGCAGTTGAACAGTCTTGGGCCCCTGACACTTATTGTGTTGTCTCTTAGTGTAGTCGTGGAGTCCCTGCTTTTCATTGGGGGGATGTTGCACAGCCTGCCGAGTCATTTACTTTCATAGGAAGTGATTTCCGTGTGAAGATTTGGGACTAGTCGCTCTTAAAATTTTCCAAGTGTATATTATCATGTATCTTTCTCTCCTGCGCTCCAAGGAGTACAGGCCAAGGGCCTTCAACCTTTCCCAGTAATTTAGGTGCCTTATTGTACTTATACTTGCAGTGAAAGTTCTTTGTATATTCTCCAGATTTGCAGTTTTGCCTGTCTTGAAAGAGGCCGTTAGTGTACAGCAATATTCCAGGGTAGAGAGAACAAGCAATTTAAAGAGAATCATCATTGGCTTGGCATCCATAGTTTTGAAGGTTCTCATTATTCATCCTATCATTTTCCTAGCAGATGCGATAGAAACATTATTGTGATCTTTGAAAGTGAGATTTTTTGACATTATTACTCCCAGGTCCTTCACATTAATTTTTCGCTGTTGTGTGGTTGGAATTTGTTTTATACTTGGATCCAATTTTTATTTCCTCAAGTTTTCCATAGCATAGTAGTAGGTGAAGAAGCTAGTAGTCCTTGCATTATGATGTGTAAAGTGAAATTACGTATAATAAAGACGAGTGGCAAATGAGACATGCGCTTTTAACAGGTTCCAACGCTTCTAGATATGTATAATAACAAACATATACATAGACACTTGCGCACACTTGGGTGACCTCAGTAAGGTGGGGATATTCTGACGTATTCCCTTAACTAAGGATTCGGTAACTACGGGAGTTTCAAAGGTTTCTTTCCAGCAAAGCTGGAGTTACTATTACCAGGGAATTAATATCTCATGATGGCCTATCCCGCACACAAGAACAATAGAGTTTATAAAGACGTCATCATCACCATCGAGACAGTGTAGTTATCCATGGAAAGAGTAGTCAGGTACAGGGCACCGGCCGGCCTTGTTGTTACCCTCCCTCCCTCTTACCCTGATCACCTTCCACAACACCAGCACTCGCTTCCTCATCCCTTGGAAATGGGGGGAGGGGTATTGTTGTTGTAGGGCTCTTGATCCAAAGAATTAAAACTGCCCTCTCCTCGGATCAGACCTGATGCCTTCCATTCCTCTGGCGCTACATGATCCCTACGGAGCGGAGGAGAAAGGGATGCATGAAAATATGTACTACATGGAAAATACTTGAGGACCTTGTCCCAAATCTGTACATTGCCATAACAACATACTGGAGTGAGAAATATGCAAGTGCAAAATAAACCCAATGAAAAGCAGTGGTGCAGTGGGCACAATATAAGAACATTGTATTAACGTCCGTGGCACCAGATTATTCAACATATTACCGGAAGATATCAGAAACACTGCCGGGACAAGTGTAGAAGTCATCACGAGGAAACTGGACAAGTATCTTCAACAGGTGCCAGATCAACCAGGCTGTGGTGGATATGTGGGTCAGCAGGTCACCAGGCGAGCCTGGCCCAAGGCTGAGCTCTGGGAGTAGAAAACTCTCGAAACTCATCAAAGGCACAAAGGCAAGACACAAGTTGCCTGTGAATGGAATACTGCAATAATAACTTCCTCTTATTCCCATCACTGCTCTAATTGATTGGGATTAACATAAATAATAGTCTACATCATTATGTAGCTGCCGTATGGTGTCAATCAACCTGCCCTTCACTTTTATTACCATGCGTGTGAAAAATTATTTATTACTTTATACTATACATGTATGAGCTGTATGATGTTTAGAGTGGTATACACTTACTTGCATGAAATAAATAGAAAGGAATCCCTATGTACTTAAAAATCATATAGCGTGAGTTTACCTTGAAAGTTACTTGGGTCATGCCTATAATTACAATATGATGTATGCAAATGTATTCAGGTTTATTATACACCTCGTACACATCTCGTGGGAGGTAGTGAAAAAAACGTTATTATAGGCGGGGGCGGGGCATCACACATCAGCTTTCTTCCCGTGCTGACGATTTCTATGGCAGAGTGTATGCGTCTGGCTCTGTGACATCCTATGCATAACCAAGGGCTTTCCATATTATTCTGTACTATTAAATATAATCTTTGTAAAAACTATGCACCCTGTGGAAGTAAATGCAGTATCGTTTATTATTATTATGACAGGCTCCTATATGTATTGTGATGTCAGCGTTAGATACGTTACCACATATATTTTAACTACTGTTTACAAAGAATGGCCTCCGAGGCTGAGTGAAGCCAGATAATCTAGTCCCGTTATGAAAGTAGAAGATATGATACCAACAGTGTGGATGAAAGGACAAAAGTGGATGCACTTGGGACATCTTTATTGGATACATTTCAGTCCTAGGATTTCGGTAACTTCAAATGAGTGACCAAGGTCCCAGGACCGAAACCTCATCCAGTAAAGATGTCCAAGTGTTCTTTCATCCATAAGCCCGTTAGCCGGCTAAGGGAAAAGGGGGACAAGAGATAAAAACCAACTCCATCCCCCCCCACCACCACAAATAGGCGAGTACAATCCAGAATGACATTTGCTGTTTTTGGACTCAGCCAGCTCAGCCTTCTCGACCCACTAACAGTTACTGGCCCTATCTGTTCTTATGACTGGTGTCCTCCATCACACACTCGCTGCCCTCGATGCAAATGTGTACTGCCGACAGTGTTGAAGGAAAACAGGTACAGAACGAGCATTTGTGACAGCTTTTCGTTCTGTGTAAGATCTTGTCTCACAAAAAGCTTACTAGGAACCTGTCTTCAACACATGCTGCCCTGTTCACTATACTGCTCTTCTTGGTGACATGCATGATCTTGCCGCGTTGTCAGGACGTTCCTGGGTCTCTGCTCCGTCTTGTGACCCAGAGAAGAACTTTCTCCTATTGTACAACAGTCGTTGTCTCCACTCGGCATTCAGATGCAGTAGCTATGAACCCATAGTGGAATGGACGACGATATTCTCATCACCCAACTGGCCCAGCGTAACAACCTATGAATGAAACCCATACTGTGTAAAGGCGCATGACACCTGGCATTTATTCAAAGTAATTTATCCTATACAAGAGAGTAGCAAGTTACATCTTTGAATTTCAGTTTGGTTAAAAAATCTTACTTGCTCAGAAAGTATTCCTCCCTCAGTCATCATATCGTGATTGCTGCAGCTCACACAACCCATCCCACATATTTGTATCCATGTGTATAAAAATGCAGCGAACCTGTGTTACAAGCGTTAAGCGTATCCCTTCTCGTTGACTTTACGCCATGTGTTGACACTCACATTTGTACGCGGACGAACTTCCACAATAACCAGGCACTGCTAATATAACTTGTGTTCCCAACTTTCTTATTTATCTTTATTTTCTTCTTTCTTCACTAGCGCGGTAATGTTATACATACAAACTGAGAATTCACGTTAATGTGAATGTAAGAGCATAAAAGGGTTTTTAGTGAGGCTAGTCGAGAGATAAGAGAGAATGACTAGAAGAGGACACGTAGTCCTAATGTTTGGTATTCCCGTGGACGAGGCAGCCAAGAACAGTGTCTGGATGTATAACGAACCCGCTTCAGTTCCCTTAATCACTAGTTCAGTTTTTAGTTTAGTATCTTTATTATGCACCCCATACCCATCCTGTGGGCGGTAGTCAAAAGATTACAGAGGTACATAATGAGTCCAGGGACTGGACCCCAAAGTTATGATAGCTGATCTAGTTACAAAGGTAATGAACTCCAGGTAGATCTGGTCACAATCATGGCAAGTTGCAAAGGTAATGAACCAGCTACACTCCGATACATGGTTACAATCATGAACAAATTACAAAGTAATGAGCCACTGACACGTCCACATTTGTATTTATATGATTATAAATACAAATATTAAGTGGGTCATACACCCACACGAACGCGCGCACGCGCACAACACACACACACACACACACACACACACACACACACACACACACACACACACACACACACACACACACACACGTACGTGGTAATGCTTTATTTACAGTGAGCAAAGTCAGGGTATTTCTCCAGAATGGTCTGTAATATAACACTGTGGATAAAATACTTTGCCATTTCTGGAACATTTCTGAGTGAGTTGTCTCTAAATTCATTAATTTTATCGCATTCCAGTATATAATGACGCAGGGTGTGACAATAGTCCATCTGGCAAAGTTCAGTTCAGTTCAGTTCAGCTCGGGAGGACCACCAGGCGGGAGTGGGACAGACGAAGAATAGCTGGTGAGGGAAAAGCTGAAGAGAGAGTGGACTAAACACAACAGTCTAACTACTTATTTTATAAGGCAAGTTTACATTTCGTCACTAGGCGTGAGTAACTAGGATTACTCAAAGCCAGTTTGGCTTGTTTCTCTTGAGGTCCTTTGGTCCTCTTCTCTAGGATGCGACCCATGATAGTGCTAACACCCAGGTACCTACTACTTGGTGAACGCAGGGGCGATAAGTGAATTTAGGCACAGATACACATAAGTACAATTATAATACATAGTGTAGATTACCCATACGTCTCGCCTTCTCCCCAGGATTAAACCAGTCTTTTTTTTTGTGTTAGAATTTGCGGTATTGCTGAACTGCAAGGTACACGAGCTGAATGCACTATCGCTTAGCTACGAGGTATGCGAGCCGAATGCGTTATCTGCTTAGCTACGAGGTATGCGAGCCGAATGCGTTATTGCTTAGTTACGAGATATGTAAATCGAATGCGCTATCACAACCATGAGGTACATAGCTCAAACATAATTATAATTAAGTGATTAATCTTGCTAGTTGAACCTGGCAAGGATAAGGTACCTAATCTCGATTATTAAGATGCGTAATCTCCGATTAATTGGTTCATTTTAATTTGGTTGCCCTAATTAACGTAAGTTCATCTTACAAAGAAATTAACTTTAGTTTACCTTATATATAACCAGAATAGTATGCGTTTGAAACGGTGATGAATGTTTTAACAAATTATAACTCAAATTCATTACCATTCTATTTGAAGTTAGGATGCGTACAGAACTAAAGTTAGGATATGGTGGTTATCACATTAAATCCGTGAAGATTACCTAATTTATGAGTTGGTTCGTGAGTTCTTTCAAGATTACTCTGGTAACTACAGCTGTGATCACGATGACCAGATTTTTTTTTTTAGATAAAAAAAGATTGTTGGGTGTAAAGGCATAATACCGAAGGGTTTGAGTGTAAAGACAAACTTTAGAATAAGTTTTTAGTGGGACTGCTTTTTACTCAGGGTTGAGCTTTATCAAGTCATACAGAGGATGTTTAAAAAAAAAAAACATCATATAAACACAGAGTGAGGAAAGAATGCAGACTGCATTGCTCCGCTACGAGAATCAGCACTTAACATACTATTCTTTATTGCTGTTCGTTTGCCGAATAGGCCGAACTCCCTTAAAAAATAATCATTCTTAAAAAAATCTTTTACAGAAAGATATATATATATATATATATATATATTTTTTCGTTGACAATGATATAAAGATTTAGATTTTTGGACCAAAACTAACTTAGAAACCTCACCTACCCTTCCTTCAACTTAACCCATTTTTTTAACAAAATTCTGCTGTATATATCATACGTTAATTCAGATTTATTAAATATTATTTAAAATCAGTGATGTATTTTTTTCGTTATGTTCATGAGCCTCGCCCATGGCCGGGCTCCGAGAATAGTGGAACTCTCGAAACTCTTCAAAGGTATATCGATTTCCGCTGATTTATGACATAAAAAAAAAAGCATTCTGTTACTTCGGCAAAGTGAACCCTTGCCAAATAGGCCAAACTCGGCCTGTGTACTCACCTTTGTGGTTGCAGGGGTCGAGACTCAGCTCCTGTGTGTACTCACCTAGTTGTACTCACCTAGTTGTGGTTGCAGGGGTCGATTCAAAGCTCCTGGCCCCGCCTCTTCACTGGCCGCTACTGGGTCACTCTCCCTGCGCCATGAGCTTTATCATACCTCTGCTTAAAGCTATGTATAGAGCCTGCCTCCACTACATCGCTTCCTAAACTATTCCACTTCCCGACAACTCTGTGACTGAAGAAATACTTCCTAACATCTCTGTGATTCATCTGAGTCTTCAACTTCCATCTGTGTCCCCTTGTTGTTGTGTCCCATCTCTGGAACATTCTGTCTCTGTCCACTTTGTCAATTCCTCTCAGTATCTTATATGTTGTTATCATGTCTCCCCTATCTCTCCTGTCCTCCAGTGTCGTCAGGTCGATTTCCCTTAACCTCCCCTCGTAGGACATACCCCTTAGCTCCGGACTAGTCTTGTTGCAAACCTTTGCACTTTCTCGAGCTTCTTCACATGCTTGGCCAGGTGTGGGTTCCAAACTGGTGCTGCATACTCCAATATGGGCCTAACGTACACAGTGTACAGGGTCCTGAACGATTCTTTATTAAGATGTCGGAATGCTGTTCTTAGGTTTGCTAGGCGCCCATATGCTGCAGCAGTTATTTGGTTGATGTGTGTGTGTGTGTGTGTTTGTTTTTCGTTAGCAATCCTTTCCTCTACGAGTATGAAGACCACATACAATAAAAACTTGAGGACGAGGGGAAAGAAAATTCTAGATTAAAAGTAGTTAAAAAAGTTCGTAAACAAATAAATATTAATTTAAGACCAAATGTGGCCAGGCCCTGATGGAGTATTGGGTGGTCTTAGAAGAATGTGGAGTAGGCTAGCGGTCCCCAAATGTGTGCTCGATAAATCAATAAACTGAGGCGTTGTCCTAGTTACTAGCAGCTTCTAACTACCATCAAATTAGCTGTTTGATTGTGGGATAGTTTCTTGAGAAAATGTTAGCTAATTTATTTCGAAGTCACCAAGAAAGTGATTTAATGAATACCTGGAGAAGGTTCCGAGGGTCAACGCCCCCGCGGCCCGGTCTGGGATTAGGCCTCATGGGGGATCAGGGCCTGATCAACCAGGCTGTTACTGTTGTCTGCACACAAACCGACGTACGAGCCACAGCCCGGCTGGTCAGGTACTGACTTGAGGTGCTTGTTTAGTTCCTGCTTCAAGACAGCCAGGGGTCTATTGGTAATCCCCCTAAGTGTTAACTAATTATGTTGTTTAGCATTTGTCATTGCTCTGAACGAAAGGGTTAAAAAAATAGCTGCACTTGTGCTTTGAGAAGAAATTCTTGATTAGATTAGGTCTGGGCTAACATGTTAGTGGGAAGCACTAATTAGTCGATTCAAGAGCCGCTCCTCCTCCAGCATCAAGACAAACCCCCTTGGGGGGTAAAATCTGAAAAAGAAATTAAGTGGTAAAACCCAGAGCTCTGACCTTGTACCTTTGATTTTCGTAATATAAAAAAATATAATTTTATATTAAAGTAAAATTAATATAAGCCGCAAGATAGTCACTGATCTTCCCATGTGTTCAAATGTAATTTGAAGGAAGCAACGCCCATTCATGTCATACAGCCCACTAGGATATAAACGTAACATTGTTTTTGTTGAACAAATCTTTGCTATAGAACTTGCTCACATTTATTGAACTGTTGCCAACTATCCTGACTAAGGCTTACCAGTTGTGGATTGCATAGGGTGCCACACACAAGACTTGTACAATACATGAATTCTCACGGCATCACTGGCAAATTTCTGGAATGTATAAGATAATGAAACCAGAAGACACAGACGTCTTAATAGAGCAGAGAAGTGCCAGAAGGATCCATTCTAGTATTAACTCTGTTATACATGAATGGTACTGGCGAAAACTTCACCAGACATAAAATTTGCGGATGGGAGTAAGATTTACGGAAGGCAACGAGATTACTTGCATGCAAAATTACCTACCTGAATTTCACAATTTGTCAGTAGACTAGCAAATGCTATTAGAGAAATGGAAGGTTGCATGTTGTGATGTGTAAAGACCTTTTCACACATCAAATCTGGGTCGAAAAACAAGATCATATTTCGGCTAGGCATCTGTAGGACATATCAGACAGTACTGATCAGCCGGCTCCAATGGCTTGGTGTTAAAGTGACATGGGATCGTCTTTGACAGTTATAATAAAAATATCTTCATTTACTACAAGTACATGTACAAGGTATACAGGCCTAGCTGACATCAATGACATACTACTATATAGAAAGCCCCTTGTTATGCTGAGCATTTCGGGCAAATTAGGTCAGTTTTGTCCCAGGATGCGACCCACACCAGTTGACTAACACCCAGGGACCCATTTTACTGATGGGTGAACATAGACAACCGGTGTAAGGAAACACGTCCTATGTTTCCACCCCTTCGCCGGGAATCGAACCCAGACCCTCACTATGTGAAGCGAGAGCTTTTGCCACCAAGCCATTTGCCCATCTGGAAAGGAATCATGTATAGACTTTCCGTGGGAATTGCATTCTAAGGGTCGTAGCAAAAGAGAGGACTGAGTAAGGAGTTGCGATCTGCATAGTCCAGCAAGAGGGTGTTTGCTCCAAGTAGGTGCAGTTCTGTTCGCTGGATTTTAAGAGTATCTAAAACTAAGAGTGCATTCCTATCCTTTAAGTTTTATCAGCTTACATCTCCCGCCAAGCAAGGCTTAGCGGGAGCAGATATTTGCTCCAGCGTTATTTTGTTGAAATAGATGGCTTATCTTCTCTGAAAACGACGAACACGTACAACTGTGTAGCCATGTTTTGATTTATGAGAGCTATATCAGAAAGTCAACTAGTTATTGCATATTTTTTTACATTAAAAAATTATTATATTTTTTGTTTCGTTGATGCATAATATACAGAAGGTTATTCATATTTTTTCTTTTTGCTTTGGTCACTTATTCTGTGTCTCCCTTTCTCTCCCTCCCTAAATTGCTTTCTCCGTTAAGTCATGTTTTTGTGTGGACAATATGCGTCCAAGGTCGGTGGGTGGTGTTGACGCTTCAAGTGTTCATACAGACTAATATCCCAAGAAACAGTACTTGTTTTTGTTTTATAGTATTCAACAGCAAGGTCAAATGCATCATAGCCGACTGGAGTGACTGAGAGCATACTAAACTATAAGATATATCGGCTGGGAAACTGGCTACTACTGCTGCTGCTCAGATTAACAAAATTATATGTACGCTTTTCTAATTAGGTCACCAAAAACTGCTAAACCACCCATGTAACCATTGTGTTGCTTTTGGAGAAGTTTAGAATGATCATAAGTCGTATGCTTAATAGATGAGGAAAAAGGAAAATTAAGGCCACATAAGAGTTGAAAGTTACAGGACATAATTCTAGGGATGATCCAATGAATGGCTACTGAATTTCAGCCCCATCTAAATTAGTTGGAATCATGGGGACTATAAACCCGTAGGGGCCATACAGCGCCTACTCCTATGTAAAGTAAAATGATAAAAACCTGATATGTGATACAGACAGGTTGTGAACAAGACAAGTGAGCAAACGCTTAGGACATTTTATTATGTAAACATTTTAATCCTGGGACCTTGTTCATGTGGCTATATGTACAAGTATTGCAAGATATTCATAACGCACATAAGTAACCCAAGAACTGTATCACTAGACTGAAATGAAGACAACTAAAATCAGAAAGAGAAAAGGTCGTATGGTACATATAATATAGCATCGAACCTTTTGCGTGAAGCATGCATTAAATAAAATTTCTGTGGCATATGCAAAACTAGTAAATGCAAGAAATACAAGAAACAGAAGAGACAGTTCACAACATGAGATATTCAGAAACTACTATAGAGTGTTAGATAAAGACAGACTGATATAGGGAGGGATGACGCACTGACTTTCTTGGGTTGTCCTGGGTGGATAATCTTAATACAACAAGATTTGTAAAGCTTCAAAGTGGTTACTTAATGGTTAAGAGTCGAACATTGGACCTTAAACTCTGGAAACAGGAGAGTACAGACAAGAATAAGATGCACTGTGTAGCACCTTGGTATCTTTACTGATGGGGAAGTTTCGCTAACCAGTGACTTTTTCAATACAGTACAGAAAATAAATACTATAGACTGTGGAAGAAGTGGAGAGGTAATTTGATGTGATTACTTACTTACTCGCTCAATCTTACTTATCCTTGATAAGTCTGAATCAAAATCATGAAGATGGAGACACGTACTGTTTACACAAGGCTGAGTGTTGTGTACTCGATGGAACATGCTCGAGTAACTTAAAGAATAAAAATAAAGATTTTATTTCTCTGTAAAGGTTACAATGTATAATTACAATTTTGGTTTGCTAAGACTAAACAAAGCCACTTTCATGCCGGGGCATTTCGGGCAGACTAATCCTAGTACATAAGGATCTCTTACCAGAATCTCGATTATTATTCTCTGAGGTTAAAAAAGTTAAACATTGTCAGTAAATCAAAGTCCACTTTCATGCCGGGGCATTTCGGGCAGACTAATCCTAGTACATAAGGTATCTCTTCACTTCTTCCACCGTCTCCATTATTTATTCTCTGCATTGGATTGAAAAAGCCACGGGTTTGCGAAACATCTCCATCAGTAATATACCCAGGAGTTCATGTGTTGTATTCATCAACAAGGACCCCAATGGAAATATAGTCACTTTGACTTTTTGGGGGGGTTATCCTAAGTAATTTACACTTCTTATGATAATTGTACTTATGTGTACCTGTGTCTAAATAAACTTAATTACTTAACACCTTGGTCTTTACAAACCCTACCCTTCCTAAGTCCTCCTTGTTCCCCTGCAATTCTAATTTCTGTTTTCTTAATAACTCTATCAATAATAATTCTGCCATGTTTCTAAATCTCGGTTGAAATTAAATATCTTTTCTAGGACTTATGATTGTGTGAACATTTGTGAATTTCTTGACAGAACAAGTACGTACTCAAGAATAAATTCCCAAATTGTTATTATTATGTTTATTATTATTATTACTACTACATTTTAATTTACTTAGGACTTGTTCCCCTATAATTCTTATTATCTCTTGGCCTCTTTTTTCTTATTTAAAGAACCATGCATGCTTGAGGCCTGGTAGGCAATACTTTCGCCTCGCAGTGTGTGTCTGTGGTTCGATCCCCGGCAAGAGTGGTAACACTGGGTGTTAGTTACCATTTTGTCCTAGGCACACGTTTCCTTACACCTACTGTCCCCTTTCACCTAGGAAGTAAATAGGTACCTGGGTGTTAGTCAACTGGTGTGGGTCACATCCTTGGGGACAAGATTAAAGGACCCCAGTGGATGGCTAACCCTTCAGGGTTAAAAATCCGAACAAAATCTTATCTTATCTCTGCCAATCCCTAGGCACCTTCCCTCCTTTTATGCTTAGGTTAGGGAGGATCGTCAGGAAACAGGACAGGATACGGGTCTTAGTCATATGATGATCCACAGCTGGAGCTTTTAGTCATCTGACTGAGGCCTTCCACTGGCTTACCAGTCCACTCCTTTAAAATACGTATATGGTTATGATTATAACCGTTTATATTTTTTCATGCTTCATGCATATTGTATCAAACAAACTCTCCAGCCACTTTTTTTCAGTAAAACATGGTTGTTAAAATATTCTATTGTATTAAATAATTTGCTTATTTATTTATAATATACAGCTATAAAGCTACTTTTATTATTATAATAATCTGATAATTTTTAAGCAGAATATTTGAACTGTTATGTGAGTAAAGAATTTTTTTTTTCAGGTGGTATTACTGGTGGCATTGAGATATGTATTACATTCCCCACTGAATATGTTAAAACTCAGCTACAATTGGACGAGAAGAGTGGAGGGGCAAAACAATACAATGGTATTATTGACTGTGTTAAAAAAACTGTGAGAAATCATGGTGTCTTGGGTCTTTATAGAGGCCTTTCCGTCCTTTTGTATGGCTCTATACCCAAGTCTGCTTGCAGGTCAGTTAAATCAAACGTTATTGATGAAATTAAATAACATTGTTTAGTTTGTGTAATACTTTTTTTCTAACTGGGATTTTGATATACTGTATAATAATATACAATATTAATTCAAATTTAAATAAAAATACTATTCAGTGAAATTTTTGTACAAAACGCTACCACTAAATCTTTTATATAAAGTGTAGTAGATTAATAAATCATTAATCATTTTTATACATTTTCAGATTTGGAGCCTTTGAACAGCTAAAAAAATATAGTGTGGATGAAAAGGGAAACTTATCTCCAGGCAAAAGATTACTGTGTGGTTTAGGGGCCGGTATCACAGAAGCAATTTTTGCAGTGACACCTATGGAAACGGTGAAAGTCAAATTCATTAATGATCAACGCTTACCCAACCCACAGTTTAGAGGGTTCTTCCATGGACTGAAATGTATTCTTAGAGAACAGGGTGAGTTTAATGATTTTAAATGCTCTTGTTGTATTTTTTTAATTTATCTATTTAATTTTCTTGAAGGATATTTAATGAGAATTTAATATGGGTAGCATTTGAAACATGTAAATTGTAGAATAGAATTTGAGAAGTGATGTCTGAGTGAGAGACAGGCTGTACTGGAGAAGCTAAAGAAGAAAAAGGCACAATACTGTGACTGGAACCATACTCAACCTGCAAATAGGAGAGAGGAGCTTACAATAACGTTAAAGTCGACTTGGACTTTAGTCATTAACGAAAGTAACATTATAGCTAGGTAGGACGAACAATGAATTACAGTAAAAGTAGAAAAATAGTGTGTAGAAGTGGAGATAGGTGGCAAAGAGAAAAAAGGCATGAAGGTAAAGCTAAGGTAGTACAATAGTAGAGGAGGGGGCTAGTAGAAGTAGTCAGTCAGGACAGAAAGGACCACTGCAGGATTACAGCATAGGCCAAAGAAAGGAAAACAAAGGAAGAAAAAGAAAAAAAATAGGAAAGGAGGAAAAGGAAGGATCAGGTTAAGTCACAAGTGTTCTGAAGTTTGGAGCATTTGACGATATAATGACTGTGCACTGAGACCCTTTTCAGCAGGCCAAAATATACATTGCTACACATTCTGATGTTGATGCTCTAAAATGCTTACTTACCGTCATCTCTGATAGTCCCACTTTTGCTCCAGAGACTCTTTGATTTCTTAACTGATGCTAATTTGCTTCATCATCTGCAATTCCCATCCTCTCAGAGATGTTCTTCTCTCAGCACCATCTCTTTCCTCCCTCCATCTGTTGCACCTCTGCTCCATAGTGCTGCATGATCCTTTTAGTGCTTCCCATGAATATAATAACACTGTAATGATAATTGTGCATTATCCTATCTTGTGTTTGTTTCTATGTGGATTTGTCTGTCTCACTGTTTAGAACTTATTGCACTAGTATATCTGTAAGCACCTTACTACAGTATCCTAGTGAATGTTTGAGCAGACTGTTCATTGCTTTCATGCAAATATGCTATTGATAACACAAGTACAGTATCTTGTTAATAGGACACCTGCATTGATCATCATGTATGATCTTGTCACTTTTCATACTATCCAGTAATTCTTATAGATTGGGTGGGCAAACTGCGGCCCACCAAGATCAAGTCATATATACTCACGTATATACAGCTGAATGAACAAAACTTTGTTCATTTTCCTCTGCTGAAAACACGAGCTGTTACACAAGCATTACCAGACAAGTACTGTTCCCAGTTGATGGCTTTAGAAGTTTGCTCACCCCTGTTACAGATCTTTCCTTCTTATTTATTGTCTCATCCTTTTTATATGCATTTGGTCTCTTTCCTTTCAGTACTCAATAACTTGCAAATAATGCCACTGCATCACATTTTTAAAGCCAGATAAGTGTATTCTTTACATTCTAGATAATTGCATGCTTAATGAATGTGCATAATGTTTGATATAACAATATTTGTTTGGATTATTGATAATTTTTCTAAAGCAAAGTAGAATGACAGAGTTTAAATATATTAAACAATATATTATTTTTAAGATAACTAGTAATTTCGGATACAGTATTACAATATACTGTATGTAAGATAACTGTAGCAACTTGGTATACAGTATTTTGTTTATCATTCAGCAAAGTAATGTGATGTCTTTAAAGTTTGGAAAGTTTTCCTATTTAACTGAGGACATGCAGTATTGCATTCTGTTTATCCCAGTACTGCAATAACTTTTTTGTGGGTAATATTTTAGGTATTCCTACTCTCATCAATTTACAATGAAGCAAATATTTGATGCAAACATTTATGTGTATAGTTTATTATCAAATTGTATTATATAGGAAGAGACAGAGAACTTTATCCATGAAAGCAAAGAGGGGAATGTATGAGAGCACGTTTGTATGGGTGTGAGACATGGGTTGTGAATGTTGCAACAAGGAGAAGGCTGGAGGCAGTGGAGATGTCATGTCTGAGGGCAATGTGTGGTGTGAATATAATGCAGAGAATCCATAGTTTGGAGATTAGGAGGAGGTGTGGGATTACCAAAACTATTATCCAGAGAGCTGAGGGGTTATTGAGATGGTTTGGACATATAGAGAGGATGGAACAAAATAGAATGACTTCGAGAGTGTATAAATCTGTAGTGGAGGGAAGGCGGGGTAGGGGTTGGCCTAGAAAAGGTTGGAGGGAGGGGGTAAAGGAGGTTTTGTGTGCGAGGGGCTTGGACTTCCAGCAAGTGTGCGTGAGCGTGTTAGATAGGAGCGAATGGAGACAAATGGTTTTTAGGACTTGACGTGCTGTTGGAGTGTAGGCAAGGTAACATTTATGAAGGGTTTCAGGGAAACCGGCAGGCCAAACTTGATTCCTGGAGATGGGAGGTACAGTGCCGGTACAGTGGCTGTAGTGTAAGCACGCCTCTGGCAAGACATTGATGGAGTGAATGATGATGAAAGTTTTTCTTTGTCAGGCCACCCTGCCTTGGTGGGAAACAGCCTGTGTTAATAATAAATACATGTAATAAAATCCTTCAATTAATTATGACTTATGTGCAGGCATCCGTGGCACCTACCAGGGAGTAACCGCGACCATAATGAAGCAAGGCAGTAATCAAGCTATGCGTTTCTTTGTCATGGAAACATGTAAGGACAAGTATCGTGGTGGTGACCCAACAAAACCTGTCCCTAAACTGATTGTTGGTAAGTAAACTAATGATTTTTAACTGTTATAGGTCTTGTCAGACTGGTTTAATATACATTAAGGGCCCCACTTAAGCAGCAGATTAGGTTCTGGGCTACTGCTGTAAAGCATAAATCGCTGTAAAGTGAAACTTTTTTTTTTTTCATTTTCAAATGCATATAAAAGCCTGATAAAATGTCATATATTAAGTGAGCAATAGAGCTAGGCTTAAAAAATGCATATACAGTGGACCCCCGGCTAACGAACAAAATTCATTCCAGAAGCCTGCTCAAGTGCCATTACCGAACGAATTTACTTCCTTAAGAAATAATGTCACGTAGGTTAGTCTATTTCAGACCCCCAAAAATACACTTCCACAAGCACTTACAATATTATACTTACATAATTGTATGATTTCCGGGGTGTTCGTTAGCCGGGGGTCCACTGTATAATGTACAGTACAAACATTACTTACCTTAAAATATTTTCATCCTTAGCTCGTAGTGAGTAGTGAATACTATATTTATTGTAGGAAGTCTGATATATGTAGAATGGGTATAATTGAAAACTGCTGCATTAGTGAAATGCCATATTATTATAATTAGTGAAATGCCATATTATTATTATAATAAGTGAAATGCCATATTATTTTATAATCATGGTGAAAAGCGCTTAAACCCAAGATTATACAAAGCATGTAGGATAAATATTAGCTAAAGGGACGTGCAGATCCATCCTAGATCAGAGCCTCACCACATGGGAACCTCCTGTGAGTGAAATGCCATAATAGTGAAGTAAAGTGAATGCCACTGTATTGGATTACAGTGGACCTCGGTACGCTAAACCCGGAATCGGCAATTATGTAAGTATAATTTGGTAAGTTCTGTGGAAGTGATTTGGGGTCTGAAATAGACTAACCATCGGAAATTTTTCCTTAGGGAAGTAAATGTCGTAATGGCATGAGCAGACTTCAGGAGTGAGTTTACTGAACTTCAGGGGGTCCACTGTCATATGCCGTTTGGGGGAATGGAAGGCATTTAAGTTTTATTCAAGGAAGGGAAGCTCCAGTCCTATTCCTTTGATCAGAAGCCCTTCATATCAATTCATCTGTTATGCTGTACATTATGACTTGATGCTTATGATACTATTTACCAGTGTATCGCATCCATGCATTGCGATTAGAGCAGTTTTTTTTAGCTAGAATTTATTTTAGACTTATGTTTTTACAGAGTTATCGTATTTTACAGTGCCGAAGACACTAATTTTTTCCCCAAATAAGTCAAAAATTTACCCAGCGTCTTGGAGGCAGAGGTACCATTTTTTGTTTCCCAATAGCCAGTCAGAATTGCGGTGGTTCCTCGATACCAGAGTTCTTGTTCGCTGTAAAATATGGTATTTTAAATATAATAAGTGTGCTTTGTGGCAGAATTCCACTGTTAGTATCATGAAATTGTAAGAAATTTGGAATGAATAAGTCATCTTTGTGCCACTTGCACACCCTGTTTGTTGGTAGGGAAGCTGGTGGTGAAACAACAGCTCCTGGTTTATCGTAAGCTAATTAGCATACTAGTACACGCACATTGGACATACTAACAAACAAACAAACAAACAAATTTTATTTCTTTGTATAGTATGCATAGTGTAGCTTACATGTAATAAATATTGTTAAGCACAAAGAAAGCTACTAGCATGCATGTGCAGTCATCACATGAGTAGTTAACATGATACATTGTGTGGACACTGCTGACCTTAATTTTTTTTCAAATACAGTGGACCCCCGGTTTTCGTGATTTTTCGTTCCAGAATGCTGTTCAAATGCCATTACCAAACGAATTTATTCCCATAAGGAATAATGTAAAGTAGACTAGTCCTTTTAGACCCCCAAAAATACACTTACAAAACCATTTAAAAAAATACAATTACATAAAAGGGCGAGTTTGGAGCAGGACGAATACCGGGGGTCCACTGTATATGAATAGAGGGAAGCCCAAAAGTTGTGCTGAAGTCAAAAATATTGACATGTGGCAGATTTGTGGTTATGAAAAATTGTGGGTACTAGTACATTGACACATTTTAAGGGTTAGGTGACGAATTATTTTAAGTTTTGTTCAGATTTTTAGCCCAGAGGATTAGCCACCCAGGATAACCCAAGAAAATTACTGTGTCATCGAAGACTGTCTTATTTCCACTGGGGTCCTCCAGTCTTGTCCTCCAGGATGCAACCCACACCAGTTGACTAACACCCAGGTACTTACTGCTAGGTGAACATGGACAGCAGGTATAAGGAAACATGCCCAACGTTTCCACCCATGCTGAGGATTGAACCCCGGACATTCATTGTGTGAGGCGAGAGCATTGCCAACTGAGCCACAGGACACACTGCAAACAAGGGAGTTATTTTAGATGGGAAGTTATTTTAGACAGTAGACAATAGTGGAGACAATAGCAAGTTGCTTACAGTGGATAACAAAGACAACTGCATTGAAGCCCTCATTTTGTATGTCTCAGTGTACATTGGGATTTTTAAGTACAGTACAAATACAAATTTTATTTCCTTGCAAGTTTACTTTGAGATTATCTAATTACAATAATGAGTTGCAGAGAAAAAAGAGCCACTATCATGCCATGGCATTATGGGCAGACTAAATTTAATGGCTTACAGACTACTTAATACTAGAGAAATTGATCATAGTTTGTGTTTTACATCTGTTTTTATTTATAGCAGACAACAAGTTTACTCAAATTAACAATCTGGGGATATTACATTGGGACAAGTTGAAAGTACTTTTCAGGTTGTTTATTTATTTTTTTTCAGCAAGTCGGCCGTCTCCCACTGAGGCAGGGTGACCCAAAAAGAAAGAAAATCCCCAAAAAGAAAATACTTTCATCATCATTCAACACTTTCACCACACTCATACATAATCACTGTCTTTGCAGAGGCGCTCAGATACGACAGCTGAGAATAGTTCCTCCCAGCTGTCACTATCCCAGACCCCTCCTTTAAAGTGCAGGCATTGTACTTCCCATTTCAGGACTCAAGTCCAACTAAATCAATTAACTGGTTTCCCTGAATCCTTTCACAAAATGTTACCCTGCTCACACTCCAACAGCTCGTCAGGTCCCAAAAACCATTCATCTCCATTCACTCCTATCTAACACGCTCATGGTTGTTTACCTGGAGTTTACCTGGAGAGAGTTCCAGGAGTCAACGCCCCCGTGGCCTGGTCTGTGACCAGGCCTCATGGTGGATCAGGGCCTGATCAACCAGGCTGTTACTGCTGGCCGCATGCAGTCCAACGTACAAATCACAGCCTGGCTGGTCAGGTACCGACTTTAGGTGCCTGTCCAGTGCCTGCTTGAAGACAGCCAAGGGTCTATTGGTAATCCCCCTTATGTAAGCTGGGAGGCAGTTGAACAGTCTTGGGCCCCTGACACTTACTGTGTTGTCTCTCAGCGTGCTAGTTGCACCCCTGCTTTTCATTGGAGAATGTTGCATCGTCTGCCGAGTCTTTTGCTTTCGTAGGGAGTGATTTTCGTGTTCAAGTTTGATACTAATCCCTCTAGGATTTTCCAAGTGTATATAATAATGTATCTCTCCCGCCTGCGTTCTAGGGAGTACAGGTTTAGGAACTTCAGGCGTTCCAAGTAATTGAGGTGGTTAATAGCAGTTATGCGTGCCGTGAAGGTTCTCTGCACATTTTCTAGGTCAGCAATTTCACCTGCCTTGAAAGGTGCCGTTAGTGTGCAGCAATATTCCAGCCTAGATAGAACAAGCGACCTGAACTTCAACTGGCGAGAGAATGACTCTCGTCAAGCCGCAGTTAAGCCTGTCGACAGGCGACTGTCAGCCTTGTGTCACAGCTTCAGTGAGCAGCCTGCACAATGAAAAGTGTCATAATGAGCTTGGCATCCCTGGTTTTGAAGGTTCTCATTATCCATCCTGTCATTTTTCTAGCAGATGCGATTGCTACAGTGTTATGGTCCTTGAAGGTGAGATCCTCTGACATGATCACTCTCAGGTCTTTGACATTAGTTTTTCACTATTGTGTGGTTGTTGAAAGTAGTTTACAGTATGAGAATGCTACAATTGAGTGTAAGGCGGTATTGTTTTGGGCAGGTATTTATACTACCATGTAGTATAAGTAATGTATGTACTTTGGGCATCTAATTTTGAGATTTTAAGATTTAGGTAATTGCGAGATTTTTTTGGTAAAGTTAAGTATTGAGTATTGAGTTTTTAGTTTAGGGTGAGTAGTATGTGGTTTTTGATGTTCAGACTGGGTTACTTTAGTATTTACTGGTAATGAATTCCAAATTTTGGGGCCCTTTATGTGTATAGAGTTTTTACAGTGTGATATGGACATGAGGTAACCTGTTGGGTGAATTATTATTATAATAAAAAAAGAAGCGCTAAACCTACAAGGGTCATACAGCGCAGCAGGGCAGGGAAAGAAGGAAGGGGTATTGGGTAGCAAGAGAGAGAGGGATAATTATTAGGGCATGGAGTGCAGCAGGGCAATGGATAGGTCAGGGGTAGAGGGTAGCAAGAAAGTGAGGTAGAAAGGGCTGTGAGGAGTGCTAGAGTTATTATCATCAGAGTTTGTGCAGTAAATCAGTTGCTGTCAAAAAATCAATGAGAGAGTCTGGGTTAAAATAGGGTCCATCAGCAAGAAGGGAAGGTAAAGTAAGGGCAGTAGAGCGGTGATGACATTGGAGGTAAATTCTGCGTGCTCATTGATAGAGTTGGCAGTCCAACAGAATGTGACTAACAGAAACTGGAACCTGACAATTCGCACAGAGTGGAACAGGGCGCCACTCCATGAGATACCCATGAGTAAGACAAGTGTGGCCAATGTGAAAACGGGAGAGAGTAATCTCCCAACCTCGACATTGATGACAAGAAGGCAGCCAGAAACCTATATACTTGGTTTAATTGACTGTAGTTTGTTAAGTTGCCAATGGGTGCGAAGGTGGGTAGCAATTACAGCAAAATAGTCTGTGAAAGGAACACCTCTATATAAAAATGTTGGGTGAAATCTTGTATAAATAAAGGTCTTCCTTGCAATCATTCTTTGTTGCTTGCTATATATAGTCATCTAAGGTGTCTGGAATTCACATATCTTGCCAGCATCAGTCTCACTGTAAAATAGCTGCTTTGGTATCTGTACTGCTCTTGCCCTCTTGGCCTTTGTGTCACTGAAATTGTTATCACTTGATGACATTTGGGCATTCATGATGGCTGGGTTAAAATGAATAGGGAGTGTTGAAACAAGGACAGAAAGGAAAAGCAGCCTCACTGGCTCTTCTAACAATAACCGTGGAAGTCTGGCAAGAATGAGAGACTTGTTACAAGAGGTCACCATATTCTTCATCTCATAAGTGAAATTAGTGGCTCTCAATTTAAGAAATTTTGGAAATACAGTGGAACCTTGAGTTTGGCCATAATTCGATCCAGGAGGCTGTTTAAGTGCTGTTACCGAACAAATTTGTTCCCATAAGGAATAACATAAATTAGATTAGTCCATTTCAGATCCCCAAAAATACACTTACAAAAGCACTTACAATAATACACTTACATAATTGTTCGAACTGGGAGGTGGCCAAAACGTGGGGTACCACTGTACAGGAAACAAATGTAGGATCATGCAATTTGGAAACAACAGACACAGTCTATTTCTTATGGAACTGTCCTTTAGTTTTGCCACGATCATAACAATATCTCATCTCTATAGATCACACTTGCCTTCAGCGCCACCTGCTCCTTCCGTTTAGTCCATTAAATGAGAGTTAAACTATTCATTAGGTTAACTGCTGTCATACTTTTTTAATAAGTTTGTAATCCATAATTTGTATGAAACGATATAAATTGCTTCGTGTCAAGTACTGATATACAGCATTATTAGCATTAAGTAGTTTTAATTGTAGTTTAAGTCTGCTTTTCATCATTAAAACTGATATACAGTGGACCCTCGGTTAACGAAAAAACTTCATCCCAGAAGCCTGCTCAAGTGCCATTACGAATTTACGTCCTTAAGAAATAATGTCACGTAGGTTAGTCTATTTCAGACCCCCAAAAATACACTTCCACATGCACTTAAAATATTATACTTACATAATTGTACGATTTCCAGTGTATTCGTTAACCGAGGGTCCACTGTAATGTCTAACACAGCCTTGTAATATGTAAATTTTCAAAATATATCATTATTATTATTATTATTATTATTACAATGCAGGTGTTATTATAATTCTTACTTTTCAGGTTTGTTTGGTGGTTTAGCTGGTGCTGTTTCAGTTTTTGGTAATACACCAATTGATGTAGTCAAAACCAGGATGCAGGGACTTGAAGCCAGCAAGTACAAGAACACAATGGACTGTTTCAGAAAAATTTGGATAAATGAAGGACCTCGAGCGTAAGTTTTCTATTTGCCTTTGTTATCTTGAAGTTTGTTTTTAATATCCAGTTTCTCTAAATTTTATATACAGTGGACCCCCGGTGTTCGTGATGCTCCAAACTTGAACAATTATGTAAGTGTATT
This sequence comes from Cherax destructor, assembly GCA_009830355.1. Classification (NCBI taxonomy): domain Eukaryota; kingdom Metazoa; phylum Arthropoda; class Malacostraca; order Decapoda; family Parastacidae; genus Cherax; species Cherax destructor. Next base: position 1,200,243 of record WNWK01000014.1, read on the forward strand.
TTTGTAAGTGCTTTTGTAAGTGTATTTTTGGGGGTCTAAAAGAAGTCTAATTTACATTATTCCTTATGGGAATAAATTTGTTTGGTAATGGCACTTGAACAGCATTCTGGAACGAAAAAATCACGAAAACCGGGGGTCCACTGTACCTTACTTGTACAGATTTATATGAATCCATGTATTGATATAGACCTTTTGTAAGTGTAAGTAGCTGAGGTAAGAGACAAAGATAAGTTAAATGAATTTTTGGCATGCTCAGAGGTTAAACAGTTCCACAAGATCAGGAAGTAAGGTCAAGTCCTGAAATTACCAGATGAGAAGTTGCAAGTTAGCACTATACATAAGAGTTTGCAAATGTATATAGCTATTATTATAATAAAAAAAAGCGCCAAACCTACAAGGGTCATACAGCGCAGCAGGGCAGGGAAGGGTGCAGGGGTATTGGTTAGCAAGAGGGAGAGGGATTATTATTAGGTCAGGAAGTGCAGCGGGCCAGTGGACAGTGCAGGGGTAGAGGGTAGCAAGAGGTTGAGGGAGAAAGGGCTGTGAGGAGTGCTAAAGGCATCATCATCATCAGAGTTTGTGCAGTAAATCAGTTGCTGTCAAAAAGTCAATGAGAGAGTCTGGGTTAAAGGAGGGTCCATCAGCAAGAAGGGAAGGTAAAGTAAGGGCATTAGAGTGGCAATGGCGTTGGAGGTAAATTCTGCGTGCTCGTTGATAGAGTGGGCAGTCCAACAGAATGTGGCTAACAGAAACTGGAACCTGACAATTCTCACAGTGGGACAGGGCACCTCTCCATGAGTAAGGCGAGTGTGGCCAATGTGAAGACAGGAGAGAGTAGTCTCCCAACCTCGACACTGCTGACAAGAAGACGGCCAGAAACCTATACAGTGGTACCTCGAGTTACGATGGTCCCCAAAATCGCCCTTTTATGTAATTTTATTTTTTTAAATGCTTTTGTAAGTATATTTTTGGGGGTGTAAAAGGACTAGTCTATTTTACATTATTCCTTATGGGGATAAATTCGTTTGGTAATGGCACTTGAACAGCATTCTCGAACGAAAAAATATCGTAACTCGAGGTACCACTGTACTTAGTTTAATAAAATGTAATTTATTATGTAGCATATCAGACCAACGTTGTTGCAACAGCTGCGAAGGTGGGTAGCAATTACAGCAAAATAGTCTGTGAATCGAACACCTCTATATGAAACTGGGAGGTCATGGACTGCTGATCGCGCAGCAGTGTCTGCTTGTTCATTGCCCTGTACGTCACATGACCAAGGGCCCAACAAAAACAATATCTTTGTGCTTGCTAGAGATATGGCGTAACCTAAGTTGGATACGAAGAACCAGGGGCTTTACATGTGTATAGTCTGTAAAGCACTAAGGGAGTCTGAAACTACCACAAATGGTGACACATGCATAGATGCAATACGGATAAGTGCTACGAGAATGGCAAACAATTCAGCTGTAAAAATGCTATCGGAGGAAAATAAATGCCCTCACATGATGCTCTCCGGAATCACTGCTGTGAATCTGACGCCGTCAGAAGACTTGGAACCATCGGTGTACACTGCGATGGCATGAGAATGAGATCGGAAGTGGTTAAGAAATAGAGAGCGAGAAGCCACTGTAGGCAGTTGGGCTTTTGTGCATGGCAGTGGGAAAGAACAGACACAAACTGTTGGAACTTCCCAAGGGGGTAGGGCAAAATGAGATGCTACATGAACATAGAAAGGTGGTAACTGAAGATAAGATAAGAACGAATGTTGGCGAAGAGAAAAGGGACGGAGTAAACAAGGGCGCGAACTAACAAAGAACGTCTACTAACATCAATGACTATCCTATACTATATGGAAGGATTGTGGAGGTCATGAGAGTGAACATAATAGCGAAGGCAATGATCCTTACTGATCAGTTAAGGATGAAAAATTTGCCTTTGCATAGAGGCTCTCAACCAGTGAAGAGCGAAAAGCACCGAGGCATAAACGTAATCCCTGGTGATGGATGGGATTAAGGCTAGAGAGTTGTAGGAGAGGCTGCTGAATATATCTGGTCGCCATAATCAAGTTTCAATAAAATTAGGGCTGAATATAGTCGAAGGAGAATTCTACAATCAGCCCCCATGAAAGATGGGCGAGGGTTTTAAGGAGGTTCAGCAGACTATGACAGACTGCTTTGAGATAGGTAATGTGAGGTTTTCAGGATAACCTACGGTCAAACAAAAGGCCGAGAAACCTGACTGTATCACGTTCTAGGATACGCGAGCCATATATAGGTACAATGGATGAGCAGAGAGACAGAAAGTCTAGTGAAAGTAATTTGGTGAGTTTTAGTACTAGAAAATTTAAACCCATGAGTGGTGGCCCAATTGGAAACACGGTTGATTGCATGCTGGAGAGAAACTGCAATGAGGTGACAGTCAGTGCCTTCACAAGCTATAGCAAAGTCATCAACATAGAGTGATGACCAAATATTGGATGGAAGAATAGATCCCAGATCATTTATAGCAAGGAGAAAAAGTGTTGTGCTCAGAACACATCTCTGGGGGACACCTTCAGCTTGGACAGTCTGGGGAAAGCATATTATTAACCCGAACACGGAAATGTCTTTCAGTTAAGAAGTTCTTAAGGAAAAATGGGAGATTGCCATGGAGGCCTAAGGAGTGGGCCTGGGCCAAGATATTATACCTCCAAGTTGTGACATATACGTACCTTCTCAAGGTCAAAAAAGATGGCGATAACTGAGTGGTTAATGGCAAAGGCATTACGAACATACATATCTAAATGTAGTAAGGGGTCAATGGTAGAACGGCCCTTACGAAAGCCATATTGACTAGTGGAGAGACTGTTGTGTGTCTCTAAATACCACATCAAACATCTATTTACCAGACATTCCATCACCTTGCAAACTGCACTGGTAAGAGCAGTAGGACGATAGTGAGAGGCATCATGTCCCGTAGTACCGGTATGCGGAAAGGGAGAACAGTGGCAGACTTCCACAGCTGGGGAAGAACTCCTTGCGACCAAATAAGATTAAAGTGTCGTAAGAGGACAGCAAGGGCAGACTGATGTAAATGCTATAGCATACAAATATGAATGCTGTCAGGCCCAGCTGTCGATGACCGGCAAGCTAAGAATGTTGCCTCCAGTTCCAGAAGTGTAAAATGCACATTATAAGATTCTTCTCTGATAGTAGAAAAGTTTAAGGGCTCTAACTCTCTGGCAGACTTTGAGGAACGAAATGAGGGGCATAGATGAAGCCCCTGAGAGATACGGACACGATGATTACCAATTTCGGTGGCAAAGTCAAGAGGGTGTGCTATATCGACACCGGCAACTTGAAGAACAGGAGCCGGGTCGGGAGAGTATTTACCACTCAGTTTCCGTACTTTTTTCCAGACTGCACTCATAGAGGAAGCTGAAGTGACAGTAGAAATATAATCCAGCCAGCAAGTGCAAATATATATAGTACAGTAATAGAAGTGGTCACATTATCATCTGATACCCGAGGTGTTTGGTTAGAGCTGTCGTGAGACCAGTAGACATTATTTGTTCAAGTAGCGCATGTATGTGCAGAATTCGAAACAGAGAGAGAGAGAGAGAGAGAGAGAGAGAGAGAGAGAGAGAGAGAGAGAGAGTGTGTGTGTGTGTGTGTGTGTACTCACCTAGTTGTACTCACCTAGTTGTGGTTGCAGGGGTCGAGACATAGCTCCTGGCCCCGCCTCTTCACTGGCCGCTACTGGGTCACTCTCCCTGCGCCATGAGCTTTATCATACCTCTTCTTAAAGCTGTGTATGGAACCTGCCTCCACTACATCGCTTCCCAAGCGTGCGCGTGTGTGTGTGTGTGTGTGTGTTAGTTACCATTTTGTCCTAGGCACATGTCGATTAGACACTAGGCCTGTTGTATGTATGTATGTGTGTGTGTGTGTAACGAAACACTTCGAAATGTTTCGGCCCCGCCGGGAATTGAACCCGGGCCCTCTGTGCGTGAAGCAAGAGCGCTAGCCACCATGCCATCGGGGCGTGTGTGTGTGTGTACTCACCTAATTGTATTCACCTAATTGTGGTTGCAGGGGTCGAGACTCAGCTCCTGGCCCTGCCTCTTCTCTGTCCGCTACTGGGTCTCTGCTCTCCCTGCTCCATGAGCTTTATCATACCTCGTCTTAAAACTGTGTATGGTTCCTGCCTCAACTATATCTTTCTCTAGACTATTCCACTTCCTGACTACTCTGTGGCTGAAGAAATGCTTCCTAACATCCCTTTGACTCATCTGAGTCTTCAGCTTCCAGTTGTCCCCCCTCTCTGGAACATCCTGTCACTGTCTACCTTGTCGATTCCCCGCAGTATTTTGTATGTCGTTATCATATCTCCTCTGACCCTTCTTTCCTCCAGTGTTGTTAGTCCTATTTCCCTCAACCTTTCTTCATAGGACAGACCCCTGAGTTGTGGAACTAACCTAGTCGCAAACCTTTGCACTTTCTCTAGTTTCTTTACGTGCTTGACCAGGTGTGGGTTCCAGACTGGTGCTGCATATTCTAGTATGGGCCTGACGTACACAGTGTACAGTGTGTGTGTGTGTGTACTCACCTAATTGTGGTTGCAGGGGTCGAGACTCAGCTCCTGGCCCCGATGTGTGTGTGTGTGGGTGGGGGGTAGGAGAACAGCAACTGTGTGGAAGAATGAATTTTGAAAATACTTGTCAGAGGTTTAATAAAGAGAGATGTGATGTGTGTGTTTGTTCTGCAGAATTATTACTATTAATCATAATTAAGCACTAAACTCTCAAGGATCATACAGCCTTGTTCTGCAGAAGATCAATGGCATTTCCAGTCCTGGTTACTCCTCCATGCAAGATCTCTAGCTCAAATTGTAGTATAGTATGGGAAATTAGACTTTCTTCAAGCTCCTTGTAAATTAAGAAGCAAAACAGAAGAATAAAGGACTTTAATTATTCTTGACTAATATGTAATAGACAAAACAAACATTTTCTACTTAGTTCTATGGTTAAATAATAAGTACAATATATGAGGTCCTTCAGCCTCTTCATCTGCTCTTATCTCCTTGCAAAGTTTTTCCTGAGTTGTCATGTTGTAGTTCATGTTCATGTTGTCTGTTGTAGTTCATGTTCATGTTGTCTGTTGTAGTTCATGTTCATGTTGTCTGTTGTAGTTCATGTTCATGTTGTCTGTTGTAGTTCATGTTCATGTTGTCTGTTGTAGTTCATGTTCTTGTATGCTGTCATTCTAACTTCTGCACTTAAATTCTCTGCCTAATGCTATACCACACATTGCTCTAGAGCATGTATCTATAATGATCAAGATGACTGTAAAATATATTATTACTTGGTATGGTCACATGCAGCTTGAATTAATGTTTGTATTTATACATAAAAAGCAGAACAGAATTCTTCCTCCGTAAGCCATGCGTGTCGTAAGAGACGACTAAAATGCCGGGCGCAAGGGGCTAGTAATTCCTTCTCCTGTTTACATTACTAAAGTTAAAGAGAAACTTTTGTTTTTTCTTTAGGGCCACCCTGCCTCAGTTTGTTGAAAGAAGATTTATACATAGAATGGGAACAGTTTTCTTGTTTCACTATAAACAGGAAAGAATTATGTTTAATCATAAATATTTAGATAAATCTAAAATAATCATAAAAGCTTTAATTACATTCAAGTTAACAAACAACTTGAAGGTTTGTATTGATTTATTGATATAACCACATGTTTTGATACTAATAATTGGCATGTGTTGCAGGTTTTACAAAGGAACTGTACCACGTCTGAGCCGTGTGTGTCTTGATGTAGCCATCACCTTCATGATTTATGACAGTTTCATGGAGCTTTTTAACAAAGTATGGAAATAAGATTCAATACATTCAAAGTATAATCTGGATAGGACAGAGTTGTGAGGCTGCACAAAATAGTAATTGTACATACCTAAATTTACTACTATACAACATATGTATGAGAGGTACCACTGAAGATGAGTGCTGCACGTTAATAATTGTTAAATAAATTTGAGGTTTAGAAATGATGGCAAAAAAGTGAGTCACTTATTAACATACATGACCATAGGTCCTTGGAGGCAACTCTAATAATTGCTTGGGTAGAATATTCAATTCAGTATTGGTATATTGTATTTTAAAAGATGTTACAGTATTTTCTGAATTTATTTTCTTTCAAGGGTTTAGATATTTATTTGGCAAAAAGGTAAATCTTATAGTAATTCAAAGATAACTTTTAAGAAATAGGAAATAATTTTATTATGTTTAGTATTATAAAGAATATTACAACTCTCCCTGGCTTTGTGTGAATTTAATTTGCAGTTTACTTTTATACAGTTGATTGTTATTCAGAACTCATCACCAAGAGCTTTCATTTGCAACCAAAATTTCAATAGGAATGAAGATAGCATGCATACAGACAACCACCCACTGGAAAGGTCTTGTGTAATCCGGTCTTTCTTGATTGAGCTTTTATTAACTAATTTTCAAATTTGTGTACATTTGGGAAAATGTGGGCAAGCACATTTTTCAGTGACAAGTGATTGTCAGCTGAGTGCCGCTTCATTAGACCACATCAAAACAATTAATCTCTTTAGATTCTTTCACCCTGCTGCAAAAATATTTTCACAGCTATAAACATGAATGCTATACCTAGCACTAATATCAACATGTGCCTTTACACTGGATGTTTTATCTAGACGAACTAGTGTTCCTCTCATACTCTTGATGCCACTTGTGACTAGTCAGTTATCTTTTCAATCTTCAGTTCTTTGTAGATATTGCTTGGTCTTTGTCAAATTATTCAACAATATAAGACACAATCTTCATAGTAACTAATGAAACCATTCTTACGAAACTTAATCATCCTTGCTAAGACAATCATATAATTTTTTTTATTGTACCAAGTACAGTACTGTATAATTTTTGCACACGGTTGACTTGTTTTCATGGGTTTTCAGTTCTTCCAAAGTGGGTGTTTTCTGGGGCATTACATTTGAGTTTGCACAGAAAAGTATTTTACCTAGTATACATCTTACGTATTGTATATGGTTATGATTTAAAGCTTAAGATATATAATACACAAATCTTAATTTTTTATTAAAATTTAATTTCTATATGAATTAAAAAAAGATTTTCCTTAATGTTTCACAATTCAGACACTTGTATAGTATGTTGCCAGATTGAACAATTGAATACTACATCTGGAATAAATCCTCTATTAATGCAGTGTATTTTGCCAGCATGGTCTGTATTTGTTCTGTGTGGATTGGTTTTATTGGGCCTTCTCTCTTGCAAAGCCAGGGAGGCTACTTTTTATATTCAGATGATTAACATGTACAATACTATACTTTGATCTTAAATGTGGACCATGGCATGCACTCAGGACATGAATAACAAAATATCTGTAAAATATTGATTATTGTAGAAAGCCCTCATAAATTACTTTATTTAAATGCTCTGCTCTTATTGAGTACATTTCATTGCTAGAAAGACGCCATCATATCGTAGGAGGGACCATATTGTTTTGATGCATTCCATTAACATAGTTAAAAGTTTGCTGAAATATGAATACAGTACACCATGAAACTGTGTGTACACTTGCATAAATGTGATTACAGTTCTATACCTACATGTATTTGTGATTACCTGTTTGAAGGTACAAAAGTGGTGCTATGCTTGTGGTGCCCTGTCTTAGGTGTTAAAAACTTGTCATAAAGATTCTTCACAACCAAGGGAAATTAAAGAAATATATTAGTGTATTTTTTTTTGTAACATTTTACTTTGCAAGTATGGCCTCTTGTTCTGCTTGCTAATGGTAACAAATCTTTAAATATTTTCTTGTAGTCGTCATTGATTTGATGTTATTCTCATTGCTTTCTTTCCTCCTGTCTAACAAAGGCATTTTCTGTGTATAATACGTATTTAGTTTTTCTCTTGGAAGGTACAGTTGCTGGATTTTCATGAATTTCCCACCATGATAGGTTGATCCAGAGTAGGAAAAAATGTATCATTACATTCTGTAGCAGGTTAAGAAATGCCTGGTTATTACTGTAATAGTAACTGAACTGCTAGATCCCACCCATCCTTCAGAATGCAAGTGTTGTAATATGCACCTCTAGAAATAAAGTTTGCCTAACTAGTTTCCCATAAATCCCTTCACTGATATTACTTTTCTAAAAAGTATATGTGATATATTAAAGGCAACTGATCACCACAAGCATAGGTTTACTGTCATTACAGTTATGTAGGTAATTATATACTGTATACACATACTACAGTGAAGTCTTTTAAATGTTTTAGCTATCGTTATTTCATTGCAATTCAGCACATTATCTTTATTAGAAGATAGCTAACTGAAAATGTGTTTTTGTACATCATATCAATATAGAGCATAAAACTATTATACTATTATATGATTGAAAAATGTTTATTTTCATTATAAGTTTGTAATGTGACAAGTGAAATATTGTATGCTCAAAAACATGCATACACACTCCTGCCATTTATTGAAGGTAAGTATGGTGCTTGTAGCTTCCAGCCACAACTATGGATATCCTATCGTGCAATACTAATGCACATATCTGCATTGAAATGGAACTTTTACCATATTGTGAAAGTTGTAAATTGTTTAGGGAGCACAGAGGATTAAGCCAGGGGCAGTGTATTTGTATGTCTAAGGCTTTGCCATCTGAACCACATATTGATGCATTTGGACAGGTGTGAGATAGTTTATCTAGTGATTTATTCACGAAGCCCATAGGATACTGGAAGCTGTGTATTTCTCATATTAATTTCTCATAGGTAGATCTTTTAAAAACACTGCAGTTTAATTGGTATAGCCTTTGGACTTGCAAAGGCAAGATTATTGTCTTAATCCTCAATTCTCCTTACATAATATCTGCAATATTTTGACATTTTTTTGTAGATTTTACAAACAAGTTCTAATCCATATAAGGTGTTATTAGGTAAGACAAAGGTATTTTGTACAGCATGGGTTGTAATGTACTGTCATTTTGGCAGCATGTTCACTCAAGTTGAGTGGCACTGTCTGATAAACTAATCCTTTGGGGGCAAAATTTTACAGTAACACCTTGTTTGGGGTTAAAGAATGAGGACAGTATTAAAAAAACAGATTAAAATATGTTTGTTGCAGACGATTCATTGTATTTTTACTTTTACAATGTTAATCAATTAAAACTCCTTAGCTGTTGATATAGCTTGTTAATCACATTTTGAATGTTGCCTCACATGTTACATATGTAAAAATTAATCTGATTGTTGTATTGATAAAATTAAATAATTTTAAAATAATATATACAAAAGGCATCTTAAATATGCATGTGCACAAGTATGATTTTAGCAAGACTACGTATTTGTCTGACAATTTTGAGAAAGTGCCAAGGCAACTTTTGTATGCTAGACAGTGTCCCTTGCCATACTGCCAAAGACAAAAGATTGTGAAATTCCATACTTTAATTACTAGCCTGGTAACCTGCCAGATTTAAATTTGATAGAGAACACGTTGAGCCTCATTAAACGTAAGCTTTGTGGCACGGATGTGTTGTCTAACCCCAAAATCTCGAGTGCCACTAAACAGGTGAGGAGGGTATTGGTTCTTCTATTCTCCATAAGTTAGCCTTATCAGTGCCTAGGAGTCTTAAAGAGTGCATCAAGAGAAAGGGTAATCCTACGAAATACTAGTTTTGGTGAGGACCTCATAAATGTTTAAATATTTTATTTTTGAAACAATAGTTTATGGTGAGCATTCTCTTATGCATTGTCTGTTTATGCACATGCATGTTTATGATGCCTACTGTAAGTGTCAGCAGATGTTTAGCACAATCTTAATTTTTCAATTTTAAAAAGTTAAAAAAAATAGCATTTTTTTTTGTTTGGCTGATAGCATTATATGTGCCTTGTTTTGCATTTATACATATACTGTATTACATCTTTTATTGTCAAATCACTGTTCACTAGATAATCTTTATTATAAATCTGACTTGTCACAAGTGTTACAAATGATTTAATACAGCAATATTTTATGCAATGCAGCAAGAAGTACGCACGAAATATGTAGATGTTCATCAGACATCGTTAATCAGAACTGGTGTAGCAAAGTGTGTTTGTATAAATATTGGAAGAGTACCAAGTGAATTTATTAGGGTGCATGAAAGAAAATGTTAAAATTTATTAAAAAAAATTAGTTCATAATTTAGAAATGTACTGGTTTCATGAGATGTAGGCAGCAGCAGATAATTTTTGGTAGTTTTATTCAAGGCTGTTCACTTAAGGGGAGAGAGGAAAGGCATTTGCTGGTACAGCATTTCTCCTGTGGAGGCTTTTAGCTTAATGTGGGCCACAAGTGGGGGGTCTTGACGACCATGTCTATATATCCATGATGCGTGTCTTTCCATCTCTTCTTTTCTAGAATGTGCTGTCTTTTTGAAAGTGCTGTGTTCATTGATGGTTAACTGGCCAAGCATTGTGTCAAAATAATGGTATTCCATGCAAGGGAGTATGTTGAGGAAAATTTCTTGCTTGATATACTGTGATTGTTAGGGGAGAAAAGAAGGGCAAAGGAAGTCTGGTTTATATTTGAGAAGACAATAGTGTGGCTTTGTTGGTGTTCACTTATCTAGTTGCTGACTAAACAGCAGTGCCTAACCTGAATAACAAACAAATAATTAAATGTATTAATATGTTGTATAATTTATTAGCAAAAGAATTGCTAGAGTACAGGTTGTCTGGTAGTCTTCATTATTGATGGGAAATTAGAATGAATAGAGCCACTGTCATTATGAACATCCTATAAAATAGATTGTTTTACAGTATAGTTTAATTTTAAAATGAGAATATAGTATTGTTTTGGAAGACCAACTCAGATGATAGTACATAAAAAAATACCTTGAAATTTTTATAAATAGGATAATGAGAAAATGGTGTATAGAACATGAAAGTTTTAGTTAGTACCTAATCCTAAAACATTCACCAAGAGTGGTAAATAATTTCTATTTTCTATGAACAGTATCATGAGAAAAGCATTGCAGGTTAATGAGCTTTTGACTTTAGTGTGGTTGTGTTGTCTCAGGATGTAATGCACTCTGTGTAATGTGATAGAATGTTAGACTCTGAAAATAGTACTGTATTTTAGATATGCACTATTTATCAGTAATGTATTCTCTTAATTTTCAATGGAGATTATTCACACCTTCAAAGGATTTTAAAAATATGTTCATGATTTTTTTTTCAAAATGCATGTTTAAGATTTGTTTTCTGAAGTGTAACAATCTCTCAATTTAGTATGACAATATTCATCAGGTTTTTAAAGTTCCTGTTCCAAGTGATAGGAGGGTGAAATGAACCAGGATTTTCTTTTATTTTATAAGAATATCTCAAAACTATGCACACTGATTATTTTGACGGTGCAGGATTCACGTGAATCTTGTTTCGTTTGTGTCCCCTTTAAATTACGTATATACTTAAGACTTAATTTTTTCAACACAAAACACTGCGTAATATGGGTTTGACAAAAATATGTACAGTATTAATGTTCCATTTATTTTTAAATACTATGGTACAGTATTTTTTTAAATGAACTATATTTCAATACTGCATTTCTACATAAAAGTCTGAATTTGAAAAGCCGTATTAAGCGTTAAGGACAGGTTTCTCTTTGTCATATAAACATGTTAAACTACAATACTGACTTGAGCAGTAAAATACAAACAGAATGCGTATCACATTGATATCTTGAATATTAGACTAATCAAAGATATTTAAATAAAATCATATATTTTTTGGTAATGACAAAACATGGTAAAGAAAAACATAAAATGCAGACTAGTGTGAAAATAATTTACAGTAGCTAGACAAGTGTCCACTTTTTACAGTGACTGCTAAAGCATTATTATGACAAGTTCTAAAAGAAAATAAAGTATTTTGTAGCATAGTAGATTGTATTTTTAAAACACTTTTAAAGTGGATACAGTGAGCACTGAAAATAATTTATTTCTGTGATCTAAAGACATTTGTATGTGGCTGAGAAGTGTAAGCAGATTTTGCACTTATAATTATCTAAGGAATTATCTAAGGAAGGTAGACAACCAGACTGTGAGATCCACAACTGGAGCGCCGATGGTCACCAGGTCAAACACTATCTTTATATTTTCTCCATGGGGAAGTGGAACAGAATTCTTCCTCCGTAAGCCATGCGTGTCGTAAGAGGCGACTAAAATGCCGGGAGCAAGGGACTAGTAACCCCTTCTCCTGTATACATTTCTAAAGTTAAAAAGAGAAACTTTTGTTTTTCTCTTTGGGCCACCCTGCCTTGGTGGGAAACGGTCGATTTGTTGAAATAAGAAGAAGAATTATCTAAACCGAGAATATGATGGGCTTTACACAAAATATGATAAAAAGTAAAAATTTCTATATATATGTATAGTATTGCAATGGCAAATTGAGAGGATCTCAAGCGGTGAAGACAAAGCTCAGTACACACCAGTCTGCATTTGGTAGTCTTTCATGCATGCTAGGGAAGGCAAAACACATTCCAGTCATTTTTCTTTCTAAAATCATAAATCAAGTCAAATATTAATTTTGTTTCAACAGGCCACATTGCTTATGGTCTTACCTCTACATACTGCTACACATTTATGCTCACAAAGTGTGGAGTCATACCTCATTCAGTTGTTGTATACATTGTCAAATGCTTGGATAGATGTGTTAGGAACACTTATCAGTGAAAGGTGAGAAACAACTTGGGGCAAAAAATGGAATGGGAAAAAGAGATCTATATATTTGAACCTTGGTCAGACTCCTTAAGAGGTTCTGATACCAAAATATGCAGATGTATTTTTGCCTGCATTTCATTTTTCAGTCCAGATGGTTTCTCACCTTTCACATTGCAAAACCTAAAATAAGTCAAATTTTTTTTATGAAATACTACACTGATTTATAGGAATCTACATTAGCCATGTAATTAGTGGTTCAGAGGTAGCCCCATTACAAGTTTCACTAGCACATTTTTCATCAAAGTTCGAATTTGCACAATGTATTTACACAACTTTCAGGTGTATATTCTACTATTCCAACAGGCTCTCCCAGTTATGAATAATACTAAGATGTACGGGACCACAGGGGAATTCCAAAGTAATTTGTGCCAAGATATTTAATATTATGGGTAATATATACAGTCAAAGAAAATTAAAACCTTTTCAGCATCATGGTGAAGTTTAAGCAGATGTATGTTTGACCTTTTGGTTTAGTGTTTTATTTGATTATATAGGTTAACAAAAACACTCCCTGATTTTAACCCTTTCAGGGTTATTGACGTACTAGTACGGCTTACGCCCTGGGGTTATTGACGTACTAGTACGCCTAAATTCTAGCGCCCTCAAATCAAGCAGAAACAGGCTGTTAGGCCTAGATGTGATAGAATGGGTCTGTGCGGTCAGTGTGCGCAGTATAAAAAAATTCCTGCACACCACAGTGCATAATGAGGAAAAAAAAACTGACCGTTTTTGGTTTAAAACAGCGAATTTGCAGTCTATTTTCGTATGGTATTTATTGATGTATTCTCTTTTCTTGGTCTCATTTGATAGACTGGAAGATATATTACAGAAATAGAGATGATTTTGATTGATTTGACAAAGACAAGTACCTTGAAATTGAGCTCAAAGTAGCGAAAATGTTCGATTTTGACGATGTTCAAGAGTAAACAAATCACACCATGCATCCAATACACATCAACTGGCGAGTCTAATATTCATGCACAAGTGCTATAATATTATTTATACCATTTATACAATGATGCAGTTGTATACATAACAGTAAATTTTCTATTTTTTTGTGAGAATAAAAATTCAAAATGAAAAGCCAAAGTAATGTAAGAGGGCCTGGAAACGTGACTAATGAACAGAGAAGACGTTATTTTAGTGCCAGGAATGTCTGCCTTGTTTATTCTGGACCCTATTTTGAAATTGGCATCGTTTGAAATTTGTGTGAAATTGGCCAAATTGCCATTTTCTGACCACTATTTTGGGTAGTTGTAATAGGTAAATAGGCGGTTTCGTGTAGTCAATCGATAGAAGAAATGGAGTTCTAGCAAAATAGCTATAATTTTAGTTGCCTGAAACATTGGAATTTGCCGAAAATAGGGCTAAAGTGGGCGAAATCGCCGATGCGTAAGTGTCATGGCTGCCGCTAACTTGCGAAAGCATAATTCTGTTAGTTTTCGATCAAATTTCATAATTTTGTGGCGTTATGATCGGAAAAAGATTCTCTATCATTTCATAAGAAAAATAATTTTTTTTTTTTTAAATTCTTGGACCCTGAGAACGAGTTTCGGAGACCCCCCTTGGACCCTGAAAGGGTTAAACAGGTATAACATGTAAATTTATTGTAATCTTTCACAGTTAGTAGCTTCAGATGCAGGATTTCATTCAGTTTCATGTGGTATAGGGTAGCATTAAGGCACTCAATGTGCGCCTCTGTGCCGCAAACATCAATGCAATAGTCCAGTTCGGTCCAGACACTGCAGCATATCTGGAGTTATCATGAGAACTGCTTCAGTGATCAAAATTTTCAGCTCCTCCAGGGTTGCAGGTAGTGGTGGTACGAACTGTGCTCTCACGTATCCCCAAAGAAGAAGTCACAAACAGTTAGGTCCAGTGACCTCTGCAAGTGGCCTGCGAGGTCACTGGACCTAACTGTTTGTGACTTCTTTCTTTGGGGGTACGTGAAGAGCACAGTTTACGTATCACCACTACCTGCAACCCTGGAGAAGCTGAAAATTTTGATCACTGAAGCAGTTCTCATGATAACTTCAGATATGCTGCAGAGCTTCTGGACCGAACTGGACTATTGCATTGATGTTTGGCGAGCAACCAGAGGGGCACACATTGAGTGCCTTTAATGCTACCCTATACCACATTAAACAGTGAAATCCTACATCTGAAGCTACTAACTGTGAAAGATTATTACAATAAAGTTACATGTTATACCTGTTTGAAATCAGGGTGTTTTTGTGGACACCCTGTATTATTATTATTATCAGATATAATGGATGTACATTTTATTTTATAAATTCTGTACTCGGAACAGTGTGTGTATACCAGGTGTATCTCTCGGTGTATACACACACAGTTTACTTAAGTATTTAAATAATCTTGATTAGTGGTGTGTAGATGTGAT
Source organism: Cherax destructor (assembly GCA_009830355.1). Taxonomy (NCBI): domain Eukaryota; kingdom Metazoa; phylum Arthropoda; class Malacostraca; order Decapoda; family Parastacidae; genus Cherax; species Cherax destructor. Next base: position 1,215,442 of record WNWK01000014.1, read on the forward strand.
TACTATACACACACAACCCGCATATAGAAGAGAGGAGCTTACGACGACGTTTTGGTCCGACTTGGACCATTTACAAAGTCACACTAGCACACAGAGAACAGGTAGAAGGGGTTATATATAGGCCAGCAGACAGGGAGGGCACAAGAAAGTGGTGGAGGAGTAATAGTGGAAGTAGTAATAGTAGTGGAGTCAAGTCATATTCTAGGAAAGAGGAGCACTACAATAAAGCTGGCAGCCTGCATAAGGTAAGGACAAGAACACAGAGGGGGAAAAATGAAAATAAAATAAAGGAGGACAAATACAAGGCAAAAGAAAGAAAACCGAGAGGAGAAAGAAGAAAGAGAAGGGGGAATAGATAGAAGGGGAAGGAATCAGGTTAAGTCACAGGTGTTCTGAAGTTTGGAGCATTTAACAATGTAATGGGAGAGGAAAGCATCTACAGAGACAAAGCCAGGGCTAAGATTCATACAGGGAAAGTTGTGTATAAGGGAGGATTCAACCAGACTTAACCTGATTCCTTTCCCTTCTATCTCTTCCCCCTTCTCCTCTTTCTTCTTTCTCTGGGTTTTCTTTCTTTTGCCTTGTATTTGTCTTTCTTTATTTTATTTTCATTTTTCCCCCTCTGTGTTCTTGTCGTTACCCTATGCGGGCCGCAAGCTTTATTGTAGTGCTCCTCTTTCCTAGAATATGACTGACTCCACTACTACTTCTACTACTACTTCCACTACTACTTCCACTACTACTTCCACTACTACTTCCACTATTACTCCTCCACCACTTTCTTGTGCCCTTCCCTGTCTGCTGGCTTATATATAACCCCTTCTACCTGTTCTGTGTGTGTTAGTGTGACTTTGTAAATGGTCCAAGTCGGACCGAAACGTCGTCGTAAGCTCCTCTTCTATGTGCGGGTTGTGTGTATTGTTCCAGTCATGGTATTGTGCCTTTTTTGTTATGTGATTACCAATTTGTAATTACTTAATTTGATGAAGGGGAGCACCAGTTCATGGTCCTGCCTCTTAGCTTTCAACTAACTACAGTGGACCCCCGAGTTACTAGCATAATTCATTCCAGAAGGCTGTTCAAGTGCCATTACCGAACAAATTTTCTCCCTTAAGGAATAATGTCAAGTAGGTTAGTCCATTTCAGACCCCCAAAAATACACTTACAAAAGCACTTACAATAATACACTTACATAATTGTACGATTTCCGAGGTGCTCGTAACTCGGGGGTCCACTGTACCATGATTCACATATTGACATGAATGACATCTCATGCAGCCTGAGTGACGCTCGTGTAGATGATAGGTTTTAAACCTTATGAACTAACTATTCTGTACTGAGGATGGTGGAAGCAATGTCTTTTGTAATATATTCAGTAGCTTCACCATGATGCTCACATAAAATTAGGAAAGTCCAACAACAATTCTATGATTGAATAAAGTATTTCCTCTTAATTTTGTATCTGAAACTTGCCTGGGATTTAAAGACAACCTATTCTATCAAATTAATATATTTACATGTTCTTCCATACCAAGTGTTATCCTTCCATTGGTAATTTTGTGGAGTTCTGTACATAGATTTTTATAATTTTTCAACTGCACTTAGATGTAATTAGAGAACATTTAAAAGATGTTAACATAAAATAGTGAAAATGTTTTTAATTTTTTTATTGTCCTTTCTGTGGTGCTGTATGACCCAAGTGACTTTATGATTTATTGGGGCTTAAAATATCATAAACAGTAGCTACAGTATTTAAAAAAAAAAAAAAAAATGCCTAATTTAACTGACAGTATTAAATACAGTATATGTACTTTATTACATAATATGCTAAATGTATTTTTTTTTATAAGTAGGTTTCCCTTTATTTAAGTGCAATAAACTGAGTGTTTTCTTAAATGTGCTCAGCAAGTTGAAACATGATAATTATTAATATCACAAAGCAGCCTCACATTATTTCAGAGGTCATTGCCACAAGTAAAAAAAAAATTGTACATGTTTATTTGGCTGCATTCCAGAGCCATCTCTATTCTGGAGATTTGTTAGATATTATAGCATTAACTAGAACAGCAGAGTGCAACTGTACACACAATTGTTTCACAGATTAACCAAAGATACTACCTATATACATTATTCTCCTAGATTATTATTAAATATCCCAACTTGTACAGCAATATGGAAGCACATAGGCTGTAGAACTTTTTTTCCATGTTTATTAGTCCTAAATAGTTTGCTGCAATATTTAGGGAGGCCTAACTTATTTCACATTTAAATTTATCAACATTTCTGTAAACAATTTATGTTCAAACCATATCTTAAATTTCTTTACATAATTTTGAGCACAACTACCAAAGTACTGTATATAACTTGGTCATTCTTAGCATTATATCCAGTGTGCTGGATTACTAATACAGTGAAACCTCTTAAAATAGACTTGTAGGGGAGAAGGGGATGTCTGATTTATCAGAAATCCTTTGTATGGAAGTAATTAAATGTAGTGGATGCAGCCCACATTATGGAGCACTCGACATGGACAAACTCTCAATATAACTGACTTAATCCATTGCATTGATGGAGTACTAGATATACCTGGAAGGAATAAATTATAGCATTACAGTACAATACTGTATCTGAAAAAAAGTAGAAACTAGAGTATGATAAGAGTATAGTAATTTTTCTTACCTCATCTGGTGGATAGATGAGCTTACAATTATGATTCCCTCTTTGCCCCTCTACTGAGGCTTAGGGTGGCTTTGAGAAGGACCTGTCAAGTATGGGCCAGTAGGCCTGATGTAGCATTTCTCCATTCCTGCTTTATAAGAACATCAGGCTGTCAGGGCAACTGCATGATCTAGGTATGCAAGCCCTGGTGTTGATGGCACAAAGTAGACTAGCCTAGGAAAACATCAAGGAATGCTGAAAAAGTACTATTTAAATTAAGTGTCTTGATAATCAGCAGTGATACACAGCAGAAGGGAATAGGAACAAAATACCACAAAAGTATAACAAACAGGACAAAAATATTCAATAATCACCGAGGGACACTGGAAAATAATCAGCAAGATGAGCTATGTAGCAATTACATGCTCAAAAACTTGCAACAAAGTTAAATCAAGTTATTGCAAGTGACCAAAACAGTTATAGCAAAGAATGGCTGCTGGCAGAGTTAGCAGTTGCATATGAAAGTAAACAATTTACTAAAATTTGACACTACTTCTCACTGAATTGTAATTAATTGGTAAATTATGTAATGGAAGCACAATGATAAAATTCAACCGCAAATTATCGTAAAATGGATCAACAAACAAAAACTGCAAAAGAAATGTTAAAAATACTAATGGGCCCTCAATAACCCTAGGTTCCTTCATGAGAGGCACACCAAGGCTGACCATGGGCTCCATGAGAAGAGCCCAGAGGCTGACCATGGGCTCTCAATAACCAGAAGCTCCTTTATGAGACGTCCCTAAGCTGACCAATGACTTCATTACAGCTCTACAAATCCACTGACTGCTCCTGAATTACTAACCAACTCCCCGTAAACTTGAGATTTATTGTGAAACTTCTCAACATTTCTGTCACATTGATTCATTATCATCATTCTTGGGAGTTTTATGCTGGCCTCATCAAAAACATGTTGATACCGAGGCAGTAAGACAATTGTGGTTCGGATTTTTAACCAGGAGGGTTAGCCACCCAGGGTAACCCAAGAAAATCAGTTTGTCATCGATGACTGTCATATTTCTATTTTGGGTCTTCAATCTTGTTCCCCAGGATGCGACCCACAACAGTTGACTAACACCCTTGTACCTACTTATTACTAGGTGAACAATGACAGCAAATAAGGAAACATGCCCAACGTTTCCACTCGGCCGGGGATTAAACTACGGACACACTGTGAGGAGAGTGCGTTGCTAACCGAGCCACAGGACAAGTTTCTTCACATTATTCAGCGTTGTTACTGAAGTAACATGTTCCTTCAGCTTCGAAGTTATAGAACTAAACACAACAAAGCTGATGGACTGATACCTCATATCTACACCTTCACTACTTCTCTTGTTTGTAGATAGAAGCTTGCTGAATAGGCGAAAACTCTGGTCCATTAAGATATCAAACTGTTGCACAAGTGTCTTATTCATCCCTAATATTTCCCGACATTTTTTTTTATATTTTTAACTAATATGTAAAGCTAGGAAGGCGAATTAGATATAAATTGCTTAATAGGCACACAAGGAATAGGTAAACCCATTAATGGGTCGGTTGGCAATCTCTCCACCCACCCAGTCCGAGTTTCAGTCCCCGGTACGGGTGGTTAAATTGGGTGTTTCCTTACACCTGCTGTCCCTGTTCACCCTACCTGGGTGTTAGTCGACTGGTGTGGGTCGCATCCTGGGGGACAATGGAAATAAGAGACAGTCCTCGATGACGCACTGACTTTCTTGGGTTATCCTGGGTGGCTAACCTTCCGGAGTTAAAAATCCAAACGAATCTTAAATTAACCCTTGGAGAATGGGAGGCAATCAGGTTCGACCGTCCCTGAAGGGTTTCAAATAATCTTAGACAAGAGTTCTTAGCTTGCGATACATATGGTAGAAACCTCCAACACACTTCCTGTATAAGTTATAGAAGGAAAGTGAAAGCGTGAGAGAGTGAAAGTGAGAGTGAAATGTACTTGAAGACAATAGCGCAGAAGTGTCTTTCTGAGTTGCACTCTCAGCTTCACTCAAGCCAGACCCACACATCTCATTCACTAATGGAGCTCTACAAAACGTCAGAACCGCCGCTTTTTAAACTTCTGAGGAACGCGCAGAGTTACATTAATATATTTGACATAGAAAGTTGAGGCAGATTACCAAAAATTATTATACTTAAATGGACAGAGAATACGAAGATAAATGATAAATATAACGCGACACAAGACATCCAACACATGATAAGGCTCTGGAGGCGAGGAGAGTGGACCTAGTAACGACCAGCGAAGAGGAGGGACCAGGAGCTGTGAAACTACTCCTGCAACCACGTATAGGGGTGATAAGGTTTGATCCAAGGAAGGGTTAGGTCGATCCATTTCCTTGTATGAAGAACTTGTCACCAGCATCAAGGAACCTGGAGTTTACCTGGACCTGTTGGTGTTGTGGTGGTGGTGTGGTGGTGGTGGTGGTGGTGTTGGTGGTGTGGTGGTGGTGTTGGTGGTGGTAGTGTTGGTGGTGGTGGTGTTGGTGTTGGTGGTAGTGTTGGTGTTGGTGGTAGTGTTGGTGTTGGTGGTAGTGTTGGTGTTGGTGGTGGTGGTGTTGGTGGTGGTGGTGTGTTGGTGGTGGTGTGGTGGTGGTGGTGGTGGTGTTGGTGTTGGTGGTGGTAGTGTTGGTGGTGGTGGTGGTGTGTGTGGTGGTGGTGGTGGTGTGTGGTGGTGGTAGTGTTGGTAGTGTGTGGTGAGGTGGTGGTGGTGTTGGTGGTGTTGGTGGTGGAGTGTTGGTGGTGGTAGTGTTGGTGGTGGTAGTGTTGGTGGAGTGTGGTGGTGGTGTGTGGTGGTGGTAGTGTGGTGGGGTAGGTTGGTGGTGGTAGTGTTGGTGGTGAGTGTTGGTGGAGTGTTGGTGGTGGAGTGTTGGTGGTGGTGTGTGGTGGTGGAGTGTTGGTGGTGGTAGTGTTGGTGTGTAGTGTTGGTGGTTAGTGTTGGTGGTGGTGGTGTTGGTGGTGGAGTGTTGGTGGTGGTAGTGTTGGTGGTGGTAGTGTTGGTGGTGGTAGTGGTTGGTGGTGGTAGTGTTGGTGGTGGTAGTGTTGGTGGAGTGTGTGTGGTAGTGTTGGTGGTGGTAGTGTTGGTGGTGGTAGTGTTGGTGGTGGTGGTAGTGTTGGTGGTGGTAGTGTTGGTGGTGGTAGTGTTGGTGGTGGTAGTGTTGGTGGTGGTAGTGTTGGTGGTGGTAGTGTTGGTGGTGGTAGTGTGGTGTGTGGTGGTGGTAGTGTTGGTGGTGGTGTGTGGTGGTGGTAGTGTTGGTGGTGGTAGTGGTGTGGTGTGTGGTGGTGAGTGTTGGTGTGGTGGTGTTGGTGGTGGTAGTGTTGGTGGTGGTAGTGTTGGTGGTGGTAGTGTTGGTGGTGGTAGTGTTGGTGGTGGTAGTGTTGGTGGTGGTAGTGTTGGTGGTGGTAGTGTTGGTGGTGGTAGTGTTGGTGGTGGTAGTGTTGGTGCTGGTAGTGTTGGTGCTGGTAGTGTTGGTGCTGGTAGTGTTGGTAGTGGTAGTAGTGGTTGTGTTAGTGGTGGTGGTTGCAGTAGTAGTGGTTGGACTGGTAGTAGTGGTGGTATACCTGGAGAGAGTTCCGGGGGTCAACGCCCCCGCGGCCCGGTCTGTGACCAGGCCTCATGGTGGATCAGGGCCTGATCAACCAGGCTGTTACTGCTGGCCGCATGTGATCCAACGTACAAAACACAGGTTGGACTGCTAGTAGTAGTGGTGGTGGTTGGACTGGTGGTAGTGGTGGTGGTTGGACTGCTGATGGTAGTGGTGGTGGTTGGACTGCTGGTGGTAGTAGTGGTGGTGGTGGTTGGACTGCTGGTGGTAGTAGTGGTGGTGGTTGGATTGCTGGTGGTAGTAGTGGTGGTTGGACTGCTAGTAGTAGTAGTGGTGGTTGGACTGCTAGTAGTAGTAGTGGTGGTGGTTGGACTGCTAGTAGTAGTAGTGGTGGTGGTTGGACTGCTAGTAGTAGTAGTGGTGGTGGTTGGACTGCTAGTAGTAGTAGTGGTTGAACTGCTAGTAGTAGTGGTGGTTGAACTGCTAGTAGTAGTGGTTGGACTGCTGGTGGTAGTAGTGGTGGTGGTTGGACTGCTGGTGGTAGTAGTGGTGGTGGTTGGACTGCTGGTGGTAGTAGTGGTGGTGGTTGGACTGCTCGTGGTAGTAGTGGTGGTGGTTGGACTGCTGGTGGTAGTAGTGGTGGTGGTTGGACCGCTAGTAGTAGTAGTGGTGGTGGTGGTTGGACTGCTAGTAGTAGTAGTGGTGGTGGTGGTTGGACTGCTAGTAGTAGTAGTGGTGGTGGTTGGACTGGTGGTAGTGGTGGTGGTTGGACTGCTGATGGTAGTGGTGGTGGTTGGACTGCTGGTGGTAGTAGTGGTGGTTGGACTGCTGGTGGTAGTAGTGGTGGTGGTTGGACTGCTGGTGGTAGTAGTGGTGGTGGTTGGACTGCTGGTGGTAGTAGTGGTAGTGGTTGGACTGCTGGTGGTAGTAGTGGTGGTGGTTGGACTGCTGGTGGTAGTAGTGGTGGTGGTTGGACTGCTGGTGGTAGTAGTGGTGGTGGTTGGACTGCTGGTGGTAGTAGTGGTGGTGGTTGGACTGCTGGTGGTAGTAGTGGTGGTTGGACTGCTAGTAGTAGTGGTGGTGGTGGTTGGACTGCTAGTAGTAGTAGTAGTGGTGGTGGTGGTTAGACTGCTAGTAGTGGTGGTGGTTGGACTGCTAGTAGTAGTAGTGGTTGAACTGCTAGTAGTAGTGGTGGTGGTGGTTGAAAAGCAGGGTGCCACTAGCACGTTGAGAGACAACACAATAAGTGTCAGAGGCCCAAGACTGTTCAACTGCCTCCCAGCATACATCAGGGGGATTACCAACAAACCCCTGGTTGTCTTCAAGCAGACACTGGACAGGCACCTAAAGTCGGTACCTGACCAGCCAGGCTGTGGTTAGTACGTTGGACTGCGTGCGACCAGCAGTAACAGGCTGGTTGATCAGGCTCTGATCCAACATGAGGCTTGGTCACAGACCGGGCCGCAGGGGCGTTGACCCCTGGAACTCCCTCCAGGTATACTCCAGGTAAGATACGTTACTATGCACCACAATCAGCCCTACTCACACTATAAACCACCTCAATTACTGGGAACGCTTGAAGTTCCTAAACCTGTACTCCCTAGAACGCAGGCGGGAGAGATACATTGTTATATACACGTGGAAAATTCTCGAGGGATTAGTACCAAACTTGCACACAAAAATCACTCCCTACGAAAGCAAAAGACTCGGCAGGCGATGTAACATCCCCCCAATGAAAAGCAGGGGTGCCACTAGCACGTTGAGGGACAACACAATAAGTGTCAGGGGCCCAAGACTGTTCAACTGCCTCCCAGCATACATAAGGGGGATTACTAACAAACCCCTGGCTGTCTTCAAGCCGGCACTGGACAGGCACCTAAAGTCGGTACCTGACCAGCCAGGCTGTGGTTCGTATGTTGGACTGCGTGCGGCCAGCAGTAACAGCCTGGTTGATCAGGCTCTGGTCCAACATGAGGCGTGGTCACAGACCGGGCCGCGGGGGCGTTGACCCCTGGAATTCTCTCCAGGTAAACTCCAGGTATACTATTCACTCATCTATCCCTACCTCACCTATGCCGTATGTGCTTGGGGATCAACAGCAACAACCCACCAAAAACCAATAATAAGTCAACAAAAAGCCGCAGTAAGAATTACCAAGCAATCCAATCCCAGGCAACACCCCCACTCTTTAAAGACCTAAACTTACTGTCCAGAACATTCACACTTACTACTGTGCAACCTACATGTACAGAACATTCACACTTACTACTGTGCAACCTACATGTACAGAACCATAAATTCCAATATTAACCCTGAACTAAAACGCTTTCTTGATAGTTGTGACAGGACCCATAGGCAGAATACCAGACACAAAAATCTCTGACATGACATTCCCCGTGTTCGGCTAAATCTATACAAACGTTCAATGGACATTAAAGGGCCTAAAATGTGGAACTCCTTTCCTGAAAACTCCAGAACTGCAGACTCAGTCACCATTTTCAACACTATCATCAAAAAACATCTTATCTCACTAACACATCCTACCATCACCTAAATACATGACAACAACCTATTCATGCACACACACACACACACACACACACACACACACACACACACACACACACACACTCTGACCCAAAGGATAGTAAACATAAAATCCCGAATATAGTTATTGCCTAATAAATCTCAAACTAGTCTTAAGTCTTAAGTTTAGAAACTATGTAATATGCCAAGACGTAACCATTCTCATTAATAATTTTACAAATTGTCATAATCTAAATATTCTGAACTACCTCACTATCGTAAATCTATTTAATCATTTGTAATTTGTAATATAGATTAAGAACTTATTAGTTTGCCCGAAATGCCTAGCATGCCTAGCATGCCTAGCATGCTAGGCATGCTAGTGGCCATTTTTGTAATTGTCTTATAAATGTAAACCACACATTGTAATCTTTACAGATAAATAAAAGTCTGAATAAGTTACAGTCATTCTATATAGACAGTCCTTGTTATGCAAATCATTTCAGGCAATTTGAGTTAACAAAAAAAGGCACAATACCGTGACTGGAACAATACACACACAACCCGCACATATAAAAGGGAGGAGCTTACGACGACGTTTCGGCCCGACCTGGACTATTTACAAAGTCACACTAACACACAGAATGAATGAATGAATAAATACAGGCAAGATCCCAATGGGATGAGCGGAGAAGACGGTACAGACGAAGAATAGCGCTGAAGAGGAGTCTTAGTCGTAGAAATAGAGCCAGGGCTTAACCCAGCAGCTAAGGCGATCGTGGGGCAGACTTGAGAACAGGAATAGCAGGCTTTCCTGTTGGTGAGACTTCTTAGTGATTTGTGATAGTGGAGTCGTCGTCTGCATTCTTGATGTAGTTGAATGTTGATGTGGGGATCAATTTTATATACGTTCGTTTGTAGTTAATACGAGAGTCTTTTACTATCTGTTCTAAGATTTCGATGAGTTCAGAAACAGATGCGTAGGGTAACCTTTGTTGGTGAACTTAACGTCCCCCTGACGTATATACGAACTCAAGGTGGCTGGATTTACATCAATGGTAAAGTTCCTGTTGTGTGCATAGTAGACGATGTTTTTCCATTTGAGGGTGCGGCTGGTTGTGTCTTGTACTAAATCGTAGTGTGAAGCAAATGTTGGTGTAGGCGGTGATGTACTGGTCGTCTTAGCAGGAGTGGATAGTGTGGATGTGGAGGTATCTGAATGGGCGGCGGCTGTTGAGTTTGCAGTAGGCTGGGAGGTCCCTGATTTGTTGGTTCTGGAGTCTTTTGGAGATATCAGAGGCATTTCATTGGTTGTGAATGGAGTGCCGTGACTGGAAGTAAGTGGTGTTGGTTGTGATGGTGGTGGAGCAGCGTCGTGAGATTGATTTGCAGGTGGAGAAACGATGACAGGTTGTTGGTTATTGTTGAGTATCAGTGAAGATGGTGGAGATGTTGGGAATTTGAACTCTGGCATGTTATTTAACTTGAGGAGTTCATTTATGGATGAGTTGAAGGTTCCAGGAACAGCAGCATTGTGCATATGAGCATATATCATACAGTAGTATATGGTGGTTGGGTCACAATCAGGTGCGATGGTGGCAGTGGAGGGTTGATTCGAAGCCTGGAGAATTTTTGTTGTGGTAGCTTGTAGTTTCGTAATAGCAGCATAGGTGGGTGATTTTGAAGATGACTTTTTCTGTGCTACTTCTTGGGTCTTCTTCATAATGTCTTTTCTATTTGGACATTTAGCGGCTAGAGTGTGATGATCGGTGCTTTTACAGTTGAGACAAGTTGGTGTTGGAGGTTCAGAGACGGGCATGACCGAAAATCATGTCCTTCATTACCACATGTTGTGCAAAACTTCCTGTCCTTCACTGGACAGTCTCTGGTGTTGTGTGCATAAGAGTAACAATTCCAACATTGAGGAATGTAATGGTATCTCTCAGCTTCGATGTGTGTGGGGCTGATGAAGTAATAAAATACTGCAATACCATCAGCCAATGCAGTGGCAGCCATATTTACATCGGTGAACGTGATTTTGAGCATGGATGGAGCTGTAGGTATTTTCATAATGCTCTCGACTTTGGCCCATGAGTTTTGATTTTCAATGGACGTCTTGAGTTCGTCTATAGGTTGAACTGTAAGAAGCTTATCAAGTTTCTTAAGGAAGACTGACCTTCTTGCCCTGAGAGCTGGAGATGACATGACAGTAAATCCTCGACCTGCTAGAGTGGTGGTGGCTGTTGTAGTGAGAGTGGTGGTGGCTGTTGTAGTGAGTAGCTTTTCTGTTTCTTCATCGTCGCTGCACACTACAATAAATGCTTCCTTCAGGGTCAGTATGGTGTTGAACTTCACTTGTAACACACTTCTAACGCAAATTGCTAGAGCAAGTTTTGAAGAATCGTTCACAGTGCCACTGTTTGGTTTGATCTTGACTCGATTTCCATAGCTCATCGTGATGTCCAATTTAGGATGGTGATGACTGTATAAAATTCCCCTCCCAAACGGGGATCGCAGGGAGACTGAATGCCAAGAATCAGAGCTGCTGGAAGATCAACACGACGAGCAGGACAAACACAGATGCCATGACGATGTTGTTATTGTTAGGCTAAGACGATGACGAGGAGTAAGACGATGATGTTCACAATCTTGATGACTGCTGACTGATGATTGATGATGTTTTTTGACTGAACACACAGAGACGGAGGAAAGGGTATTTATAGGCAGGCAGACAGGGGAGGGTACAAGAGAGTGGGGTAATAATGGAGTAAGTAGTGGAAGTGGTAGTAGTAGTAATAGTAGTAGTGGAGACAGTCATATACAGGAGAGGAGCACTGCAATGAGGCTAGCGGCCCGCAAGGGTGGGACGAGAACACAGAGGGAGGAAAGGCGAATAAATGAAGGACAAATACAAGGCAAAAGAAAAGAAAGAAAGGAAAACCCATAGAGAAAAAAGGAGAAGGGGAAGAGATGAAAGGGAAGGAATCAGGTTAAGTCACGGGTGTTCTGAAGTTTAGAGCATTTAACAATGTAATGAGAGAGGAAAGCATCAACAGAGACAAAGCCAGGGCTAAGATTCATACAGGGAAAGTTATGTATAAGGGAGGATTCAACCAGGCGGTGACTATGAAAGTTGGACGTAGGGTAGACAGTTTTAGCAGAAGACCAATCAATAGGATGACTGTGATCTCTGACATGACAGAAAAGAGCATTATTAGTGTCGGCAAGCCTAACACTATTTTTGTGCTCCTTGAGTCTGTCAGAAAGAGATCGGCCAGTTTCTCCGAAGTACTGAAGAGGACAGGAGGAGCAAGAAATAGAGTAGACACCAGGAGAATCTGTGGAGGGAGGGGAGGTATGAACAAGATTAGTGCGAAGAGTGTTAGTCTGACGAAAGGTAAGTTTGATGTCTAAGGAACGGAGAGAGTTGCTGAGATTAGAGAGACCAGAGATGTAGGGAAGGCAGAGGACTGGAGAGTTCTCAGGAGTAGAGGGTTTAGGAGAGAAGAAAGTCCGTTTGGCACGAGAGAAAGCAGAGTCTATGAAATGGGAAGGGTAGCCCAGGCGGGAAAATGAATTATGAAGAGTGGAAATTTCTGCTTCAAGAAACTGAGGATCACAGATGCGGAGAGCACGGAGAAAGAGGGAGATAAGAACACTCTTCTTGACAGAGGAGGCATGATAAGAGAAGTAATGAATGTACATGCCACTGTGCATAGGCTTGCGGTACACGGAGAAGGCAAAACTTGTAACTGAGCGGTGGACATGAACATCAAGGAAAGGAAGCAAAGAATTAGATTCCCAATCAGCTTTAAACTTAATGGAAGGGGCAAGATTATTAAGAGCATCAAGAAAAGGTTGGAAGAGACTTAAGTCATGAGGCCAAAGAGCAAAGATGTCATCTACATAGCGGAGCCAGAGTGAAGGACGTACATCAATAGTGGGAAGAAGGACAGTCTCGAAGTATTCCATGTAAAGATTAGCAAGAACAGGAGATAGAGGAGAGCCCATAGCGACACCAAAGGTTTGAGAATAATATTTACCTTGAAAGGAAAAGGAATTAGAGTCCACACAAAGGCGGATAAGATCAAGAAAGACATCAGTAGGTAAAGGGAGATGAAGTAACCCTTCATTGGCCTTCTCTCTGAGAAAATTAATGACATCATCCAGAGGGACATTAGTGAAGAGGGACTCGACATCAAGACTAAGCATCTTACAGGTCGGGAGAGAGCGAACCCGTTCGATGAAGTCTTGAGAGTGACGAAGGTGGGCAGGAGAAAAAGTACCAAGAAAGGGAGTGAGGGTTTTGGCCAGCCAGGAAGCAAGAGAATAAGAGACAGAACCTCTAGAAGATATGATGGGACGCAGAGGAATATCAGGTTTGTGAGTTTTGGGAAGGCCATAGAAATAGGGCAGAGAGGGACAGATGACACGAAAACGTTGAACAAGGTTAAAGTCAGAAGGACAGAGGTAAGTTCCTCCCTTTTATATGTGCGGGTTGTGTGTGCAATTTGAGTTATTTTTGTCTCCAGGATGCGACCCACACCAGTCATCTAACATCCAGGTACCTACTCTTGTTGCTAGGTGAACATGGACAGCAGGTGTCTTAAGGAAACGCGCCCAAATGTTTCCACCCGTACCGGGATCGTACCACGGACCTCAGTGTGTGAGGCGAGTGCGCTACTAACCGAGCTTTCTTCTTACTGAAAGAAAATGAGAGCAAGAAATGAGAAAATGAAAAAAATGAGAAATAAGAATAGGAAAGAGGGTAAAAGAATGAAAAAAAGAATAAGAGAGAGAGAGAGAGAGAGAGAGAGAGAGAGAGAGAGAGAGAGAGAGAGAGAGAGAGAGAGAGAGAGACAGAGACAGAGAGAGAGAGAGAGAGAGGAGGAGGATGTAAGGGGCGAGCCCTTAGGAGGTGAAAGGTCATTCCAGCTTTTCCAAAATTTCATGAAAGTTGAAAACAAACTGGGAACAGAGGAAATGGAGCGAGACAGAGTGGAGCTGTTTGTGTCAGCCCCTTCTTCTGTCTCATTATTTCTTAGCCTGTATCTGTTTCTTTCTTATTATACATAATTTGTACGTTTTTTTTGTACTCCTGTTGTCTGTGTTCCCTTTGTCTCTGGAGAGCTCCGCCGTTTTGTATACGTACAGGATGTTTCTCTCATTCTCCCCCTCTCTCTCTCTCTCTCTCTCCCAACATCAATCCCCAGGATAAATACACACCACAGCAAACGGCTGGGACAGTTCCAACAGCGACTGCTCCAGACTAGTGTCTAGTTATCAGACTTCCTGTGAGCTGGGGATCCCGACCTATCACCACACTGAGGCAACATTACCCTCATACGACACTACTTAACATTATGATCAAACTGCCAATATTACTTTTATACAACACTTCCGACAAACAACACTGCCGACAACACTGCCGACAACACTGCCGACAACAAAATTCTCTCATGTATAACACTGTCACCATCGTCGTTAAAAGCTGCGCTAATTCATTTACGAAAATAGTCTTTAATGTTGTTTACTAAGTCTGAGTTGCCAGATGTTATTTCTGCCCAGGAGAGAGTAGAGGAACTTTTTCCGCAATTGTACATGCAAGTCTCTTAACACTTAGTGCCCCTTTTACCCAGCAGTAAATAGGTACCTTCTGTAGGTAGCATCCTGTGGAAGAGACTAAACGAACCTAATGGGAATAAACCTCGTTGGCGTCATTGGGTTATTCTGGGTTTCTAACCTTCCGGGATTAATTATCCAAATAAAATCTTGTTCTTGTAAGCCAGGAGAAGTCTTCACCTTCCTACTGTTCCCTGTTCTTGACCCCTCATTAACACTAGTTATTAAATATGTTAATACAAGTCCAGAATACTGTAATCCTTAGAATAGGAAGTAAGGTAATTTCCCAGCTATACACACAGACATACGTCTCTCAGTGTATAGAAACTGACAGGAATATATACTGAAACATGTACATGTGTCCGGGGACAGAAACTACCATGTCTATACAATAAGAGACATACTAATCTCGTATACTCACGACTGTCTGGGACAACTGACTCACCAACACTAGACACACCAACACTAGACACACCAACACTAGACTCACCAACACTAGACACACCAACACTGGTCGACCTGGTTACTACTTAACTCTGAAACCAATATTGCAATATTGATTGGCTATAATTTATATTCAAATGAACAGAAAATACAACTAATAAAATGTATTAATTGTCCGGGTAATTAAAAAGTAAGCAAAAAAGCTAAAATCACCAATCTGTTGTGAGGAGTCTTGCGGTTGTTTGGTTAACAGGTTATCAAGGCCGCATGCAACCTGTTCACCACCAGACAAGCATACTTTAATTCCTAATATATATATATATATATATATATATATATATATATATATATATATATATATATATATATATATATATATATATATATATATATATATATATATATATACAACCAACAAGGAGTTGAATGATATGTTGCAATCAACACATCATCAGGAATTTGCAATGATGCAGAAAGAGGAGAAAGTCCAAGTAAATATGACCACAGGGAACGTTGTCTTGCGCTCCCTATGATCGTTCTACATCACTGAGGAAACACTATTTGTCTTCTTGCAACTATACCTCAGAGCAGAGTATAAACACCGAGAGGTGTATGTCTCTCAGGATATATATGCTGACAATTTCCTTTCATCCCTAATTCCGAGATTAAAAGCAGTCTTGACTGGTGGTGAAAAAGGTGACATGCAGCCTTAATGACCCTCGTGCAGTCGACAGGCTTTCAACTCCATTAACCAACCATTCTTCAGACATGAATGCAAAGTTTTGTAGCCATTCAAAAATAGTGGAAAGGTTTCTGTACAGTAAATTATATCTTCCTGTAGAAAGGAAGACACAGCCTAGTGTACACTGAGGTTGTAACAGAGGATGTAACACTAAGGATGTAACACAGAGATGTAACACAGAGGATGTAATACAGAGGATGTAACACAGCAAAATTAGTGATTGTGAGGGTCAGAGAGAGAGAGTGCAATCAATATCAGGGCTTGAAGCATTGTGTTAGTTATGCTTCCTTACACCTGATGCCCCTGTTCACCTAGCAGGAAATAGGCACATGGGTTTTAGCATACTACTGTGGATCGCATCATGGGGAAGAGGATATAAACAAACAAAACAATTTTCTTTCTACAGTATACAGAATGTAGTTTACATATAATAAAATACTGTTAAGCACAAAAGAAAGCCACTAACATGCGGTGCATTTCGGGAGGACCTTAGGAAATAAGCCACAAGGCTTGACTTTCCTGGGTGTCCTGGATTACTGACCCCACAAGTTAAACAATTCACAGCTAACTCAAACAATGCATATAGAAACTGGATACCGTTTAGGTCTGTCCAGAAGCGTTAGAAAATCGGGACTGAATCATGGTCCGTGACCGACTGAATCATGGTCCGTGACCGACTGAATCATGGTCCGTGACCGACTGAATCATGGTCCGTGACCGACTGAATCATGGTCCATGACCGACTGAATCATGGTCCGTGACCGACTGAATCATGGTCCGTGACCGACTGAAACAACGTCCTCTTTTTCATTTCCAGTTTGTGGACTACTTGTGAGATATTCAACATCATCAAATTCACCGCATTTATGCTTACAGCACAAGAACATTCAGCAGCATTACAGCAGGGCTTGGCACAGCGTTCTCCTCAAACTCAAATGGACTCTGTTTTGATTCCGAGGTGTGTCGAGACATGTGTATACGTCTCGACACACCTGCTACCTGTCGTCACCCAGCAGTATAAAGGTACTTGGGTGACGAGTTTGACACTAGCGCAACATCTGAGTATCTTTATTGGTGGACATTTCGCCAACCAGTGGCTTTATTAATAAAATACAAGGATAAAACGGAACACTTTGTAAGAAGTAATCAGTCCCTGAGCTTTGGAGCAGGTGTTCAGTACCTTAGTTTTGATGATATATATAGGCACTTGGGTGTTAGTCTAGTGTTGTGGGAATTATTCTGGGGAGGTATACCGAAGGGTCTCAAGGGAAATAAGCCAACTGCTTGGGTTTCTTGTGGATATATGACCTGTCTTCTTATATCCACGAAAAAGTATCCAGCAATTTTTTTTTGATTCACGAGGAAGCAAAGGTCGCAGAAAGCCTGCAGAATGGGACGCACTCAAGCGTGATCCGAGGAGGGGGAAGGATAGCTCCATTTCCTTAGATCAAGAGGTC
This sequence comes from Cherax destructor, assembly GCA_009830355.1. Lineage (NCBI taxonomy): Eukaryota > Metazoa > Arthropoda > Malacostraca > Decapoda > Parastacidae > Cherax > Cherax destructor. The sequence continues at coordinate 1,232,505 of WNWK01000014.1, forward strand.
TTCACCAGCGGCAAAGGCACCTCCCACGAATGGAATGGTAGGTGAAGCAGGGCAGTGAAGCCTACCGCAGCGCCCCCAGGGACTTCTTCAGCTTCTTTAATAACAAAAGAGATTCGTCTTGCGCCTCCCAAGAGGAAGTGCAGCTTCCGGGAAGCTGGAGAAAAATAACTACAATAATTATATGTGGAGTGTTATGAGCATATTACGTGAGGAGAGAGAGAGAGAGAGAGAGAGAGAGAGAGAGAGAGAGAGAGAGAGAGAGAGAGAGAGAGAGACGGGGGATGGGGGGTAAGCTACAAAAGTATGGGTGTAGGAACGAGTATATGTCAATGCCTTACTTACCAATCATCTCTGGTATACTCGTTAACATTTTACACATCACAGTGGATGGACCACTAGTGAGACAAGAAGGACGATACAGGAAGGCAAAAAAAAAACCCAGGAGGGTACAGGGAGGCAGAGACGCAGACACAGGGAGAGAAAGAGAAGAGAGGGAGACAAATAAAAGGCAGAGAGGGAGAGAGTTTCTCACGTGTTTACCACGACATCACTACACAACTCTACACACAAATGAAATAATTATTAAACCAATATTAATATATTACACAGTAACACAAGCTGAATGATACAGCAACAATGACCCTCCTCACCCACACATATGAATTATTATTATTATTATTATTATTATTATTATTATTATTATTATTATTATTATTATTATCATTATTATTATTATTATTATTATTATTATTATATTATTATTATCATATTATTATTATTATTATATTATCATATATTATTATTATTATTATTATTATTATTATTATTATTATTATTATTATTATTATTCCACAGGCGCTGTATGATCCGTAGGGGTCATATTGCGTCTGTGGAATGGGAGGTAATCAGATTCAATCCAAGGAATGAGAGGGCCGTTAAAATTACTTGGATCAAGAGCCCCCTCATCGCATCAAGGAACCCCCATTGAGAGGATTATAATTATGACGACATTGTGTGTTGTGTTTGTGTGTGTTTGTGTGTCTATCATTCGCTTCTTCCACAATTTAATAGCGGTTAATTCTCACCTTCGTTGAAAGTGGAAGAGAGAAAACTGGTGGAGGTGTGGGGGGCCAGGAGCTCTCTCCCGGATATTGAGAGCTCGGGAGCTTTTTTGTGGAACTTGTTTCATGTATTGATAAAAGTTTCTCTCATTTGCAAATTCTCCTTCAACTCTTTACCTACACATGTGAGCCGTCCTTATTTTCCTTGTTTATTGTAGTTACGATATATTGTAGAATTATACAGAGATGTGCTTGATGCCGGAGCGTTCATTATGGACCTGGTTTTTCTAATCTCTGAGTGCACATCAGTCTGCAGACTTCCTCTCTGTTTCTAGACTAGGCGCACGTCTTGACCCATGGATCTACCGTATTGCAGCAGCTCTTCAGTTTGTTCTCCCTATTTATAATGAATACCAGTATAATGAAGGTAAAAGGTAACCAAGGGTTGGCAAATAAGATATAACGAAGTCAACAACAGCATCAAGAGAAGACTCGCTATGTCTGGGTGTCCGGTTGAAAGAGAACCCCGATCTCTAACATCATGCAATTCCAGTAAACCTGTTAACTATCCTGATAGGATCCAAATCTATCATTGGGGAAAAAAAAAGAAGACTACTGGTGTGGGATGATGGTTGTGGATCTAATCTGGCTGACACCTGCGTCAGTATCATGGAGGTGTTGCAGATGACAGTGTTGCAGATGACAGTGTTGCAGATGACAGTGTTGCAGATGACAGGGAAGAACCTAAACTCAACAGCGAGTGGACCTGGGTCAGCCATACCACTTGCTCCTAGCAGGAATCTGAACAGCTTTTCTTGAATGAATTTTATTTACCCATCTGAGTCTAGGCATTTATATAAAATGCTCTGCAGTGCGGTGCGATATATATATATATATATATATATATATATATATATATATATATATATATATATATATATATATATATATATATATATATATATATATATATATATATATATATATATATATATATATATATAATCACAATATGCAGAACAGCCACTGTGAAAAAATAGCAAAATTCCAAGCGCTTTCATGACTTCTCACATGATGACAATAATGATGATAATGATGATGATGATCATCATTGCCATCATCATTTTCAGTAACAACAACAACAATAACAACAAACAACAACAACAACACACTAATTTCCTTCTCAGAATTATGAGATTTATATTTTTTTATAAATTATTCAATTTATTCATGGAACTCCTCTCTCTCTCCCCTCCATTTCCTATTCCTGTTTTCTCTTCTCATTCCCTCCCTCATTCCCTCCCTCATCCCCTCCCTTTGTTCCTCCAGGGTGCAGGTGTTGAACTAATGCTCTTATGAAAATATGTTGTTCATCTGAACATCTGGGCTGGAGTAAAGTTACTTAAGATTGTTCCAGTGTCTTCAGATGTTTATT